>CM061042.1:13932917-14488473 GCA_030762985.1 Adelphocoris suturalis | reverse complement strand
GAGAACGTGAACTCCATAGAGAAACCATTAAATGAGACGATACTGATAAGTTAAAACATGGAACAAGAGTGATATTCACATAGGCAGTGTTTTTTTTTTTTTTTTTTTTTTTTTTTTAACACATAATGTATTTTAGCCTTGGCATCTCCAACCGAGAACGAAACGTTTATGTGTCTCGAAAATTTGTAACGAAATGTGTTGCAACAATTTCTTATGATTTCCGCTTAAAACGGGAAAAAAACCGGTTTCCGGTTTTTCGGTTCCTAGAAAAATGGTACTTTGTCATTTTTTCGTCCCACGAAATTCGTTGACCATTCGTTCGAAGACTCTTGATTCATCCAACCATATTACTTCAACTATTGCGAAGTGCGTGGCCAATAAGCTGAGTTATGAGCATGGTTATTTGAATACTAGCCGCTCCGGCTCGCTACGCTCGCCTCCACGTCCAGCCGGGGGGCAAGCCCCCCGGACCCCCATTCAATTGCTCGCTTCGCTCGCAAAGTGTGGCATGTAGGGAATATTGCTCGCTTCGCTCGCAAAGTGTGGCATGTAGGGAATGTTGCTCGCTTCGCTCGCAAACGATAGATCCCTAAGGGTAGGTTTTAACTTCTGTAAGGGATGCTGCTCGCTTCGCTCGCTTGAGGAAGTTATACTGCCCACCCAACTTGGCAGACGTTTTTTTTCTGTTGGAAATTCTTACAAACAAATTAAATCTTATGAAACTACGTGTGGAACCACAAAAAGTTTATTCGGGGATGTTGCTCGCTTCGCTCGCAAGGTATTGCTGTATATTTGTAGGAAAAAATCCGAATTTATTCTGTTGACATGGCTCTCGCTTCGCTCGCAAGGTATACCTGTATACCCTTCAAGACGTAAGTGCGTGTACCTGCTCGTAACCCGTTTTCGTCAGTGTTGCAAGCCCCGCCTCATCGAACCCCTGACTTCGTAGAGCCTTCTCGCGAACACGGCAAAATTAATTTCTGATGTTAAACGCTTCTTCTCGCTTCCGCTCGCGATTTGACCGACTGCCCGTCACTTTTTTCGATATCCGATTTCGGATTCAGATTCGGCGGACCCAAAGCTGTATTTCGCCCACGGAAAACCGTTCCGAAAAACGTACCTTTATGGGGTATATTTTTAATCGGAAAAAAACCAAGTTTTTCGGCGGACTTTTCGAGAAAAACGGGTCCGTTACTCTCGCATTTTTTTGACGCACTTCCCGATACTTTTTTTCGCGATCCGATCGCGCCGTCGTCTTCCTTGTAGGAAAACCTACGAAACCCGTATTTTTCCGGAATTGTCAACGGCCGTTTAGAGGGGTAGGGGAAGCGGGGAAGTCCAAAAAGCGCACATTAACCGGAACTTCGACCCCCCTCCCGCCCTACGGCCCATGGTTCGGCTGGGATTAGACAATTTTAAATTCGCTCGTTCCACCTTTCGGAAAATCTCAAGAAGATCCCACCACTCGTACACTCCCCCACTCAGCCGTTTGGCCTTGCAATCATTTCATTCCAAGCTTGTAAACAGAAGTTACCAGGGGTCCAGGGGGCTTGCCCCCTTGTTGCTATTGCGCAGAGCGCCGAGTATTTTGTAAACGCATTAGCTAATGAACGTTACTCTTACTCAGTCGGTACATCATTCAGACGTGATTGAATATTCGCTGTGGGAGCATTGGTTACAAAATAAACTGTATTTCTCTTAGTAAAGGAAGCGTTCACTAGATCCATCCGTTATCCTCTCAGAGACGAAAAGTATTTCAAGGTACAACCGTTAACGGCTCCTTAGCAATGAATTCTCAGAATACGTGTGAAACACAGTCAAGGACTATGTACATGATGTGTTTACAGCCGTGCATGTGCAGAAAACACAAAATATGAAGTTTGGCTTGGAAAGTAAAAAAAAAAAAAATAATAATAATAATAATAATAATTTGCTAAAGTTGGCTGTTGCCCACAGTTTCCTCGTATTCGTAACATGAAAGTATAGCTGTATAGCTAGAAATGTTTTCAATAAATCTGAAAGATCCCGTAGCTCCCTACGGTAGGGAGGAAATAGTGAATTAATATGTAGCAGAAGAAGTCACAATCGCGGCTTTTGCGGTTTAGGCAAAATGAAAATTGTGATCGATAGATACTAAGTTCGCGCACGCATAACAGTAATCTGTGGGTCGAGACAGTTAAGTTCGTTGGGAACTAACTACAGCCTAAACCGCACTATCCCATATATATATATATATATATATATATATATATATATATATATAAGTAGTATCCGAATATTCATCCTGGGCCACCGACTTCAATCTCTGTTGAAAATGCTTTTCTGTTAAATCTCTGATAAAAATGATTCCGACTTCAATCTCTGTTAAAACTGATTTTGTGCTAAACCCTGTTAAAAATGATTTTCTGTTAAATCCTGTTAAAAATGCTTTTCTGTTAGACCCTTGATAAAATTTTTCATCACAAAACATCAGAACACATTTTTTATCACAAAACATCAGAACCAGTGACTTTTTGGGGGGTATGTTAAAAGAATAACTTTTATAATAAAAATGGCATCGATCGAAATTTATAAAAAAGCAGCCAAAAAAACTAACTACTCGTCGTTTAAAGATTTGGATAAGGGGGCTTACGATCTCTTATCAAATTGTATACAAAATACGGAATATGGTGAAACTGTTGTTGTTACTATTAATACTGAAAATGGTGAATTAAATTTATTTTTACCCAAGACAATTTCTGGTCGACTTCTTGAACATGTTAGAAACGATCCGGAAAATCACCCCAAAAAACTTATTTATAAAGGAATTGATAAAAAGACAAAGGCTTTTCTGATTGACTTTGAGTAAATATTATAATATCTTTATCGTTTATATAAAGAAAATCTTTATATAAATAACCCTTTCCCTCCAATCACCACAAATTCATAAAAAATCATTTTTCTATCCTAAAAAAAAATGCCATAAAAAATCATTTTTCTATCCTAAAAAAATACCATAAAAAAAATACCATGTTTACATGGTATTTTTTCAGAAAGAGAATTGTAAAGTTTCCTTAAGAACTTTTTAATGAACACAGCTCATTAAAAATAAAATCTCCTTCATACCCCAAGCATTCTGAGCTTTAGCAAGCGTAAAAATTATCCTCAAACTGCTTCTTCAGTATAGCTTTATACACAATATAAGCCACTTTTCTAAGTTGATGTTCAGTGACATTTTTAGGAACCTTAATATTTTTTTTATTAAGGTCTGCTTCAACTTTTTCTTTTGTATGGAGTGGTGGTTTACCATCGACACCAAATAAACGTTCTTTGCGCAACAATTTACTAAATCTATACTCCTTCAATTCATGTAAAATATCCTCTAATGCGTCAAGGTTTTTTTCATAAAATTGAAATTCAGGTGTCTTTACAAACTTCCAGAAACCTCCATGTTCTTCACATAAATTTAATGCTTCGTCGTCTAAACCCATATCTCTTTATTTATTATAGAAAATATTTTTTTTTCCGGGACCCGTCGATCTTCATTAAAACATATTGAACAAGGTTGTTCTGAGAGAATGGACTGATCTCTTTGAAATAGTACTGCATGCACAATCTACCGTTTGGTCGACGAATTATGTGAGATTAATATTCCGTACACTATCTCAAAGGAGGTCAGCTAGTTGACCTTGCATTCCCCTTTCAGATAGAAACGGGAACAAGACGAGGAAGAGGCGATACGCAGTTTTTATTCAGTTATAGGAGTGACCTGCTCTGCACACAACGTTTCAGCCTAAAGATTATTTGTGGTTAGCTATTGTTGAAGATTAAGACTTCAGAGTTACAAAACGTACCATAGTGAGTGTATTATGAGTGTATAGACTTTATTGAGGAAGTGGAAAGTTGCGAAAATTGTGAAAGTTAGGAAGTTGCAAGAACTTTAATAACAGTTGGAAACATTCAAGTGCTAGTGACAAAAGTATCAATTAATAATGAATTATTTGTACTTCCAATAACAGTTCTACGAGTGGAATCCATGTTAAAGATTCCAGAATATAAAACATTTTTTGGGAAACGAATTGAAATGCATTTGGTTGTGTGGCTGCAGAAGGTTGTGTTCTCCCACCCCAAGCGATCTGTTTATCTCAAAGCGGTCCTCGAGGGCCGCTGGACGGTGTGACGTGATTCTCCCCACCAAAAGCGATCTGTTTATCTCAAAGCGGTCCTCGAGGACCGCGGTACGATATGACGTGGTTCTCCCCACCCCAAGCGCTCCTGCAAGAGCGCCTCGATCTATATTTTGCATTTGATAGTGCTCATATAGGAGCACTTTTCAAGGTTTACACTCGAATCTTGAGACAGCTGGTTCATCCTCTTCAGAGTGCTCATATAGGAGCACTTTTCAAGGTTATTCTTTCCAGAACCTCTTATAATGTGGGACCTCCAACATTTTCTCAATATTCTGCAAATGAAACTACTCGATGTAAAATAAAATGTTTATTATTGTTTATTGTTATTTCCTTTTCCAAAACTTAGACTTACAATAATTATACATTGTGTTTTTATAGGGAATCCCTATAAAAACTGACTTAAAACCTATTTTTTTAAAATTTCGTGAGTTGTAATTCCTCAGAATAAAAACTTCCTTGAATTTCCTCTCCGTTTAAATCTCTTATTTTATAAGTAATTGGGGTCGTTCCTAAAATTTCTGATATTTCAAATATCTCTTTCGTCCAATTTGTCTCGTATTTGTTTGCGAAAGTTTTCTTCGATTTCGTAATTCTTACACGATTTCCAATTTTAAATTTCTTTTTTCCATTTTTTCCACTCTTTTTAAATAAATATCTCAGGATTTCACTTTCATTTTTCGCGTCAACTTGAGCAGGTGTCATCCCAATAGAACGATGAACATCCTGTTTGTTATACTCATTAACTAATTCCTGTAGAATATCGATCCAATTTTTATTTCCATTCACCTCGAAACGAATTTTCATTTTCTGATTCAAAGTTCTGTTAAATCTTTCTATAATTGCGGATTTTTCTAAACTTTCCGTGTGATACATTTTTATGTTATACTCGTCTAAAAGTTCTTTGAAAAGTCTATTTTCAAATTCTAAACCTTTGTCCGTGTGAAGGAGTTTAGGAGTGGAATGGTTATGAAATTTCACATTTTCCAAAACGTCTTTGAAAGCTTTTGAAACTGCTATTCCGTTTTTCTTTTTCAATGGAATTGACCAAACGTACTTTGAAAACGTATCAATGATATTCAACATGTAACCGAACCCCTTGTTTTCATTCTCGTATTGTTTCATTATAATCAAGTCCGCAGCCCAAAGATCATCTTTTCCATGAGTAACAATTTTTCTTTCCTGAAATTTCTTTCTAACGGATCTATGCAACTCTTTTGCAAACTGTAACTTTTCGTTTTCAGGTAAATTTATAACTTCAGTTTCTACGTTAGTTTCCTCATTCGGATTTTTTATAAATTTACTCTTATTAGTTTTACATTTCACACATTTAGCTGCAATTCTCCACCTTCCATTCGTAGTTTGTACAATTTCCTCGTTAATATTTTTCGTTCTTTTCTTACACTTGTGGCAATAAATTTCATCCTCCATGTTTTATTTAAGTCTAATACGATTTTTTAATGGGACCCGTCGATTCGACGGGTCCGGTACCTTGCCTTCTATAGCCCAATCAAAAATGGTACGAATTGCTGCTTTTTCTCCGTTAGGATCTTGAATAAATTTACTTTTATTAGTTTTACATTTTGCACATTTAGCTGCAATTCTCCACCTTCCGTTCACAGTTTGTACAATTTCCGAGTTTATATTTTTCGTTCTTTTCTTACACTTACAGCAATAAATTTCGTTGTACATTATTTATTTAAGTTTAATACGATTTTTTTTTAATGGAGATCACTCCATTAAAAAAATATATATATAGCTTATAAAATAATTATAAAATTTCCCGTTTAATCATATTTTTAGTCGGATCGTACACGAAATTCGATCCACTTACAATAATAGCGTAACACGTAGTACCTACTGTGCTACTTGTTGCTGCTGTTACAAATGTATTGAAATCAACATTGAGAATCAAATTGCTTTTACCACTAGATAGACTCTGAGGTTGATCAGACAAATCGATGCTAAAAATTGGATATTCTTTTTTGAAAAAATGAGGCATGATGTATGGAATAGGTTGTTTAGAACTTATAGTCTTTTTGAACTCTAAAAATGCATCGTAAGCCAAACCATATCTATTTTTATTGAAATCTAAACCCTGCTTTTCCTCAGGATACCTTATACCTCCTAATTCAAGCCAATAATTTTTCACATCTTTATGATGGAATTCAGAATTGTTTTTTGTCTGATCGTCCAAAACATCAGTTTGAAATACCACGAAGCACCATAATGGGTTATTAACGTTTCTGTAAATGCTAGTTAAATCGAACTGTAACGAGTTTCCAATAACGTTCTTATACTCTATGCATTGCCAACTTTTAAATTGGAGTTGATACGGAGTGCTTCTCAAATCTGTGATCAAATTAACTTTTGCTTCATTCGTGTATTCAATCACCGGAACTCTCAAAACGAAAGAGGTAATTTCTAAAACACCTTCACTAGGAATAGGAGATTCTCTATCTTTTTTCCATCTAAAAATAATATTATTATCGCTGTTTCTCAAAGAAGTTATTTCAAAACCTCCCTTGAAAATTGGAACTGTTAAATCTTTGAAAAAACCCAAACCTAAGTCACCAAGGTAACCAACAGCATTGAAATTCCCTCCTCCGATAACTATTGAGTTGAATCCTGAATTCATACCTTGTCCGTTATAATCTTTTGGACATTCTTGAGTGACAAAACCTTCCACCAAGCCAGAAATGCCCGGATTTTCAATTTCATCTACTGTCACATTGTGTTTTTTCACTTCTATACTCGAAAACATATGACCTACGAAATTATCTACCAACTTAACAGTATCTAAACCTGAATACTCCTTGGTTGGATCTTTTGACTTTAGAACTCCCTCCACGTTATATTGTATATCTTTAGACAGAAAATCGTCGCCTAAATCTATTTTGAAAATTGTTCTTTTATTCTCTGCATTTAAATTCTGAGTTGAAGTTGGATTAATGGTACGAAATTGCTTTCGCACAATAAAGTCTTGATATTTATCAAATACCTTTTTAGTTTGATGCATACTTTATTATAGTAAATATAATTTTTTTTTTGTTTTTTTTATTTACTAAAATTAATTTCATGCCGTTTTTAAAAACTTTTAGACCCGGTAATTTACCGGCCCTAAATTAAGGTAAACACAAGTAGAGTATATTTTTAAAATCTAATAAAGGTGGCGTCTACGAGACGCTACCTTTAAAGTTAAACACAAGTAGAGTATATTTTTAAAACTCTTAAAGAGGGGAGGCGATTCGCCTCCCCTATTAAAGGGGAACCGTATAATTTTTATTTACTATGAAAAAATTAATTACTTTTCAGCAACAAGTAAGCTTTAATATCGTTGAATCGAATGGGTTCGTTATTTCCCGTGGTTGTTGACAATTTTATCATTTTTATTTCTTTCAGTCCTTTTCTTAGTGGAATGAAAACTACTTTCTTTGGTTTTTCCGTGTAAATAGTATTAGGTGACAGTGGTTTCTCTATGAAAGAAACGTGTAATAACTCATGTTCAACGTGCAAATGTGGGTGTTCCTCGTGATTAGTAAAGCTGTATTCCGTAATGTTGCAATGCCATTCGATTATTTTGCTCGAAAATACGAGTTGAGTAGCATTGGTATTTGACACGTAGTTGGTGTTCTTTTTGAATGAATTATCGGAACAAGTTTTCAATTGGAATATGTCACAAAAGTTACCTTTATTTATAATTTTCATATCCATGGGGAAGTTAGCAGCAATTCTGTAAGTATCGTCAGTTAGGTGTTCAAGATTGAATTTCAAATTATTCGGATTAACTTTCTGTATATATCTTTCTGTACATCTTTCTGTACATCTTTCTGTTTATCTTTCTGTTTATCTTTTTGTTTATCTTTTGGTATTTCTACCGTCTGGTTTTCGGGATTTTTCAAAGTATCTACTTTCGCTAACAAAATACTTTGAAAACTAGTCAAATGACTAATCAACTCGGATTTGAACGAACTCATTGTGTATTCACCATTAAGTTCATGCACATCATCGTAAGTTTCATCGGGGAAAGGAAATGTGAATGAAAACTTGAAGTTTTTTATCTCAAACGTTTTCCTAGTTGTAAACATCAATGCTGACATGCCCAACTGATACTCTTTATTCGGATCGAGTGGAATCGGTTCCTCAAACCATATTGTATCTCCTGAAATTTTTATAAACATTATTTATTTATTATATAATATATAATAAATAAAATGAGTCATGAATACAATATCGATCCTCATCCATTTGAATCAAACAAAGTTCATAATGGATTACTACCGCTTCCTCTTCGATGTTTAATAGTTGGAACAAGCGGATGTGGAAAAACCACTCTATTGTACAACCTGATTACTAAACCATGGGGAATTCCCCATGAAAATCTCTACATATGTTCCACAACTTTAGAACAAGAATTTTATAAAGGCTTGAGAAAAAATAGTGAAAAAATAGAGGCTAAATTTGAAATGAAAATAGTGCATTTTTACGATAGTTGCGACGAACTAATTGTACTAGATGAATGCCTACCAAACAGTCTTGTAGTTTTCGATGATTGTGTTAATGTTGAACATCAACGAGTTATAAAAGATTATTACGCGAAAGGGCGTCACAGGAATATTTCTTGCATTTATCTAACTCAATCATTCACTAAAGTTGATAGACAGTTGATTAGAGGCAATCTGAATTTCCTGTGTATTTTCAAGCAAGATCCAGATTACATGAAAGTGATTTACGATAAGTATGCTGGAACGGATTTTACTTTCAAACGATTCAAAGAAATATACAACGAATGTTGGGACGATGATTTTGGATTTCTAACGATAAACCTAACAAAACAATTAAAAGACGGTCGATACATGAAAAAGTTTGAGAAAACGTTTCTCGAGTCGGTGAATAAACGGTCAAAAACACCGTTTCAAAAAACCGTTAAAATAACCGTTAAAATAACCGTTAAAATAACCGTTAAAATAACCGTTAAATTTGGATTTAAATATTCGACAAAAAAAAAATTTTTTTTTACTATAATAAATGTCTACTGAAAAACATTTAGAAAAATTTTTGTTGAAAAAATGTAAGGAAATAAAAAAAAAGATTGAAACTCGTGATGATTCAGAAACTAGTAATCAACCTGATGATTCAGAACCAGAAAATAGAATTTTCCTGAAAAAACCTAAAAAAGAAATAACTGTCAAGGAAGCTAACGAAATTCAAAAACAAAAACAAGAGTTGAGACGTGCTTTCCGAGAAGCTAGAGTAGATAAGTTTAACGAAAGAGAAACTCGTAATCAACCTGATGATTCAGAACCAGAAAATAGAATTTTCCTGAAAAAACCTAAAAAAGAAATGACTGTCAAGGAAGCTAACGAAATTCAAAAACAAAAACAAGAGTTGAGACGTGCTTTCCGAGAAGCTAGAGTAGATAAGTTTAACGAAAGAGAAACTCAAGAAAAGATGTTTGCACCCATCACTGAAAAAGTAGTTGAAGTAATAAATGCTGTGAAACAAGCTGATGAAGACATCATAAAGAAACTAGAAATTGTTCCCTACAAGCCAACTAGTTCTCCTAGAAAGAAAGTTGTAACTTTTGGACCAACTAATACTTTTGACATTAATCCAAACGAAGGAGCTTCTGCACTAGTTGATACTGCGTCAGATGATACCGTAGTAAACACGAGAAGTAGCTTATCAAGCATCATGGATATGGTAGATCGGAATGAAACCCCATCGAATAGCGTTGGTCCGAAAGGAATTGGTCCTATTGCGAGACTTTACATCAGACAGGATGATAAACAATTTGGTATATGGGGAAAAGAGGACAAAATTTACATCGGAGACCAACAAATTCAAGTAAATGGAGATGCAATCGTTATTCAAAATGAAACTTACAAAGGAACTCACGGATTATGGCGTTTGTTAACTGATCCTCTAGGACCTGATCCTGATAAATACACTAAAGAGGATTTGAAAGTTTACAAGAAAATTCTCATTCAAACGAACTCTCTATACCAAAAGAACGATCCAACTACCAATAAAGTAAAGTCTAGTACGGGGAAAAAATGGAAAGATTTGATCGCACCTATTTGGAAAGAAATCAAAGCAAGTAAAGTTGGTTCGGGTTTGATAGAATATTCTGAAAATCCAGTGGAATTTAAATACATCGACAACCTCCAACAGCTGCTACAGCGTTTGTTCTATTTGCACGCACAAGAACGAGCTGGTAATAACAATTTTCACAATGAAAAATTAGGAATTGTAAAGTTTATAAGCGATCAGTTGGAAAAAAACATAGATAATCCCAAAGGAATAGAATATCTGATGAAAGTTGTAAACAGTTTGCCGAAAGGAATTATTAAAAGTGGATCCGGAGTTTTAAATACTTTGCTGAATAAACTAGATGGTTTCGTACCTGAAATGCATTTACCCGGATACAACTATTGTGGCCCATTTACAAAACTAGATGAACGATTGAAAAGAGGAGATCCTGGAATTAATAAATTGGACGAAGGTTGTAAGCTACATGATATATATTACAGAGATCACACAGGCACGAAAGAAAGACATGTAGCGGATAAAGCACTGGAGGAAGTAGCAAAAGAAAGAATGTTCGCGAGTGATGCAAATTGGAAAGAAAAAGCTGCTGCAGCTGTAGTGATGGGTGGAATGAAAGGTAAACGAGTTTTTGGTATGGGAGTTCGTTATTAAAAAAATTTTACTATAATAAATAACTATGATTACGAAAAAAATAGATTTAACCGAAAATCAACTAACCAAAATGCGAGCCGCTTACAAGAAGCGCAGAAGTGTTACAATTCTTTTGACAGCGAAACAAATTTCAGGAAACGGAAAACATAAAATCAAACTGTGGGAAACTCAATCAAAAGCATTTGAAAAAGCAAGAGGAGAAAAGAAAGGAATTACGCTAACTTTGGATTACGAACAACTACAATTGAATCACACGGGTGGATTCTTACCATTGGTATTTGCAGGAATGGGAGCACTTGGAGCCTTATTAGGTGGAAGTGCAGCAGTAGCATCTTCAGTAATAGATTCGAAACATAAAGCTGCTGAAGAAGCGGAAATAAAACGTCATAATCTCGAGATGGAAAAACTAGCTCAAAATGCAAAAAGTTTAAATATTGGGTCCGGTTTAAAAAAACGAAAAAAACGGAAAACTACCAACCTTTGAGTAATTTAGATTTACATCGTTTCGCGAAAAATTTTAAAATAAAACATTTCCGAGGTATTTTCATGAAAGATGAACTTCCTGATCGATCTAAACCCGTTGAATGTGGAATAATTAATTTAGAAAATTCTTATCAAAATGGTAGTCACTGGACTTGTTATTTTAAAAAATCCGAAAAAGAAAAATATTATTTCGATTCCTATGGAAACGCACCACCTCCTAAAGAGTTGGTAAAATACTTGGAAAATAAACATATTTTTTACAATTCCGAACAAATTCAAAAGTATAATGATCCTCCAATTTGCGGTCATCTGTCTTTGATAGTGTTAAAAGAACTTTCAAACGGAAAAGATTATGAAACTGTTTTAAAAACATGTAGAGGGAAATTGAATTCTGAAAAAATCTTAGTATAATATTGTTGTTTTAATGGAAAATTTCCATTAAAACGTTTTTTATTAAACAAACTTGATGTTATACATGTCTCTCCCATTTATTGATTTGATGATTCCATGGTACACTAAGCAAACACCGTACTCAACTAGAGCTTGGAGTTCATTTTTTTCAAATTTTTCAATATATCTTTCTGGTATGAACACTCTAAATTCTCCTAGATTAGCTATAACAGCCTCCCACGAGTATTTCGTTGGCACGAATTCAAAGTTTATAATTTTGTAAGGTTTTCCGATTTCTAGTTCGGAAAGCTTGTTCGTGTTGTTTTCAAAATTAATTTTTTTCAATAGCTGCTCCCTATTCATTTCTATTTATTTATTATAGAATATATATTTTTTTAAATAGGGGCGGTGATTCACCGCCACTATTAAGGCAAACACAAGACACTTTTATTTTTAAAACCCAATTCGTAAAGGTGGTGTCTAGTAGACACCACCTTTAAAGGCAAATACAAGTCGAGAATACTTAGAAATTTCTTTTAAAACTCTTAAAGTGGGTGGCCAATTTGGCCACCCTCTTTAACGTTAAAGTCGAATACAAGTCGAGAACATTTAAAAATTTCTTTTAAAACTCTTAAAGTGGGGGGGTCCGATTTGGACCCACCCTCTTTAACGTTAAAGTCGAATACAAGTCGATAACATTTAAAAATTTCTTTTAAAACTCTTAAAGTGGGGGGGTATCAAATCGGTACCCTCCTCTTTAACGTAAGAAAGCTCATAATTTTAGAGCCGACGCTCACATGTGAGCCGCGGTCGGAAACCCGACTGCGGCTCTAATTTCATACGAAATTTTGCAGCTCACATGTGAGCCGCAAATTTTGATCTCGGTTAACAATAACGAAACTACCACAAACTTGCTGTTATGCATGTATTTTTTCATTTTTTGATTTGGTGATTCCATAGTAAACTAAACAACCACCGTGCTAGTTAAAAGGATCTCTACTATAATAGACAAAAGAAAAAGGTGAGGGCGATTCACCCCCACCTTTAAGAATTCAAAAAAAAAAGGGGCTAAAAAGAATATATTCTATAATAAAATTATATACCCTATAATAAAATGTATGATGCGAGAAGACATTGTGAAAAGTGCGATGTTAGCACTACTTATAAAAATTGGGCTAGACACCTAAAGTCTAAGCGCCATGAAAAAAACGACCCGGACCGGACAATGACTATCAGAAAACCTAGGAAAGCGAAACCTGTATTTGTAAATCCGAGGAAATTGCACAAAGTATTTAATTTTAGTGAAAAAATATTTGAAAAAGTATTTGAAAAAAGCAAAGAACCTAGGAAAGCGAAACCTGTATTTGTAAATCCGAGGAAATTGCACAAAGTATTTAATTTTAGTGAAAAAATATTTGAAAAAAGCAAAGAACCGAGAACTGAAGTTGGAAAAAGGAAACTGCATTTAAATCTAGATTAGTGACTTACGATATTAAAAATACGAAAGGATTTAAAGATGCTTCCAAATTTCTTGACAGTATTAAAAAAATCGTAACTGGTTTAATCAACATGAAACTTAGAGAAATGAAACTAAAAGTTAATGTAGTTTTAATCGCAGAATTTAAAAAAGGGACTAACGAAAATAATATGGAGTATCATGAACTCAATTTCAAAACTAAAAACGTAATAATATTGCAGTCAGCAGAAGTACCAAATTGTTACGAGGAAATGAAACAGAAAATTCTAAATGAAATGGAAACGTTCGAAATAAAAGGATCTCAATGGCAACTTCACAAAATCAAACATTTAGAACTGAACGTTAACAAGTACACTCCTTTGAGAGGATCGTCTTACATCCCACTCCCTAATTTTCTACAATATAGGAAAGCAATTATAAATGTGAAAAATGACGATAATAAATGTTTCCTTTGGTCTGTTCTGTCTGCACTTCATCCAGCTGACCAACATTCGTATAGAATAGGAAATTACATAACATGGGAACATGAGTTTGATGAAGCGTTGAAAGATATCAGTTTTCCTATGAAACTTACGAGTATAAAATTGTTTGAGAAAAGAACTGGGATTTCCATAAATGTTTACTGTCTGGATGAAAAAAATATTATAATACCCTTGGAAATAACGAAAGAGGAAAAGGAAAGGCACATTGACTTGTTTTACTTGAAAAACGAGGAAACTGAACATTATTGTTGGATCAAGGACTTATGGAAACTTGTTGGTCATAGTCAGCTAACAAAAGATCACAAACGAAGGTACTTGTGTAAAATGTGCTTGAATAGCTTTGGAACTCAGTTCAAATTAAACGAACATAAAGAATATTGTGGAGCTCATAAAGCTGTTAAAGTAGAACTACCAGAACCTTACGATAATGTTTTACAATTTGAAAATTATAAACGCTCCATGAAAGTACCATTCGTTATCTACTCGGACTTTGAAAGTTTTCTAAGCAAACTTCAAACTTGTCAACCTGATGAAACTAATGCGTTCACTAATAAAATTCAAAAACACGAAGCTAGCAGTTTTTCATATTACATAAAGTATTCCAACGGATATTATAAACCTCCAGTCGAATATTCTGGTCCAGATTGTCCAAAAGTATTTTATCAGAAACTGAAAGAGGAAGTTTTACACATTGCTAAGGAATATTACGATAAAATTGTACCCATGAAACCATTGACAAACGAACAGGAACAGGAATTCAAAAATGCTAAATCTTGTCACATTTGTGAGAGAGGTTTTAACGAATTGCCTCCAATGTTAGAAAAGAAACTTGATGTAATGAGAAAAACAATTCAACACTTTATTGATAAAAAGAATGACAATCAAGCAGATATATATATTGAAGAATTAGAAGTTTTTAAGTCAAATATACCTGATAATTGTATAAAAGTAAAAGATCATGACCATTTGTCAGGAGAATTTAGAGGTACCGCCCATTCTCTGTGTAATTTGGAGTATCAATGTCCGAGATTCGTACCTGTATTTTTCCACAACCTGGCTGGGTACGATGCCCACTTATTTATAAAACAACTCGGAGAGGATGAAGGGGAAATACGATTGATTCCAAATACTGAGGAAAAGTACATTTCGTTTTCAAAGATTCTTAGGTACGACTCTGGAAAATTGAATGAGAAAGGAAACAAAGTAATGAATAAAATTGAAATAAGGTTCGTGGATTCGTACAAATTTCTAGCAAGCTCTTTGGAAAAACTAGTGGGAAATTTAACGAAAGATCAATTTAAGGAACTGGTAAAACATTTTGGAACAGAGAACTTGGAGTTGATGACAAGGAAACTAGCTTACCCATATGAGTACATGGATAGTTCGGAAAGGTACGATGAAACCTGTTTGCCACCTATAGAGAAATTTTACAGCCATCTAAATAAACAAAATGTAAAAGAAAACGAATATAAAAATGCACAAGAAGTTTGGGAAAAATTCGGTATTAAAAACATGTGGGAATTCACCGCGCTTTACAACAAAAGTGACATCTTACTGCTTGCAGATGTGATGGAAAATTTCAGAGATATTTCCCTGAAAACGTACAAACTAGATCCTGCATGGTACTACACAACACCTGGATTCTCATGGGATTGTATGTTGAAAATGACAAAAGTTAAATTGGAACTGTTGACCGATTATAATAAAATTTTAATGATAGAAAAAGGAATTCGCGGTGGAATATCTCAATGTAGTAACAGGTACGCGAAAGCAAACAATAAGTACATGGGTGAACAATATGACCCATCTAAACCTTCGAGTTACATAGCGTACGTAGACGCTAACAACCTTTATGGATGGGCAATGTCCAAATACTTACCATATGGTGGTTTTAAATGGATAGAGAACTTATACAATTTAGATATGGATAATTTAGATGTTGAAAATATAAGTGATGAGTCTCCCAAAGGTTATTTTCTGGAAGTTGACTTGGAATATCCTAAAGAACTACACGATTTACACTCGGATCTACCACTTGCACCGGAAAACAGGATTGGAAATACAAAATTACCTAAACTGATGACAACTTTGTACAACAAAGATAGATACGTTTTGCACTACAGGAATTTGAAACAGTGTCTGAGCATGGGGATGAAACTAAAGAAAATACACAAAGTTCTGAAGTTTGATCAATCGGATTGGTTGAAAGTGTACATTGACTTCAACACGGAACTGAGAACGAAAGCGAAAAATGATTTTGAAAAGGAATTTTTCAAATTGATGAACAACAGTGTATTCGGAAAAACGATGGAAAATATCAGGCAAAGAATCGATATCAAATTATGTTCAAACGGAAAGAAACTGGAATTATTGATAGCAAAACCAACTTTTGATCGTAGAACGATATTCACTGAAAATTTAGCAGCAGTTCACATGAAAAAGACCAAAATTCTTTTCAATAAACCAATCTACATCGGAATGAGTATTTTGGACATTTCAAAAACTCTAATGTACGATTTTTATTACAACACGATAAAGAAACAATACGGAGAAAATGTCAAATTGATGTACTGTGACACGGACAGTCTGATCATGGATATAAAGACTGAAGACTTTTACTCGAATATTAAAAACAACATGATTGATCAGTTTGATACATCCGATTATCCGAAAGAAAATGTCTACGGTATACCTCAAGTGAACAAGAAAGTACTTGGAAAATTCAAAGATGAAATGAGCGGAAAAGTAATGGAGGAATTTGTCGGACTAAGATCGAAACTTTACGCACACAAAACGTTCGAGAATCAAAAAGAAACAAAGAAAGCGAAAGGGATCAAGAAAAACGTTATTGAACAGGACATTAAATTCAATGATTTCAAAGAATGTCTGTTGACCAAGAAACCGATCTACAAAACGCAAATGATGTTCAGAACAAACAAGCACGATATTTATACCATTAAACAGAACAAGAAAGCGCTCAGTGCCTACGATGATAAAAGGCATATTCTGGAAAATGGTATGGATACTCTTGCTTGGGGACATCATAAAATTGGAATAGGAAAAGAAAATTTCGTAGATCATCTGAAGGAGCTTATGAAAACACAAAACGAGAAAGAAAATGGAATTATAGGTAGGATTAAAGTAAATACTAAATTATAATTTTTATAAGAATCCCTTATAAAAACCTAATATTTTTCCATCTCCTCTTCCATCTCTCCTCTTACTACAGATTCTCTTACAAATGTAAATATACTGTGCACACTCTTTAGCATATTTTGATTATCCTCTTCGATGCATTCAAAACAAATATTACCATTTAGTACTCTAACACCACAATTTTTGCAAACGTTAATATTTTTGAAAGGAGTAAAATTTAGAATGTTTTCAGTTAGTTTATTTTTTCCATTGAGAAAGTTACGTTTCACAGTTGGTAAATCCAAAAACTTATGATACTTCCTCACGAAATAATCAGTCAGTTCTCCAGATTTAGATACTTCCTGCCACTCGCTCTTGGAAAGACAATTTCCATCTTCGAGTTCTCTTAACGCTTTAAAGTATTCCATTTTATTTATAGTAGAGATCCTTTTAACTTACCCCTCAGAATACTACGAACTGACGGAGTTGCAAAAGACGATGAAATTTCAGATAAGCGCGAATACGAAATCAAGGTAATATTATATCGATAATATTACCATCGTCCACAATTATATTTTTATCTGGGATCATCTTTAAAAAAATCTTTACGTTCAACTCTTGTAGAAATTTCTTATCTCGATTATTACGAATAACGTAATTCTCCAACATATTTTCTTTGATATTTTTACTTTTATATTTCACGCCTTTTTTCGGAGATACTGGTATTGTTTTCTTAACGGTATTTACGAATTTTTCAACCCCTACATTTTTCAACTGTGTTTTAAAATTTGCAATTTTATCAGCTGAGATTTCTCCGTATACTAGTTGCTCAATAAACCTGTATACTTTCATATCTCTATCTCTATCGATATACGCGAAACATTCAATGAATTCGATATGCTTAAGTGAAAATTGTAAAAATGGATGAGACATTTTTATTTTTATTGGAGAGATCCTTTTAACATACCCCCCCAAAAAGTCACTGGTTCTGATGTTTTGTGATAAAAAATGTGTTCTGATGTTTTGTGATGAAAAATTTTATCAAGGGTCTAACAGAAAAGCATTTTTAACAGGATTTAACAGAAAATCATTTTTAACAGGGTTTAGCACAAAATCAGTTTTAACAGAGATTGAAGTCGGAATCATTTTTATCAGAGATTTAACAGAAAAGCATTTTCAACAGAGATTGAAGTCGGTGGCCCAGGATGAATATTCGGATACTACTTATATATAATAAGTTCATAATTTTGGTGTCATAATGTTCCACATAATATTAATATTATTTCGATAAAATATCCATTATCATTTATTGAATAAGATGAATGAATTACCAGATAATAATTAATTATTGATAATTAGTCCCGGTCCATAATCATTAAACGTAGTCTACATCATCTAATGATTCTTTCATAGATTTATAGGCTCCTTCCAAGAATAGGTTAATGAAATTGAGTAAAACGCCTACACTTTGTAAAAGAACCTCCATATATCAGTCACCCGTCAGCTGAGAATAATGAGATAATAATTATAACTAAAACGTTTTATATTTAATATAACAACAACTTACGTTTTCCAGTATACCAATAGCAAGTGTTGATGTACTCGATTTCTTCAGTGAATGCCATTGAAATTATATCATCTGATACGATCGGCATTTATAAGTTTTCTTTCACACTTATGTTGCCGTTTTTATTTCCGACTAAATTTCTACCATAGAGACCGAACAAATGAACAAAAAGCAATATGGATGATATCATTCAATGAAATATATCAATGTCAACCAAAAGTTCCAGTCATGGAGCATGATCGTATGAGCGAATTTTCGTAATCTTATTAAATATATGTTGAATTGATTTAAAATTGACTACTTCGAGCATAATGAAATTAAAAACTATACATTTTAGGGCGACCAACTTGTTCAAAATAATAGTTTGTTATTCAAAAGGGAATTTAGGATTTAGGGCTTTATTCAGTTTTTATAGATTGTTGCATATTAATGAAATTGAAGTAAATTTTGAAAATAATAAGGCATACCTACATTCATTAATATTCTAGTTTATTGTTGATAATTATGTTTTAGTAAAATTTCGATAAAAAATGCATATTTAACGTTTTTGCCATTTTATGGCACATTTTGCATTTTTTCGCTCATTTTTGAAATTTTAGCGATGTAATGGGCTCAAAATTGTTGTCCTATGATCTCATCTTTTCATCTCTTCATCATCTTTTCTTATGGAATGCTAAATTTTTTATTTCAATCCTAAGGTGAGTTATCGTTTGGAATTACGCATATACACTTCTATATTTCAAAATGCCTCAAAACGGATTTCCGTGACGAAAAGTTTGAAAAATTGTATTTTAAATCTTTTTGAGGCATGGTAATAGGTTCTATTTTAAGAAAATACGCTAAAACAATAATCTCATTTCGTATATTTTCGGGATCCTAGTGTTGGAATTTCATTTACTCAATTAACCCATTAGAGTTGATCTTTAATTGCTCAACAAAACCCCTAAAATGTGAGTTTTGTAAAATTGATTCCTAAGTTTGGGGAGAAAAGCTCTGGACGGTGGACAAACGGATTTTCTTTTAATTTATTAGTATTGTTTTTTCCGTTTTTTGAATTATGCGGAACTTGAAATGTATGACAACAAATTTTGAGAGGTTGTAAGATTAAATGTTTGTTCTTGTTCGATTGTAAAGGTGGTTAATTTTGTATTTTTTTGTATGATTTGTTCTTCCAATCGGTGCACAAAACATCAGTTATTTATTTTCTTATCATATAAGTAGCTCTAACTATTTTAACCAATCACTCATGTGTTTTTTATCATCAAGGAGTTTACAACTGTAGAGTAGATCAATTTTAGTTTGTACTACTTACATTTCCCCAAGAAGAAAGCCTGCTTATACAGAGATAAGGAATGCAGTTTCGGACAGCAGCAACTTTTCGTTTCCTTCTTCATCTGAGTATTAGAGTGTTTGGGATAGTTGTTCATCCATTTTATCTTGGTAACAGTTGATATAAAGTCCTTCAGCAACAGCTTCTTTTCCTTTATATCCAGCTTGAACTAGATTAAGCCCTCCTTCTTCAAACCGAGGAATCCCGATTTTGGGTGGTGATTATCAAATTCCATCTTTTGCCGCTCGAGGTACAGTTTCCTGGCTTCGAAAGATAAAAGACTGTTCCAAAATAGCAGTTTCAGGAACTCCAAACCTCGTATCAGCTGGAAGTTCACTATAGGCCTTGAATTAAGATGAAAATTCTAGGCTTGCAGTATGAGAACGGTTTTGGTGTTGTACAGCAGCCCCTAGACAGATTTTCCAGCCACCCTTTAAGTTTGGGTACAAGGCCATAAATGTATTCATGGCTCGAATCATGCACTTTCCCAAACCGTTGCATTCTGGGTGATATGGATATGATGTTCCCTTTTAATTCATCTTGCTGCTCCGAATCAGAAGGGAATTGCGATTTGGATTAACAACTGGCATTCCTTATGACAATAACTTAAAGTTTAACTTATTAGTTGTGCCTCTTGCGCATTCTTAGTCTCAGTAGATTCTTCATTGGACTGCGCCCATGTAACCAACCTAGTCTTACATAAACTTTAATATCCGATAATATAAATATTTTACCTGCATTTCATAGTAATAATTGAATTAAATTCAGGACGCTTCCAGCTGGAGCGCAAAACTTAAATTATTTTTAGCATTATTTTCAACATAAACCTTTGTGATCGACCAAGAAAAAGAAAAAAATTGCACCCCCTCCCCCTTCAAAATTGATTGTTTTATATTTCAAGATGCATAGAACCTAAAAATCTAATTTAAAAAATCCTTCCGTATGCCGTACTAAAAACTACTGGACTAAAGTTTATGAAATATGGCTAAAAATCATACATTGGCCGGGGATGTGCCAGTAACAGCGGCATCTATTTTTATAATCCCTAAAGGGTAGTAATTAAGCGATTAATACTGAAAAATCAACATCTCGAATACTTTCATGGTGACAGTAATGTTTTCTGGTTGCCGTTTACATATATTTTCCCAAAAAACCGAATAAAATCATCCAGAAAGCCGTAAGATTTTCCTTTCTCTCAATACAATCTATAGTGGAGCAGCGGCCCTATGATTTTCCGGGGTAACTAAGTTTTATCAATGACCACTAGATAGTGTTAGGCTTGCAGCAAGCTAGCAGCATATGCGCCGCTGCCGGGGTTCTGCCAATATATTATTTGCATCATCAGCTCGTGTAAGGAAAGTGTGTTATTTAGTTTATTAATTTCTTTACAGTAGGCGTGTACACATATGCAGACACATTAGATGCCTTCCTATTGATTCGTTTAATAATATAGACCGGTGTTCTGCGTAGAAGAGCTATACAATACAGAAATTGTAAACTACTGTGTAATAATTTGCATCGTTTTTCTCACTATATAGATCGAACTATCTTAACCAATCACTCATACGTTTGTATTATCAAGGAATTTAAAGCTGTCAATTCCGTTAATTTTAGTAGGTAGGCACCTACTTACAATGTACTCTCTTACACTACACTTTACTAATTGATTGCTCAAGAGTTCAAGATGAACAAATTAGCTGTGACACAAAAATGAAAGGCCTTGAAAAGTCTCGCTCACCTGTAAGTAAATGTTTATAACTCCCGAAACGGCTTCTGAGGAAGGCAAACTCATTCAGAAAGATAATCGAATTGGCAGAGGCAAACTCTGCGTTTGAGTTTCAGCTTTCCGCCCGGAAAGTTGAGGAGCGATCGCCGTCGATCCCAAATCCCTCGAATTCACTTTGCCCGCCTCCCCGCTCTGTCGTCGCTTCAGAAACCGTTTTCGATAGATTTATTCAAAGTTCGAAGCCGCTCCAAGTTAGGCGGAGTTTAGGTCCGGCCCGCCTCAATTTTAGGGAGTTACCTCGATTCCGTCCGAAGGATTTTATCAAGGTCGATACCTGGAATACGGTGAGAAGTTGGACGGGTTTTCGAAAGACGATTTCAAGACCGTTTTCCGTAATTTCAATGATCGTTAATAGGGCAAGAATAGTTCAATTGAACAATCCGGTGTGAGGCTACACACAAGTTTCTGCACATTTAGGCAGCAGGTATATGTGGATTCCATTGGCATGTTTGGTTTAGGAACATGGATAATTTAGAGCCCTCCCAGCTCAAAAACGTACCAGACACTAGGTACACACATATTCCGCTGTGCGCGCCCCTGCCGACCTGAATTTGAACTAGCGTCAACTGGCAATCGAAATGAGCTCCCTTATGGGTAGCTATGTTCTGTGATTATTTTATAAATATTAGAGTTTTCGTCAGTGTAGTTGATATCATAACAGGTTTCAATGTTGAGTGACCCCGGATCAATCCCATGTACGGGACACTATTTTTTCGCATTCGAATCCAACCTCCGAAACATATTTCTATAGTCATTATTATAAATGTTTTAAATCATTCTTTAAAACGTCATTTTGATTTATTCGTCTAAATAATCTGTATTTTACTAAGGGATTGACTACTTGATGTTATGTATTTTTGAGATGCGAGCTTGCGAGCATCCAGACCACGAAACTATACAAATCATTCTGATCTATTTGTCCAACTAATCTATATTTTAGCAGCGGACATAGATTAATAAAAATTGAGGCGCCAATTCATTCAACGTAACCTATTCGTGCGAAAAGACTATGGGGGAACGTAGTTACAATTCAGCTCGGTAGGGGCGCGCACAGCGGGACATGTTGTGTACCCAACGTCAAGTCAAAAACGTTACTATTTCGGGTGACAGGAATGCATTTCGCGGTATATTCTAAAGCTGGCCATTTACAACCAATCGTTGCTAGGGTATTGTAACATTCTTGCTTCTCACCTCAATAACACCACTAGCAGGGAAGTTCCAAGTTTAGAATTTTCATTTTGGTTGCCTATGGTGAAAAATGAGCTAAATTCTCTCCAGTTCACCCTAAGAAGTTGAAATTTACTAGGGGCCCCTTCCTGATCAGCTGAGTTAGATAGTCTTCCCTGTTCACTCAAGTAAGTTAAAATGTAAAAGTGAGCCTTTCTGGAATAACACGACACGAATGAAACTATGGGTACCATCCTGATCAACCGAATGAGCTAAAGTCTCTCATTTTCCTATAGGAAGTTGAAATTTGACGGGAAGCATCTTAGGTATATCGAATGATAAATTAATTTACGAATTCATGTTTATTTTCTTGGTTTTGTAATCAATCAATTCCTGTGGATAGAAAAGCAAAAAATAAATTAATTTATTATAAAAATTTAGCAGAAAAATTAATTAAGCATAAAAATTTTTCTCTCGAAAATAAAGTAGATATACGACACTAAATCATGTTAGGATGTTATCATTTTACCCCATCGAATTATCAGATTATTTAGCTTATTTGTTGTAATTTTCTTATGTTGATTCTTCTTGTTTGCAGATGACGCCTACACCAAACTTTCCCTTGAAACGATGGAAGAGCTGGATTGGTGCCTTGACCAGCTCGAAACCATCCAAACTCACCGTAGTGTATCAGATATGGCCTCCCTCAAAGTAAGTTCCTCAAGATCCATCATCAACATAAATATAATTAAGTTTATTATTGCAAGCGTGTTCTGTGCTGTTGTATCAATATTACATTGTGACACGGATTAAAGAGGTGACTGGGCTGGGCTCCAGGGCCTATATCTGCACATTAAATAAACAGAGAGGAGTGAGACAGCTATACCCCCCCCCCATTCTACCCTCAATAGCGCATATATTTGCAGCTTTCAGGGGGGAAAAATAAAATAAAATAAAAATAGTGGATTGAACTACCGAGGAATAAATCCAGCACGTAATTCAAAACCAAGCTCTGCTACCATGAAACGGATTTAGGGAGACTGGGACTAAATCCCACATTAAATGAACAGAGAGGAAAGGGACAGTCCCTTTTACCCTTCGTAGCGTATATATTTGCAGCTTTAATGGATTAACATTACTCGATTAAAGGAGTTAAGTGTTCCCCAATACCTTCCATCAAGAACGCGAAAACGAAACCGTGTAACACAACGCTGAGTGAAGGGTAGACGCGTCGGGGGCACGTATGGGGCTCCGAATATGAGAAGCTCGAGATAGAGTGCATACGTAAACAAGGACCTTATTTGCTCTTCTTTTGTTGCCTATGACCGCAGCTATGACAAACATAAGTTGTTTTTGTTCTTTGACTGGTTTTTTCTTTATTATCATAATAGTTTATTCAATAATAATTCAATTCTCATTTTTTGTCATTATTGATGAGGTTGATGGTGCGGGGAACGAATGATGAGGAAAAAAAGTTCCAGTCATGCAGCATGATCGTATGAGCGAATTTTCATAAATGGTCGTATTACATTTATGTTAAATTCTGTTGAAATTTGAGCACTTTGGGGACAAATACAAATTTTATTATACATTTTATAGCAAACTAACTTTTTGTCAGTAATATTCCAATGAACAAACGATTTTGTTGATTTTTACAATTTTTTCAAGTGTTCCTATCGATTTTTAGCTTATTTTAATGAAATTTAAGTACATTTTTCAGTAAAATTTTGTGCTTAAATTTTTAAATGTCCTAGTTCATGTTCGATTAATTTTTTTCGAGTAGCATTCTGCTAAAAAATAGAAATTTGTTAATTTTTAGCGGTTTTTTTTGCCTTTTTTAGTGATTTTTTAAGTACATTTTTTGAAATTTGACCAATTTAATGTGCTCAAAAAGTGTTGTCCAACGAACTCATCCTTTCTTTTGAAATGCTTGATTTTTTGGCGAAAGAACGAAGTTTTTATTTCAATTCTATCGAGAGTTATCGTCTGGAATGACACATACATATACATACTTATATATATATATATATATATATATATATATATATATATATATATATATATATATATACTTATATGTATATATATATACATATAAAAAAGCGTTAAAATCCAGGAATCATTTCAGAATGCCTCAAAACAGATTTCGATGAAGAAAATTTTTGAAAATTTTTATTTTAAAATTTTAGGAGCCATTGCAATAGCTTTATTTTCTAAGAAAATTCGCTAAAAGGGTGACGCAAGGGGAAATTCATGTCAACCACCATGTTCCTTAGGTCCTTTGCTCTCTGGCAATCCCAGCAATGGACCTTGTGAGCTTTCAGTCCCATTGGTGTGAAGACCTACGTGCACATCACGTAGTGCAAACTGAATTCAAGGAGGGTCTAAAACAAACGTCAACCACCCGTGAAACTACCTATACCTTGTACATTTCCGCAAGGAAACTTCCCCGCCATTTTTTCCTACTCTATAAAAATTATCATTTGTATTTTTAAAGTTCCTTACAAACCACTGATTATAATTTACGGTGAGGGAAATGTCATTCTATTCAACGCGATGTTGATGAATGGACGATGAAAAGGTGATAATCTAAACGAAACGAAGCACTCGTGAACTTTGCATACAATAGGATAACGAAGATCCCATTGATTCAGAATCTGAACATAATCTAAATCTAGCCAACTCAGTTATGTATCTAGGCATGACTCTGGATGCTAAGCTTGAGTTAAAACCGCGTTTCGTGAAGGAATACACGAGCTCTGTTCGGAAAGTTTGTATAAATATTTTCAGTAGGGGCCTAAGGGCTAGGGGGAGGAGCAGCCAACCGGTTTCTCTCTCTAGACAACCTACAGAATGTTTAGAGTGAGCCCAGCAGCTCTTGGAGAACGTTCGATTTTTTTAACGTATCCTACTTTTCGCGTGCTGTTGGAAGGAAGGTGGCATGCTATAAAGCAGGGGTGCTCAAACGGTCGATCGCGAGTGCTTTTTGAGTAGATCTCGAGAAGAAAAAAAATTTTTTAATTTCTAGACGAAAGAGGTGATGACACTGAGATGTTGAAAAACGAAAAATGGCTGACTGATTTGGCATTTTTGACTGACATCACAATGCACTTAAACACCATTAACTTGGAGCTTCAAGGTAAAGGAAAAACTATTATTGAGATGATTAGCGCAGTAAACGCATTCAAAAGTAAATCTCAACTTATGATAGATCAACTGAAAAGAAAGGATCTGAAACATTTTCCGTCTTTGAAAGCAAGGATTCCTCAGTTGAATTATGATACGTATGAGGCTGAATTATCAAATATTTTGGGACAATTTGAAATGCGTTTTTATGATTGCAGTAAATTGGCAAATATAGCATCATTTATGAGTTATCCTTTTTCATGTAAAAACATTGAGGAATTAGCTACTGAAGTAGCAAGTCAGTTTAATATGAACTCATGTTCTGTTGAAAATGAGTTGGTGCAGATTATATCAGATATACATCTCAAAGCTGCAGCATCTGATACAAATTTCTGGTGTTTTATATATGAAGATAAATATCCAAATCTAAGGCAAATCGCCCTTCAACTGACGGCAATGTTTGGGTCAACTTACTTGTGCGAGTCTGCATTTTCTGATATGAAGATAATTAAGTCAAAATATCCCAATCGACTAACTGACGATCATATGTCATCATGCTTGCGATTGGCACTCAGTGGTTACGCACCATCTTATGAAAAGTATGCTGAGGACATGCAGTGCCACGCTTCAACATCCAAAGTCACTCCTTAGTTGAGTTTAACACCATATGTTACTCTTTTGTTTTGTAACAACGAATAAACTCGCAATTTTGAATAACTAGGAGTTTTTTCATTGATACTGTAGAGAAGAACTTAAGTAAACCTAACCCAAACCTTGACTAAAATAATGTAAATTGTGCGGAAAGCTAATATCTATATATGCTACGGTACATCCTACCTAGGTAGGTAGGGTGTATCGTGTATGTACGACAACCCTGCATCACACATACTTGCAGCCTCTCAGAGTCGATCGTAAGTAGTCTAAAAATATTGAGGTAGATCGCCAGCAGTTCAAGTTTGAGCACCCCTGCTGTAAAGGCTGGTCGGAAGCTGAAGGGAGTGGGCGACTTTTTGAACTACGTCATCCCTGGAGAACCGTGTCATTTGTAGAACCATGGCACATCTCTAGGAATGACACGGTTCAAAAAGTCGCCCCATCCTCTTCAGCTTCCTACCAGCCTTCACAGCATGACACCTTCCTTTCGACAGCACGTGAAAAGTAGGTTAGGTTCAAACATTTGAACAAGACTGGAACGTTCTCCAAGAGCTGATCTGTAAAATAAGTATAAAAAGCAAATCTGCCATTCTGCCTATTTTGACATCGAGCAAGCATTCGATCGTCTGTGGCACGATGGTCTAATGCTGAAAATGAAACGCTACTTGCCCAACAATCTTTTCTCACTCTTAAAATCCTACCTTCAAGATCGAACCTTTGCTGTTTCAATCCAAAACGAACTTTCAACTTTCAACTATCCGCAGAATACTAGCAGGTGTACCTCAAGGTAGTATGTTAGGTCCTTACCTATATTCATTATATTGCCACGATATGCCCCTGCCGGAGGAACCTGACTTCTCAGGCCTTTACGCTGACGACTTGGTGTATTCAGTTTTTAACTGTGACTCAGTCATAGCAGCGAATAGACTTCAACAACATCTAGACGCACTAGGTCAGTGGAGTACAGTATGGAGGTTGAAGGTGAACACAACGAAATCACGTATTGTCACTTACACTTACAGATTAAAATATGAAAAACTCACTCTCTGCTTCCTTGATGAGACCATACCATCAGCAACATCCTACAGGTATCTGGGCGTAATTCTTGACCGCCGTCTGACATTTGAAGAGCACGTAACACAACTCCTAAACAGATTTAAAACGCAAACGTATCAGTTGAAATCCTTACTGTCAGCACAAACGTCTCCTCACAGAATAAAATGGTAATTTATAAGATCTTAATACGGCCCATATGGACATATGCTGTCTCAATCTGGGGAACCTGCTCTCGCTCACAGTTCAAACGAATCGAGCAAAACCAAAACCGTACTGTTCAAAAGAACGTTCTACATGCGCCTCCATTCGTTCGAAACAGCACTATCTACAACGACTTTGCTCTGGAATCACCTCTTGAATGCTTAATCCGGCATACCACATCCTTCGTTGAAAGAAATAGGGACCACTCCAACAACCTCGTCAACGACGGATTCAACACCACAGTAAACCGGAGACTTAGACGTCCTAGACACGTTCTAGATTTGATCCCAAGAACCTGAAAACAGTTCTACAGCAGTGCAACATGACTAATGAACTAATATTAACCTAATCACCGGAAAAAAAAGAAGTAGCTTTAAACCAAACTTTCTTGCATTACTATAGCTGCGTCCTGTAGAATAATGCTTATAATACTTATAAAATAACAGTGCTACCTATAATTTCGCCTTTGAGGTATATTTATTGTTGTAATGGTCTCTAACACTAAATACAAAAAAAAAAGAGCTGCTGGGCTCACTCTAAACATTCTGTGAGTTGTCTAGAGAGAAGAAACCGGTCGGCTACTCCTCCCTCTAGCCCTCAGGCCCCTTGAGATAATATTTATACGATCTTTCCGGACAGACCTCGTATAGTAACGCGGACCTGATGAGAATAGTGGAAATATCACGATTTATCAATATTACTTCTTAATTATCAATATTCACTCCTTGATATCATTATTATTACTGATTATTATTACTAGACCAAATTCTTAATGGAACAAAAAGGAATCGCGAAAATGGGTTGAGAACTGTAGCTTGGACAGTACATAAGAGGATCGTTAATTATCCCTACCGTACACTCCTCCCGACGTGACGACATGTTCAATATTTTCGAGGTTTGGTGCAAAACTGGTCGAACTAAATAAGAATCATGAAAATCAGTTAAGAATTATTATTGTCGCTTGGGCAGCGTTGAAAAAATTTGTGAGGAAAACATATTTTTCAGAACTTCCGTCACGAAATTCAAGAATTTATAGTGAGGCTTGTTGTTCAACTAGACTAAATTGAGGATCGAAAAAAACTATCAAACAGTTGAAGAATCAGAAAAATTGGTGCCCTGGGCGACACTCACGAAATTCTTCACACATATTTTTCACAAAAAACACTAAACCAACACCCCAACCATTCAACACCAAATATACCTATGGGTTTTTCACGGATTCGATCTTAGAATGGTCTGAATCAGATTTGTATTAAGCTATTTTTTTCATTTTTTAATTAATTGAGCCATATAATTATTATTAATTAATTTATTTATTTATTCATATTTTTATTTATTTTTAATTCCTGCTTGGGTTGTCCCACATCCTCCTGGGTCAATTCAAATAGGCTCTTATACACGATGCCTTGCCTTTTTCACCTAGCTTCTGAGAGACTTCCTAAAAGACAGAAAGAGAGAGTGTGTGTGTGTGTGAGACCGATAATCAAACTACCTAGTAGTAGCAATAATGCTATAGTAGAGTTATATTATATATCAGTGATCGTCATCGGGGAGTATGCAAACAATTCCGAACAGAGGCTTCTTGGAAATAGAAATACGAAAGACATCTGGTTTCTTGAATACTATCTTGATGCCTGTCTGTCAGTTTTCTAGTCTATCCCAGTCTACAGTGCAGTTCATGGACTTTGACCTCGAATTAATGATAGCGTAGGATATGTAAACTAAATATCCAGATAGTTACTTACCTGGAGATTAGTTCAGCAATAATTATTAATATAATTGGTACTCTTTCAAATATATATGCAAGTAATTGAAAAAAAAATTAGCCTCCCTTTAAATATGGTTAAAAGTGACCCTGTAAAGAACCGCCTAGATCAGCTGAGTGAAAATAGATACTATAGCATGTTGCATGTTTCATAATTTTATATCCATTAGGCTTAAGTTTCTAGCATCCTGGGCTCCTCATTTATTTTATTGATTTCATACTTTTCCTCGTGCAATTAGCCACAAGTTCCCTTTATTCTCCGGTTTTTCACCATCGACATGGTAGTTTAACCCCAATATTTACATGATAAAACAGGTTCATTAAAACTTCATTCACAAAAGTCAACCTCAAGCGACTCATTAATACAACTTCCCTTTCAATAGTTAATTTCAACTTAAAGCCATTTCCCCTCTATTAAAGTTGTAATTAATTTCACCGACTTTGACGACGTTAAGAAAGCAGTAGCTACCTAAGTATTTTGCGTGTTTCCAAAGCACCAGACCAGAATTTGAGTATATTTTGTAGTTCATTTCCCCTTGAATAAACTTGAGATTACCCCATTTTTTAAACTACCGCATATACCACCGCGTGACCACTATGCATAAACAACTAGTTTGCGTAGAAAGGCTAATTTTGCAGCTTATTAATTGGTTTATTTTATTGTTTTAAGCGTGGAATTAAGCTGTTAAATTGTAGGTGACACACGTTTCACTTTCAATACTTCCCATATCAATATTTTACTTCACGCATTCGGAAACTTAGAATCCATTTTCTATAATTTTCTCCCACCAAGTCGTCCAAACTTAAAGGTTTATCGGGAAACAGCAATTTCTTGAATAGGTAAATGTTAAAACGATCGTATCACTAATAGCTGCCTCCCTGTAACAAGCATTACTTACACAGTTTCCATTGGATTTGGATGACATTCCGTGGGAATGTGCGGGTTTAGTAATGAATGGTCTCCTTTCAATTTTGTCAGTCATTAATAGTTTTTGCTGCGCAAACATAAAATCCATCAAGCTCCATTTTTTCATGGCCTATTCGTTTGATCTCACTGCAATTCTCACATTCGGAGGGTAGTTGGCAATCATTGATTTAATTCCACCATATAAGTTTAATCACGATCGTAATATTAGTAGGTAGCTGGTGCGCACGCGCAAATTTCAAGTCCTAGTAACGAACAAAACTTCCACAGTTTCCATCCAATTCCGATGACTTTTTCAGAGATTGTATGGTTTTACAGTATGTACACAGTATTGTATACGCTTTTACTGGGATCTAACAAGTGAAAAATATCACAAAAACATCTGCCAAGTCGCGTATGGATAATAGCTTCCTCGTATCCATAACACGAATGTATAGATCATTGAAATGTTTTAAATCATCTTATGATTTCATAACTTAAGGTTCCTATGGTTGTGGGAAATAGGAACGACCAGGGCGTGAGAAATGATGATTAATGGAATTTTTCGCGCATGCACAGATTGAAGTATTTTTTGGGATCAATGAACCTGATAGGGGGTCATCTAACCCTAATCCACACATTTCCTGAAATTTCATCAAAATCGGAAGAAAATTGTGGAAATTAAGCATGTTACAAGGATTCATAGACAACAAGTTACTGATTTATATATTTATATATAGATATATTTCTAGACAAACTCTTACAGACAGGCAGTCACGGAAAGAAAGTTGTTCAGAATGGTCTAATACGTAAAATGCGAATGGAAATTTTGATTTTTGAGGCATCATCATTTGGATCTCATCTCTCGAATATGAAAATAATGCTTCCGCTACCTTTAGGTTGACTCGGAAGCAAAATGTCATGAAAAAACGTGAATTTTTGCCTAGTGAAATACTTAACTACTGCCCCCCAATTTTTAAAACCATAATTAATTAATGTTAATCATGCGTGGGATGTTTCAAATAATAACAGTAAAAAAGAGGGATCTGTGATATATTTATATACATCTAGTCGTAGTTTTATTTCACTTAGCTGATTGTATATAATAGCATGTATATAGTTATTTCCCTATTTTACATCTAGTCTTAGTTGTATTATTTTATTTTTGGGGTTGTTTTAAATCCACTTTGAGGGCTAAACAGTGGTCATCACTGTACCCCTCATTTCTTCCCCCTCCGAGTTGCTAGTGGAGTCCATGATGGCGCTCCTTTTTAGACAAGGATGGCAACATGACTCCCCTTAGAATCGTGCCACTTCCAGTGTCCCTTTGGACATCTTGTTCAAATCCGCTAATGTCCCTTCTGGTTGAGATGCGGCTTGAACCTAAATAAAAAAACGCTGCAAATTATTACATAATGGTTTATTATTTCTGAATCAGATAGTCCAGCTAAAGTAACCAGCATGCTCTGGGGCTTTCGCCAGTCTCTTTTCTAGTATCCACCTCTGTTCTTCCTCTCACTCCACCCCCCGCTCACCCCAATCACCACCCACCGTGACCCCCTGCCAAGCGTGCCAGGCGTGCGCGCGTGCGTAAGTCTAACACTCAAAGCCTCGAAAAAGACACTTTTTCGCCCGTTTTGGCCCATAGCATCTATGCGAGTAAAGCGATCGGGATGGTTAAACGTTAGGGCCAACTAGACCCCAAATGGAGTCTATGTACGAAAGAACGGGTTATTCAAGTCAATTCTTAGGCCTCTTATGGCCCGGACGGCGGACGGCGGACGGACATTTCAAATTTGGACTCTACGCACCTTGAAACGTAAAGTGACAAAGTTTGAGGGGGGGGTTATAAAACTTTTTTGCTATACGATCACATAGGCTGATTATTGGAAATAATAAACCAAAAGGGATTATTGGAAATAATAAACCAAAAGGGATTTTTGAGGAGTCCAAATAGTATCTTCAAAATGAAAAAACGATATTCTGAGTGGAAGAAATCTCACATTGAAAATGGAGGGCAGTAGTAAAGAACACTCGGGGGGTTAAACAAATTGTTTTCTTGGTCACCTACAACAGCACATTATTAAAAGTAATACATCAAAATACATTCCCCAAATTTAAGTACTCCACTACATTGTTTGTTTGTTGGATCTATAGGCTTCTGACCACGGGTCTATATAACTCTTGACTTTATTGACCCTCGCCGTTAGCCCACAGCTTAAGGAGCTTGATTAATTCGATCAACCTTGTTTGATAAGGACTGTTTGGATCACGGACGAAAAAGCCAGCGTGGCGGAGGGGGGTTGCTATATTGATCAGTCTCGGGGGGAGAGTCCGGGTACATTACTACGGCCCCAGGGGCTCGACTGCGTGGGCGGGTGCTGCTAGCCTCTCGGAGACGGTGAATCGGATCAAAGATGTCAAAAAATAGATGAATCTGTAGAGCACAGGTATGTAGGTACGAATAATGATTAGGTTCTGCATCGTAGGGTGAGGATCGAAAACTGGCGTGGGCGGTAGCTGGGTGCTACGTGAAGACTTTGAATCTGGTCCAAGGTGTATTAATAGGTAGATAAACATGTCTATCATAGAGCATATATAATACAAAACACTTTAAGGTCATGCATTATAGATTAAAAGTGCGGAGGATGAATGGTGTGTAGGTACAAATCATGTTTAGGTTATTCATGATAGGGTTAGGGTCGAATATATGCGTGGGCGGGTGTTGGGAGCATCTCCGAGACGGTGAATCGGATCAAAGATTTCAAGAAATAGATGAATCTGTAGATCACAGGTATGTAGGTACAAATAATGATTAGGTTATGCATCGTAGGGTGAGGATCGAAAACTGGCGTGGGCGGTAGCTGGGTGCTACGTGGGGACTTAAAATCTGGTCCAAGGTGTATCAATAGGTAGATAAACATGTCTATCATAGAGCATATATAATACAAAACACTTTAAGGTCATGCATTATAGATTGAAAGTGCGGAGGATGAATGGTGTGTAGGTACAAATCATGTTTAGGTTATTCATGATAGGGTGAGGGTCGAATATTGGCGTGGGCGGGTGCTGGGAGCCTCTCCGAGACGGTGAATCAGATCAAAGATTTCAAGAAATAGATGAATCTGTAGATCACAGGTATGTAGGTACAAATAATGATTAGGTCATGCATGATAGGGTGAGGATTGAAAACTGGCGTCGGCGGTAGCTGAGAGCCCCTTGGGGAGTCAGAATCTGATCGTAGGTGTATCAAAAGATAGATAAATATGTATATATCATAGATTATAGATAATACAAAACAATATAAGATACGGAGGATGAATGGTGTGTAGGTACAAATCATGATTAGGTTATGCATGATAAGGTGAGGGTCGAAAACTGGAGTGGGCGGGTGCTGGGAGCCTCTCGGAGACGGTGAATCGGATCAAAGATGTCAAAAAATAGATGAATCTGTTGAGCACAGGTGTGTAGGTACAAATCATGATTAGGTTATGCATCGTAGGGTGAGGATCGAAAACTGGCGTGGGATTGCTGGGAGCCCCTTGGGGAGTCAGAATCTGATCGTAGGTGTATCAAACGATAGATAAATATGTATATATCATAGATCATAGATAATACAAAACGCTATAACATACGGAGGATGAATGGTGTGTAGGTACAAATCATGTTTAGGTTATTCATGATAGGGTGAGGGTCGAATATTGGCGTGGGCGGGTGCTGGGTGCGACCTGGGGACTTCGAATCTGGTGCAAGGTGTATCAATAGATAGATAAACATGTATTTCATAGAGCGTAGATAATACAAAACTCTATAAGGTCAAGAATAATAGGGTGAAAGTACGGAGAATGAATGTTGTGTAAGTACAAATCATGCTTAGGTTATGCATGATAGGGTGAGGGTCGAAAACTGGCGTGGGCAGTTGCTGGGAGCCTCTCGGAGACGGTGAATCGGATCAAAGATGTCAAAAAATAGATGAATCTGTTGAGCACAGGTGTGTAGGTACAAATCATGATTATTTATGATATGTGATATATAATAAATCATGATTATTTATGATATGTGATATATAATAAATCATGATTATTTATGATATATGATAAATCATGATATGTGATAAATCATGATTATTTATGATATATGATCATGATTTATGATTATTTATAAACGCTATAACATACGGAGGATGAATGGTGTGAAGATACAAATCATGATTTGGTTATGCATGATAAAGTGAGGGGCGAAAGCTGGCGTGGGCGTTGTGCGACTAGGGGACTTCGAATCTGGTGCAAGGTGTATCAATAGATAGATAAACATGTATTTCATAGAGCGTAGATAATACAAAACACTATAAGGTCATGCATAATAGGGTGAAAGTACGGAGAAGTAATGTTGTGTAAGTACAAATCATGCTTAGGTTATGCATGATAGGGTGAGGGTCGAAAACTGGCGTGGGCAGTTGCTGGGAGCCTCTCGGAGACGGTGAATCGGATCAAAGATGTCAAAAAATAGATGAATCTGTTGAGCACAGGTGTGTAGGTACAAATCATGATTATTTATGATATATGATAAATCATGATATGTGATAAATCATGATTATTTATGATATATGATCATGATTTATGATTATTTATAAACGCTATAACATACGGAGGATGAATGGTGTGTAGGTACAAATCATGATTTGGTTATGCATGATAAAGTGAGGGTCGAAAAATGGCGCAGGCGGTAGCTAGGTGCGACCTGGGGACTTTGAATCCGGTCCAAGGTGTATCAACAGATAGATAAACATGTATATCATAGAGCATAGATAATAGAAAACACTGGAAGGTCATGCATAATAGGGTGAAAGTGTGGAGGATGAATGGTGTGTAGGTACAAATCATGCTTAGTTTATGCGTGATAAGATGAGGGTCGAAAACTGGCGTGGTGAATGTACGGAGCCAGCGTGGGCAGGAGGTGGGAGGCTCTTCTAGTTGGTGAATCTGATCAAAGGGGCATCACTAGATAGATGAATATGTAAATTATAAATCAATGTACAGGGTGCCCCCAAAAACATCCCCCCTGCTAAAATCGTTAATAATGGGTCAAACAATTTTTTTTTTTTTTTTTTTTCAATCTTAATTTTTTTGTAAGGGTCTCATAAATGACAAAATTGCGCATTGCGCATTTGATATCAACTTTGTTCTTTCAAATAAGAACCTCCAACTTTTATAGCAGATTTGAGTTCTACCTAAAATTTCATGAAGAAATTACCCATCACTCGATTTTTTAGGTGCGCGCAAATGGGCGCAATTTCGCTCTAAAAGTGCGAATTTCTGCTCTAAAAGTGCGATAAATTAACGTGAAATATTGAGTTTTTAAGATACTCAATTACCACTTTAAATACATTATTTCGGAGTATTTTCTCGTGCTGAACCTTGTAATGATGTCCATTCATTGATATTTGCAGCAGCAACTTGGGAAAATACCTACATTTTAGTACGCTTTGAGCTATGTGCTTTGAGTAGGAAAAGTGCAAATCTGGTCAATTTTTTCGGTGTGTTTCGAAGATGGTGTTACAAATATCAACAAATGAACATCATTACGAGGTTCAGCAAGACAAAATACTCCTAAATCATGTATTACATGTGGCAATTAAGTACCTATCTTCAAAAACTCTGTTGTTGCACTTTTTAAGCGGAATGACGCACTGTTGGAGCAGAATTGCGCCCGTTTGGGCGCACAAAAAAAAATCAACTGACAGGTCATTTTTTCATGAAATTTCACGTAGAATTCAGATCTATAATAAAAAAATTGGGGTTCCCGATTAAAATAACGAAGTTGATGTCAACTGGGCACTTTTTCGCACGTGCACAATGAGCAAGTTTGCAATTTTTGGGATCCTTACAAAAACCCATTGAGATTGAAAACACACTCAGCTGATCTAGGGAGCTTCAGACTTTACAAATCATTTTCAGATGTTCCTAGAGGCCTCCATTTCAAATTTCAGCCTCATAGGTGGAATAGGGAAGAAATTACCTCCGGATTTCACTCAGCTGCCCATTTGGTGACCAGCGCCATTCGATTGCTCGTGACCGGAAAAAAAGAAAAGAAAAAAAAAAGCCAAACTATGTATGGCACTTAGCTACGTTTGCGCATGAGCAGCTTAATTTGAGATCAATGACCATCTGATGTTATCATCAACAGCCTAACCTGCACATTCCCTGACAATTTCATCAAAATCGGATGAAAACTGTAGAAATTAAGGTCTTTTACAAGGAATCACATTCGCGTATCCGCAGTAGCTATTAATGATACAATCATATTGAAATTGATGGGATGATCAAATTGTCTTCTCTTAACTATCGTCCAAATTTCAGAGAGATCGAATGGCTAGGGTGACAGAAAATAGAGCTTAATGGAATTTGCGTTTGCGCATGAGCAGAGTGAAGTGTTGATTTGGCAACTGGTAGGCACACCCGCACAACCCCAGACAATTTCAAAAATAATCGAATAAAAACTGTGAAAATTAAGCTTGTTACTAGTATTTCTGATTTACGCTTGCTCACGAGCTACTAATGTTACGATCATCTAGAAATTGATTGGAATGCTCAAATTGTATTTTACTAACTATTCCTCGAAATCGAGCGAGATCGGACCAGTAGGGCGTGATAAAATGATGCTTGGTTGAATTTACGTTTGCGCATGTGTAGAGTGAATTAATGAGTTGGAAACAATGAAACTGGTAGGAGACCACCTACACTCTTGCCTGCACATTCCCTGAAAATTGCATTCAAATTGGATGAAAACTGTGTTTAAATGAAGCTTGTTACAAGGATTTGGGGACACACGATAGACACAGTCTGACACCGAGCCAAAGTAGTTCAGAATGGTCTAAAACGTAAAATACGAGTGGAATTTTTGATTTCGGTTACAAAAATTTTTTTGTCCCGAAAGTGAATACAAAAAAATACAGGTGTGTTTGGGAAAACAGTGCTTATTTTGGAGGTTGAACAAATAATGTCTTCTTCGTGGTTATCCCAAGTTTTGAATTTTATGAGATAAATGTGCAGTTGTTTGTATGTTTCTTTCTGATCATCTGTTCACATTTCTTACCATTTTGCCATTTTTTTATTTCTCTTTTCTTGGACAATGAAGGACTCATTTCTTCCCTTCTCTTGTCGGGAATTCGAATTGGTTCAGCAGACATCAATGTATGGGGGATCACATTCACGATACGAGTGCGGCTGACTATGACACCGCCCTCTATGTACATACAGTCCACAATCCCCCCCTTCGTTGAACTGCCATCAATCCACCGTAGTCGGCAACGGTTAGTGTACGGGCCTTTGAATAGATCGGAAGTGATTGGCGTGAGTTCCTAATAGGCCCCCAGCCCTCCGTCACCTCTTTGTTTTCGAATTGACTGGTCGATTTGAGCTATCGATTCTTTTCCGATCGATACCGGCTGCCGGTGAGGGGCACCGGGGTAGCCATTGTCGATTGTCGACTCGGCGTTGAAGTGAAAATTATAGGCGTTTGACGGGTCTTCATTCAACATTCATGAAATCCAGTTGCCTCCACGTGCTAGCCCTACCCTTCCTCTCCCACACCTTACCAAATTAAATTTTAATATTTATGAGATAAAGTCAAAAATGGAATATTAGATGCATTTGATTAGACTGACACCCCCCTCCCCTCAAAAATAAACCTCTTTCCCAAACATACAATCGGTGAACCCAATCCCACTTGAATTTTTGCTTGTTATATATCATTTGCAGATAAAGTTGGTATTCTATTGTTATTCTACCAACTTGAATTTTGTTCTATCCTCGTTAATAACCGCTTCCTGGAAAGAGAGTAGGAATACGATGATAGTACGGAAGGATCCTTCAGGTCAAGAACAACTGAGAACAATAGGCGACAAAACTCGAGTGGGCTTCATTGATCGGATGCACAACGCCCAGTTAACTTCAGAGCCTTCTGAAGAAAGTGAAAAACGTCTACCATGTTGAGTGTGGCTCATAGCTTCCTCGTTTACCTATCATGGATGCATAGATCATTGAAAAGTTTTAAATCTTGAAAAATTCCATAGCGGAAAAGAGTAAATCAAGAAGTAGCGTAAAATTTCATAATTGGTCAATTAAGAAACGAAAAAATGTTTCTAAATGTAATTTACGTATGTGCAAGCACAGAATGAACTGATGAGTTGAAAACAATGAAATAGGTACGGGACCATCTACAACCTAGACCGCACATTCGCTGACAATTTCATCAAAATGGGATGAAAACTGGGGAAATTAAGGTCATTACAAGTATTTCACATTGGCGCAGTAGCTATTAAAGATGCAATCGTGTTGAAATTGATGTGAGGTAATCAAGTCATCTTCTTCCAACTATCATCCAAATTTAAGCGAAATCGAACGATTAGAGTGTAAAAATATGGAGTATAATGGAATTTACGTTTGCGCATGCGCAGAATGAAGTATTGATTTAGCAACAATGAAACTGATAGGGGATCATCTACAACCTAACCCGCGCATTCTCTTACAATTTCATAGAAATCGGATGAAAATAGTGGACATTGAGGTCGTTACAAGGATTTCACATAGGCGCATGTGCAGTAGCTATTAATGATTCAATCATGTTGAAATTGATATGGGATGATCAAATCGTCATCCCCCAACTATCATTCAAATTTGAGCGAGATCGGACGACTATAGCGTGAAAAAATGATGCTTGGTAAAATTTACGTTTGCGCATGCGCAGAGTGAGGTATTGAGTCAAGAACGATGAAAGTGAAAGGGGACCGCCTAATCGCTTGCCCGCACATCTCCTGAAAATGTCATCTAAATCGGATGAAAACTGTGGAAAATAAGCTAGCTACAAGGATTTGCGGACATACAGCAGACACACACACGCACTTTTTTTTCTTTTTTTACAAATCTTCCTCCAAAGGCGGAGGGGGCACACCATTACAAAATGAAAAAATAAATAAAAGAAATGGGGAGGACGCCTAGGTTTACCCGGCGCCGGGCCGAGCGTGAGTCGGATGAAAAGAAATGCCCTTATAAAATGACCACCAGTTCAAGTAACAACCCCTCAGGAGGAGGGTGGTAACACCACGGAGCACTCCCGCTGAGATGCCCAACTCTAGTAACTAGTAACTCTCTCACTTTTCCCGCACCACACTCCGTGCCACGACACGGTCGCGGCCATGACCTTGATGTTATTGGGTGCCACTTCGTTTAGCTCAGATATCGCTAGTCGCAGATCATTTCTATCATATTTACTTTTCTTAGCCCGCCAGGTCTGCTCCACGTCCACGCTGCCACTGACAACCTGGACATTCAGGATTATGGCAGACCCTTCGGGCTTGATGGCAACACACACACACACAGATACGGAACCAAAGTTGTTCAGAATGGTCTAAAACGTAAAATGCGAGTGGAAATTTTGATTTTGGAAACCAAAAATTTTTTTTCTCCCGAAAGTGAAAACAATGTTTCCGCTACCTTTAGGTAGACACGGAAGCAATTTAGTCCCCATTGGCAGACTACACTTTATAAAGGTACTCCATTAGAAGATTAAAAGAAGTGAAACATAAATAGAGATATGAAGTTGTTCACGGTGCTACACTAAAGAGTCTCGACCGTTTGAAGTGGAGGTAAAGGTTTAGCGACAAAGTGATTAGAAGCTTTCTTCTACTAAGTTTCCAGTGCGTTGGCTACCTTTTTGAAATAAAACGCCCGAAGTAATTGCACCTTACTTATATGGTAATCTAATAGTACAACCGTGGAAGAAATTTCAAAAATGGAAACGAAAGAACAGCGACGTAGGTAATGCAATCATGTCGGGGGAAATTACTCTTAGAAACCGTGGACAATTTTTCAATCAAACGCTGCAAATTATTACACAAGGTTTATTTTATTATTAGTTTTGCTTCCTCACTATCGAAGGTAGGGAAGCTTTGTGTTAGTGATTAAAGTGGAAATAATGTTGCAATCCAAATTCGAAAATTCCACTTGCTTTTTGCGTTTCAGAGCTTGCTGATCAATTTTGGTTCCGTGTCTGTCTGTCTGTCCGTCTGATGTCTGTCTGTGGTAAATCATTGTCACGCCCAAAACTACACCAAGTTTCAGTCCGATTCCGATCAAATTTTCAGGGATTGTGCTGGTTAGTTCTTAGACGGTCCCCTATAGTTTTCAATGCCTTCGAATTAACAGCAGCATGTGCGCATGCGCAAACGTGAATTTCTCATATATAGAACACTCAAATAGAACATGAAATACGTTTTCAAGAAGACCCGTGTCACAGTCTGTTCATACAGTATTTGGAGAAAATTTGTAATTATAATCCCTAATTTTAATTGTAAAATGGTGTTTACTTGCCAATCTTATTTGTGCAAATAAAAAGAAAAAGGGACATTATGGTAATTCAAATAATTGTTAAATCCATCCTGCGCTACCTCAAGCCAAAGTTCTCATTATAGGAGCCAGAAAATACCGCATCAACATCTGTATTTTTATGAAAGATTTCAGCATCCTCTACACATTCATGAGTGAGCGTTTTGAGATCCACAGTCCAGTTTTTGATCACAATCCAAAGTTACTACTTGTTCCACTCCACATTTTATAAGAAGTTCCAATAAGTTTAATTAGTTGAGTCAGCCAATTAAATCTTATAGAATTATTGTTGGACTTTTCCATTTTTTCAAGAGCGTGCAAACATCTCTTAGGGTATCTATGATTTTCCATTTGGGTAATTTTTAGTAACCACTTGAGACTGTTTTTTATAATGGGTACCATCAAATTTGGGACATCCGCTTCTAATCGGATCTATGCACTGGGTGAACTAAGGGAAGACCTAAAAGCCATTTGGAAAATTTTACCTGGACTCTTTCTAGGTCAGGACAATATCACAGCGCCCAGATCTCAGCTCCGAAGAGAATAGTATTGAATAGAATATGGACAATGGAATTGAACGACATGATTCCAGTGTTCCACGAAGCCGCTTTGAATTTAACAAATGATGAGATAACTGCGCCTGACACCGTTCTTGCTTTTGAAAACATTACTTTTGAATTTTCGCTTTTGACTTTTTTGTCCCAATAATATTCAACTCAACCTTCGTTATCTTTGCTGTTTTTTTTTTTTTTTTTTTTTTTTTTTTTTTTTTTTTTTTTTTTTTTTTTAATTCTTTATTTCCAAAAAATTTACAAAAGTATGGGATACAATAACAAATCCAGCTCAGGCCATTTAATTGCCTGTCACAATTATGGAAATTAATCCCCTATAAGGGCAAATGCCCGTGGCAGGGGATGGCCACTATGACTACCATCAAGCCAGAAGAACCAGTTATAACTGCTATGCTTACACAAGATACAAGTGCTGGGTAACCTCACGATTTGCCAAATTAATAAATCCAATAATAATTTTTCTCTACTCAATTATAGATTTACAACAAATGTATGTATAAACATATGCACATAAAATTAACAAACAAGAAATTCATTGTTCCAAAGCTAGCCGGCCTACATAATACGATTTTAATTTCTCTGAAACCTGCTTAATTGTTTACGCACCAGAGTAAATGAATGTATTTTGATCCGTCGGAAAATCGTTGATGATCCCAACCGAACAAGTCTCATAGAAATTCTTTGCAAGTGTTGTGGTGTTATGGGGGACTACAATGTTACTATTTATTTTAAACCTACCTAGCTCTAATTTCATGCGACGGGTAAACAAATTGCTTACATTTTACAAAGTGCCTTACAAATGCCAGCTCTTTCAGCATGGAGAATGGCAAAATTTTAAATTTTTTAAAAAGAGGCATCGTGTGCTCTTGAGAATTTTTCCTTGAAATGATTCTCACAATGGCCTTTTGGGCCGGGTGTAGGTGTATTTATTATATTTACACGCTTTGAAGGAACCACCGAAGCAAATGTTCATGCAGCTCCCATCTGCACGTACGGTAAGACGTTCCGCATTGAGGTTGGTCAAGATCTCTTGGAAAATTAATCACCTGTGTCTTGTGTAGGTAACGTCAATGGTATCTGCCTAATCCAGTTAAATACCGCCCTGGCTCCCATTCAAATTGACTGCAGTTGTAAACCTTTAATCAAAAGGGCGATAAACAGGGCGAATTGGTTCCCGACGAGCGAATTGCTTCCCGAATACGCTCCTAAATATGTTGTATGATAAAGTACGCTATTGAAGTTTGATTGTTTTGGAGTTAGAATATACCTTAAAACACTGTAAATTCTTACACAAAGTTTTCATTTAAACTGCACGTACGGTAAGACGTTCCGCATTGAGGTTGGTCAAGATCTCTTAGAAAATTAATCACCTGTCTCTTGTGTAGGTAACGTCAATGGTATCTGCCTAATCCAGTTAAATACCGCCCTGGCTCCCATTCAAATTGACTGCGGTTGTAAACCTTTAATCAAAAGGGCGATAAACAGGGCGAATTGGTTCCCGACTAGAGCGAATTGCTTCCCGAATACGCTCCTAGTTAGCGGTGCGCGGGGCGGATTGATCCCCGCGGGCTCTAGCCGGCGTCGGAACCGGGTTGCCCTTTCAATGGGAGCCGCTGTCTCTAATTGGCCGCAGCTCTTGGCCTTTTCATCAGGGCTCATAGGGTCTGATGAATGTGGATGTGTTACAGACAAAAGCCGGAAATTGTTTAAACTTGCTCTTAGTGATTATAGAGAAGTGCAACGCCAGTACATAGTCAATACCTACCAACCAATCTATATTTGATATTCACGAGACTTCGATACTAGCTCATCCTTACATCGAGGCATGACTAAAAACCTAATTTTTGAAGTTATTTCACCTTTTTGTCAAGTTGACGAGTAAACTATGAGAAAAAGCGCAATTAATATACCCACCTACTTATCTGTTATCATACGGTTCATTACTTACCGAGCTCCTCGTTCAGTATATTTTATTATGCCATGTAATAAATCCAATAGTGGCCTGAAACGTTGTGAACGCAAGGTTAGTTTGAGCAGTCGAGGTCCCAATGAAATTTGTGTGGGGGAGTTGACAAACAAGTGAAGTTAAAAGTTCCAGACATCAGCCGCGAAGATGTGGATTATCCAGTTTTCAGAACCGTTCTTTGAATCAATTAAGAAACTAAAAATCTTTAGAGTCCTTTGAAAGTGGTCTTGTGAAAGGACGTGCCATGGCTACGTAGGTACCTACCTACACTGCAGTACAGAGATCTGAAGGATTTTCAATTATGTTTTCTCCATTATTTTTCAGGTTATTTTAACAGTTTGTCCCTTTACCAAATAAAAACTCGTTCATCGTTGTTTACAACCAATAATCGCGCTGTTTAGTTTAATTAAAACTTTCTATTACTGCAATATTACTTTCGTAAAACAAAGCTGTTTAAAAATGTCATAACGACGTATTAGGTCTTGAGAAAAATAGGTTGTTTGAGTTGCGATCTGTTGACATCTACCACGTCTTGGCGGGTTTTGGAAGAAACTCAAACCTACTCCAGGCGTGACGTCACGAGAATATGGGCTATATGCAGGGTGTCCCAAAAGTTTCACAGCCCCCCCCTAAGTTTACATCAAATAAAGATCAGAACAAAAATTCCCCAGTTGCCCAACCTAAAGGGTCTGATGAATGTGGATTTTTTCCACAATTTTCACAGCAACCAAGAGAAACTTGGAGAGCGTTTTTGGGGTGCCTGATACTAAGTTTACATCAAATAAAGATCAGAACAAAAATTCAATTCTATAGTTCTTTAATTCCTTCGGTTGCAAAATCTATTATATTAATGAGTAACGTCAGCACCTTCACGCTCAAACTCATGGACGGATTTTAACGGGTTTTTTTTTTTTTTTTTTTTTTTTTTTGCAAAATGATCGGGATGGCACAGGGAAGGTTTGTCTACAAGAAAATTTTTAAAAAACGTCCAACCTGATCAGCTGATTTTTTAAAATTCCCTCCTATCCACCCAAGGAATTTAAAATTTGGCAGGGTGCCTCTCTGGGACATCGAGAAACGAATAAAATGATGGGCTCTTTTCTCATCAGCTGAGCGAGCTAAATTCACTCTTTTTCACCCTAGGCATGTGAAATTTGACTAAGACATTAAAAACCGAATGCAATGACGAGTTCCAACCAGATGAGCTGATATAGCTGAATTCTCTTCTATTGATCATGAAAGAGCCCATTATTTCAATCGTCTTTCAATGACATATAGTCTCCCTACAAAATTTCAACTCCCAAGGGTTAGCAGGATATAATTTAGCTCACACAGCTGATTAGGTAAGATACCATAATTTCAATCGTCCATTAATGTCCTGAAGATCACCCGATGAAATTCCAATCGTAGGGTGAACATGTCCCAATTAAGCTCACTCAGCTGATCGAAATCGTCAAAACCAAACACAAGCGAAGGAAGGGCCCAAACTGCGAGTTGGCAACCGTAATATACTTTCGGGAGCCAAATAAATCGGTTTTCTGTCCCGCTGTTCGCACGAAACATTAAATTCCCGTCACCAGTCAGTAATGCAACCCATGCTTCACTCGGAACACCCGTAGCAGCCGGCCAAGGCTTCTCCACTTGTCACGGATTCTTTCCGCTCACAAACCGCCTGTTAGCAACCATAATTACAAAATTTCGGGAACCAAAAAAATCGGTTGTGAAGGGTAGCGCCGTTTATGAAGTAGAAGGATGTTTTGGAGGTTCCCACCTAGCTTATGTAGTGCGCCGGAACTTACTGAATTTTACGATCGCTCCCGTCAGAATCGGTTCGGGGACGTACATAGAAACATTAATATAAACATACATAGATTGATAGAAACAAATTTAGAGTTTTATATATGAGGACAGTGGCGTAGCTATGTCATTTCTCATGGTGGGGCAACAGTTAAGGACTACATTTTATTTTATAGTTTTAGTATTCATTTCTATAAACTGTTTAACGTTCAGATAAGCAGATATTCAATGGTTTTCCGTAATGATTTGAAATCACGTACGCTTTCATATTCACAAACCTACCTATGGATTATTAAAGCATACCTAATACTATTTAGAAAAAATATTATCCAATTAACTAATAATCAGAACGTTGAAACCTACGATAAATACGAATACCTACGGATGAACTGAGGACCACTAGGTTTATATACTATTATACTAGACTTACTGCCTGCAAAATCATACATAAATTTATGTATGTGGTCGTTTCTCACTTTCAGGTTTATCCACAATAAATTGTTACCTACTTGTAAATCTGGAAAATATCACGCAATAAATTGTATTATATAAGTACGCGGAATAAAAAACAGGGCATGAAACCGAGAACGACAAACAACAAAATGTAAACAAAACAAACTCAAATCAGCAATATGCTAGGTTAGAATTACTGCTACAATAGATTTTTTAAATCTTTTCTATTAAACTAATTCAATCACTACAGAAAACTTCTTTTAGCGAATTTTTGAAGAAAATTAAGCTATTGCTCTCGCCTCAAAATTTATAGAATGTGATTTTTTGAAAAACTTTTATGCAGAAATCCGTTTCAGGCTATTCTGAATCATATTCTGAAGTTTAACGCATTTTTTTATATATATGTATGTATGCATATATGTATGTAAGTATATATGTATGTATATATGTATGTATGTGTCATTCCAGACGATAACTGTCCGTAGAATTGTGCTAGAAACTTCAAACAAATTTTAAAATGTTAAGGACACAAAACGAAAGTTCAAGTTCGTTGGCCAGCATGATCGGATTACATCTTCGGGTTGAAATTTTCAAAAATGTAGTCAAAAATTTCAAAATAGCCTGTTTTTTGCGATTTGTTGTGCGAAATAATTTTTTCAGCATACTAACATGTGGTATATTCGGAATCAGCGTAAACTTTCCTATAAGAATATGTATCAAGTTTTCAAAAATTTTAAAGTTGAAAAATCAGTCAAAAATCGAAATAATCGAAGATTTCTTCAAAAATTCGCTCATGGGGTCATGCTGCATGACTGGACTTTTTTTCCTACGAGTATTTTAACTGCGATTTAATTCAGAAATGGTATAATATAAACGATATACCAACAATCAAAAATGAATAAAAGAATACTGGAAACAACCAGGCTTGATCAAGTAGGCGGAGAAAAGTAGTGGAAGTTCGAAGGAGAATTTGGTGGATACTGAACAATCGATATATTTTCTAGAGAAAAATCGCATATGGGCTAGGCCAGAAGGTAGTGGGGAACGACTTGACTTCAGTTTGCAGTATCCACATTTCCGTTTCGTTGACTAGGCGATTTTACTCTCCGAGGGGCTGTGAAATATCCACGCAATTTTGCCCTTATACAAACGAACCTAATAAAAATTTCTTTACTTCTAAGGGCTTCTAAAGTTGCTAGGCAACCGTATCCGTATAATAGTAGCAGTAATTGTGTTTTACTAATTACATTCTCCTGAAATTAGAACCGAAGTTAGAAGCGTAAAATTATTAATTTTGATTGTACCGCATACCACGAACTCCTGTGCCCTCTGTAATTCATGGAGAGGCTCTGCCCACCCTGCCCCTCGTCAAACAACGCCACTGCATAAGGATTTAATTCCGTTTGTTTAACTCGACCGTTGCGTTGTTGATAATTGTATGCCTTTTTAGTAGAATATTAAAACGTGTCACGTTTTCTTTTAATACCAATTGATATTTGGTTGTTCTTCATCACCTCCTCAGAAAATATTTTAAATAGAACCAAAACCGTTTTAAAATTTTCCGTTGATGGGGAGACACGCATTGATCATTTTCATAGAATGAACTATCATTCAGTCTCATTTCATAATGTCAAACTCCTATCTCCAGTTACGACTGATATTTTAATCTTCAGTGTCCCCATATTTAGCCTCCTTAATCCCCATAACCTATATCACGGAACATAAAAGTAATCTGTGTAATCAAGCTTCTGTAGAATTTGTGTGATTCTGAGAAGTGGTGGTTAATACCAGGAATTAGCGATCTCTTGCCGGATTTTTAGGTCACGCGCGTACGTCAACGGGAATTTCTACTACGGAATACCCTCATCTGAATAGAATAGAATAGAATTGGATTTATTTCCACAAATAATTATACATTAACTTCACATTATACATGGTGGAAACCACCCCCCTCATAGATCATTGATCTGTGCCAAGGGGGGAGTTGCAAGTTTGATCAATGTTCGACGTGTACGCTTAACAATATGGGAACAATATAATATATCATTTCAATTACATCGTTTTAAATACAAGAGGTGAAAACAATTTATAACAAATATAGAATACATAAGATAACAAAAAAAAACATAGGAAATACATAGGATATTAAAATTTTGTTGTTAGTTACCTGGAAATGAATGTAACTGGCCACTTCTGTCCATAAAATGTGTCAAATTTAAAATTTTCCTAGCAAGGGAATCACTGGACTTCAAGCAATTTGACTATGTTTTCACCTTCACTGTCAAAAGCATAAAGTAATAACGTTTCTCAAAATTTCGTACGACATTAACTATTGCAATGACTCCAAAATTTTTAAAATCCAGTTCCAGACATACAAATTTAACAATTTTAGCCTTATATAGCCATTTTTAGTGATTTTTTTAGAACATTTTTTGAAATTTGAGCAATTTCGTGAGCTCAAAACGTGCTGGACAACGGAACCATCCTTTCATTTTAGAATCATGAATTTTAGACGCAAAAAAGTATTTTTTATCTCAATCCTAAGGAGAGTTTTCGTCTAGAATGACACACATATATATAAAAATGGAGGAGTTGGTTTATTTGGCACAAAACTTGTTAAGATGACTTCTGAGAAGAGACATAAATTATTCTCATTAGAAAATGATCCCTTGAAGAGGGAAGGGAACAAAACAATATAGCCAACCTTCCAACAGAAAAAACTATCCAAGGCACCACCAGGTCATAGAAGGCTATGTTTGGAGGAAGTGCATGGAACCTGGAACAGGGGATCCATGACAATTTTCAATAGGTAGGAAAAATTAATTAACATGTATGTCTGTCCATCCATGTATCAAGTCCATTAAATCCATCAAGTTAACCAGTATTTTCATCAAACTCCTATTCACTTCCTCTGACTTTTAATAACTAACGAATTTGGTTTTCATACTTATGTTCACAGTTCAAGAGGATGTTGAACAAAGAGCTCAGCCACTTCTCCGAATCGAGCAAGTCCGGGAACCAAATCTCCGAATACATTTGCTCGACGTTTTTAGGTGAGTCAATGAATGCTTTGTAACCTACATATTACGTAGGAATTTGGTTTACCACGCCATAACTACTATGGTTGGTTGGTACATTAAAGTTATTTTGAGCGTATTTTTATTTTTATTTTTGATATTTTAGAGAGTTCCTAAAGCAATAGGGAGATAGAGATGAGGCGCCTTATCGCGAACGGAAAACACTACTGCGCATGTGCGGGGAGATGAGGCACCTCATCTCCAATAAGACAATTTATTTCACCTATACATAAGACGCTTTATCCCGAACCAACATCTCATCTCTTCCTCCCTATCGTAAAGTAACCTTACACGCCGATAACAGTGATATTTATTTCTCGTCGGTATTCATGATTCATGAAAGTTATATTCATTTTCTCTTTCATAAATTTTCAAAATCTGCCATTGCCAAACTTTTTTGTGAGTAAGAAAAGAACTAGGAAAACTTAGAAATGCAGGAAACGGAACACACGGGATAGGAGGGAAAATCCCCTTGGTGGTTTAGCGTTACTTGAAGATAAGTAGCGTCAGTTTAAGGAAAACACTAATTCGACCTCTTGGCTTTATCAGGTTAGCATACACTTGTGGCTCGCCCCAGATGATAAAATTCCCAAGCACTTTATCCCAATTGACTTATCATTTAGGAACTCTCTTTTATAGCTTCGTTCTCAGTGCGCGTTCTAACAGTTCTCGAACTCATGAGAACTGGGACGGGGAGTCCCGGGGAGTTCCGGAACTTGTGGAACCGCGTTCTGCACTGCGAACGATTTCAGAACTTGGAAGTGGAATAACCTGTGTTGTTTGTAACCTCACTCAACTTGTGTTACCTTCCAGTGCTCCCTTTTCGAATATGTTTAGTGCCCGTATATATAATTCTTGATGCCTATTACTAAAGTATTGCAATTAATAACAAACCGGCAATAAAAAAAATATATATATTCCACGATGACTGAGGAGTATACTCAGGAGTACGTGTATAGTGGTGAAGCTATTGCAATGGGTCCAAAAATGTTTGAAATTTTTTTTCATTGAAATCCGTTTTGAGACATTCTGAAACGAATCCTAGTGTTTAACGCGTTTTCATATATGTATACACGCATGTGTCATTCCAGAAGATAACTATCCTTAGGATTGAGATAAAAATCCCTTTACTACTTACATCTCATTATTATTTGCTGAAAATCGATAAAAGCTCCCCAAAAAAGCTAAAATTCCCAAATCTTTTTTGAGTCGCAGATTATTATTTAGAACGAATTTTGTTGCCATAATGTTGGTTATTACGATTTCAAAGTGTTCTAATTTCAAAACTATGTACCTAACGTAATATAGGTACTAAGATAATTTACGAGATTCGCTCGTACGATCATGCTGCATGACTGGAACTTATTTTTGCCATACCTTGCCATAAGGACCGAAGTGGTGATGGTAGAGGGTGCTGGCCTGAAAACGGTGGGCTAACTCTTCCGCGAGCCCACGGCTTATTCTAAAGTGGTAAACGAACTCTTCGTCGTCAAACCTTGGCACGATTTTCTCAAAAAAATTTGAGTTTCTTGGATGTAGACGAGATCCAACTATAACTTCGATCTCGTCCTCATCGTCTACAAACCACGGAACACCATCGTCGAAATTATCGCTATCTGTACTTGACGAGCTAGTTGACATTTTGAATTATAGAATAGTTTGGTAACGTATAGAGACTGAAAGAGAATGAAATGAAAGAAAGAGAATGAAGCTGAAATTGTTATGATCGATGAAGCGAAATAAAACGATATTGCGTTAACTACGTCCTTGCGTTCGAGTTCTCACAGTTCCGAAAAAAAACGGGAACTGTCAGAACCGTTCGGAACTGGGTTCCGAAGACACTGCGAACGCAGAACTCGGCGTTCTTGGCGTTCCGGAACTGGGCGTTCTGGCACTGCGAACGACAAAACTCTACTGCGCTTGCCCAGAACCGTTCCGAACTCCCAGAACGCGCACTGAGAACGAAGCTTATGTCTTTACTTTGGCACATGAACTCGAAAAGCTTTGCGTTATAAAAAAGCGTTACAGTTGATTTCTAATGATTTTCACGTACAACCAAGCCTGGGGAAATTAAACTTCTTAAGTTTTCAACGGACAGAATTCGTTCACCATTCGTTGGAAAGCTCTAGTTTATCACGCCTTTCTTTCGTACTTGTTCTTGGTATTTATGCCACCATTTCATATTTATTAATGTTATTAATTGATGTAGTAAACAATACCATAGTAAACAAGCATTTGATAAACTATCTCATCGCCACCTGTTATCTGTGTTGAGTTCCTTGGGAATCAATGGCTCATTTATTGACTAGGTGGATAGATAGATAGATAGATAGATATATTTTTCTTTGTAAAGGCCTAAATGAGGCAATACAAACGTCAGGTATATACAAAATACATAAATACAATATAAATATAACAATACACTGAAAATTAAGTCATGACACAATTAAAAATATAATAAAAATAGTTAGAGATTCTTTGGGTAACAACTTAGTCAGGTACATATTTCCTCCAATTCACATTAAAAAAACTTGATACTTCATAAAGTTCGATCTCAATCAGGGCTCGCTTCAGGGTACTTTTGAACTTTTTAACTGGAAGCATTTGAATTTGTATTGGTAGGCAATTGAAAAGACGAGTCCCCATCTGTACCGGATCACTTGACAACGTTGTCGTAAGGCGAGCAGCTGGTGGGCGTAAATTATTATTGCCTCTGGTGGGGTATTGATGAACATCGTTACCTCTTACAATTGAGTCAGTACGCTCTCGAACAAACAGAAGGGAATTCAGAACATAGTAGCTTGGAATTGTCAGAATCCCGAGGTCTCTAAAGTGACTACGGCAGCTCTGACTCCAATTCAGCCCCCTCAAAATTCGAACAGCTCTTTTTTGAAGCTTAAAAACCTCGGCAGCATGACAGGAGTTTCCCCAGAGCAAAATGCAGTACGTAGCTCTACTAACGAAACAGGCAAAATAAACGGAAAGGAGAGTTAGGTGGCTAGTTATCTCACTGGGCGGTGTTTTGTGGTGCGAGTCAGGGGCGTTCTATCTTCTCCTTTCATTGCCACATCCGGTATTCCCCAGGGTACCCATATGGGACCATTCTGCAATGTATACAAATATACACTAGAGAGGGTTCAGAACCAATTCCTTCGTGACGTTGCCTATAAACTCGGCATACCTTCGCACGAAGTGAATTATGAATCTATAATGAAGATGTGCAGCCTGATTCCCCTGGAGAGACGGCGATGTGTAGCGGATGTCACCCTTTTCCACAAGTTGATGAACAACCAGATCTCGTGTCCGGCCCTGCTCTCAAGAGTTGGCATCCTCGTGCCTCGAATTTCGGCTCGGTCGACGAATATTTTCTTCGTCTCGTTCTCCTCGACTAATTATTATCGGATGAATAATTCCAAATGTATTATTTTATTTTATTTTATTTATTATTATGATTATTTTATTATTACTATTTTGCTTCCTCACTACTGAAGGTAGGGAAGCTTTGTGTTCGCGACTGAAGTCGAAAAAATGTTTGTCTTCCAAAATCAAAAGTGTGACTCACTTTTTGCGTTTCAGAGCTTGCTGATAAATTTTGGTTAAATATAAATTATACCAAACATAAGAGTTACTCTTCTTTTTAGTAGGAATGAAATCCCATACCTCTGATACCTGGGAAAATACTCTTAGGATGGCAATAATTAGCAAACAACCTTCGAAATTAGTTTAAAATGCCGTTTTTTTGGCACTATTTTGGCCTTTCCTTCAAAATGGCGCAAAGGATTTCGATGAAATTCACAGAAGTTACTCTTCTTAGGGATAATAATCATGCAATATCTCTCATGCACAGAAAATTATTCTAGGAACAGTAATGGTCCAAAAAATCGACTGAAAAACGTTGTTTTTAGCACTTTTTTAGTCATTTTTCCAATATACGACCCGTCATCGCAATAGCAACCACTATAATGAACTATAATGAATACAAGTAAGGAAAGTAGTGTGAAGCCTCGCACCAGATGTTTAGTTATATGAATGCCTGTTCTCACATGTGTAGAAGTTTGTAGTTGAGGCCACCATACCGAAGAATTACCGTTAAAGGATTTCTTTTAACGTTTTTTGGTTTTCACGTTTCAGATAAGCAACAGGAGCTGGATCTTCCGTCGCTTCGACTAGACGAAGAGAAATCGCCGCCGTTGAACGCGAGGAAGAAGGAGAAGGGTGTAAGTAACGGGAAAACAGGTTAAGGGTAGCTTAAGACAAGGATAAGATAAGTAGCTTAAGATAAGGTAGGATCAGTAGCTTAAGATAAGTAGCGAAAGATAAGGTAGGATTAGACCAAAAAAAACCGATCTAACTTCTCTACACTATTCGTTGTGAAAATGGGTTGGGTATTCACTTCAATTGCAAACAATGAGCGTACAAAAAAGGTGTTTTAACTATTTTTAAATCGAAGAATATCCCTTCCTAAACAGTTTTACAGCAACCGCACTCTCCTACGATGAGTAGTTTCCTTTCTATGATTTTCCAAAGCTTCACGCATTGGTTACGTCAAAGCACCCCTCTTCCCTGTGCAGGGTGTGTCGTCACTAGTGCAGAAAATTTTGAAAAACCGTAGAAATAACCCTGTTCGACTTAGAAAAGTGCGGATAGTATCAAAGTTCTTAAAATGGAATCTATTTTTATTTAAAAATATAAAATTAAATCGTATTTCAGCGCTCATTGAATATCGCGCATTTCGGGTGAATCCTTTCCTTCCCCTGTCCAGACTTTTTCCTTAACAAATCACCTAGCGACCTAAATGTTTGACTGATTTTAGTGTGTCAAGGTCATTAGACTCAGAGTTAATAGATACCTTCCCTTGCTGTTATAGAGCGTGTTTTAGCTTAGATGTAGATATAAAGGAAACTCTCAGAGTGGCGTTATTTTGGGCCCCAGCACGGAAGCCTGTTGGCTTATTGTACTTTTCTGAGAGTTTTGCGTTTAATCAAAGAGATTCAGCCCTCTCGTGAGGGATGTGAATTATTTGATTAGTTGTTCGTTTCGAATAGACATCATTGAGGTTTGTGCCCCAAAGAGTTCAAGTCTACGATAGGTGAGTGCGGGGCACTCGAAGATTATGTGGGATACTGTTTCGTCTGTCTCCTCGCATAGTCTGCACAGGGTTGAGTTTTGTGTGACCCCTATGCGAAGTAGGTGAAAATGTAGGGGTGCAAAGCCGGTTATAAGGCCGACCCTTAGCCGACCCCCGTTTTAGCTAGACCCTTACACATTGAATTACAGTTCAACTCGTGTATTTCGTTTCATTTCATATATTAAATGCGTAGAAACGGCGTTTCACGTTGTACTTTAATGGGGAAGGGTCTGATCTAAAACTTGCTCTATAGAAATCTTCGTGAGTATTCAACCCTGAATCGAATCAATAAGCTTTGACAGACTGAAATTGGACCGATGCTAAAGTCACTAGGTGATTTTTAAGGGCGAAAGTCTAGACGGGACCAGAAGAAGACCAAGCCAAAATTAGTCCGATATTCAATTGTCGTCAAAAGATAATTTATAGTTTTGAAGTCGAATCTCTTTTTTCTATTTTTTTTAATGCTCTGCAACTTTGCTACGAATAAAAATTCCTGCAGGAAGCACGGTATAGGAATTATTTAAGAAAAACTTTAATAAGTCCTCCATATTGTATTCCACCCATTGGAGATGGAAGGAAAAGTTTTGCAAAATCAGAATGTACTAAATTTTCTAAATCTAATCATTTACAGCCTCGGCTCCTACACTTACAAACAATCAAGATTCATGCTATTCAACAACAATAATACATTCAATAATTGAATCATCATCATGATAATTTTAAACAATTCAACAACGATACAATCAATGATAGAACGGAAGTTAGTGAAAAAACGTTTATTTCCACGAAAAATTAAGAGTTACAATGTTCAATCGATTTCGACGGTTAGGCCATCATCAGTAACAAACAATAACTTATTTGTTATTGATGATGGCCTAACCGTCGAAATCGATTTAACATTATAACTCTTTATTTTTCGTGGAAATAGACAACGTTTTTTCACTAACTTCCGTTTTGAAATGGGTTTCCACAACTTCTTCGCGAGTGATTTAGTTCGTAACCATGATAGAATCATCATCGTAATCATTTCATACAATTTAATGATGATCGTTTTAAATATCGTTTCAGGGTCGGGTAGTGCCGATGAGTCACATCTCCGGCGTGAAGAGAGCGCTAACGCACACCAACTCCTTCACCGGAGAGACGCTTCCCCGGTTCGGAGTCCCCACGCCTCACGAAAGCGAACTCGCCAAAGTAAGTACCTACCTATATATTTATATATTTAAAAGTTCCAGTCATGCAGCATGATCGTATGAGCGAATTTCCTTAAATTATCGTATTTTATAATATTAAATTGTATTGAAATTTGAGCATTTTGAGTGCAAGGAAATTGTTAACTATTAATTTTATGGCAAAACACGTATTCTAAATAACAATCTCCTATTCAAGTAGAGGTATTGAATTTTTAGCTTTTTTTGCAGTTTTTATCGATTTTTTTTTTCAGCAAATTTCAATGAGTTTTAAGTACATTTTCAGCATAATTTTGAACATAAATTTTTTAATGATCTATTTTGTAGTTAATAAACATTATTTGAGCAATATTCCTCCAAAAAAATAGAGATTTAACAATTTTTAGCCGTTTTTACCCATTTTTATTGAGTTTTTTTAGTACTTTTTTGAAAGTTGGTCAATTTAATGTGCTCAAAAGGTGATGGCCAACGAACTTATCCTGTACAAGGAGGAACTTAATGAAACATTAACATTTTAGTTTGTGTTACACTAAACTAAAACACATCTATAATTCTCCACATTGTAAGCGTGACTAGGACCTCATCACTGTTGGAGGCAGAAACGTCACATAAATAAAATCTAAACTTCATCCGGCTGTGTCGTCATTCCTTAATGAAAACACCTATACTTTACTTGTAATACCTTTATAGATTAAATTATTTTCACTTTTTGATTGGTCCACGTTTTGCAACAATAATCTGAGACTACAGACTACCTTGTAAAGGTACCAATATCCCACGGCCGGCCGTCGGGATTATCGTGACAGCACTAATGAACGGCGCTGGGATGTACCTCCCCCTCAATACCTAGCTGTCATGCAGGTTTTGCATACAGCAACCCCTGTCAGACGTTGTCATATTAATTAGAAACAATCTGTTCCCATTTTCCTGATCTTCTTATACCTCAAGTTTCTTCAGGACTCGGTATTTCTAGATGAAACGGCGCTCAACTTACGTTGATTACGTCAATTATTGTAGGAAAAATGTTATCCACAAAAATGTTAATAATTTACCTTTCGAAATTATGGTCAAAAAATCATCGCCAAATAATTTCTCAGAGTACTTATTAATCTACTCACTTGAAAACCGTTTCGGTTTGCAATGGTATAAAGAATTTATTACATTCCGTTTACTTACTTATTAGACTAAATATACACACGAATACATTTGTAGGTATTATCTACATTACAAGCGAATAATTATAAGTCCTAATGACAACATGATTAAGTTGTTCCCAAATGTTTACCAATTGAACCAATATTTACCATCTTAGCTTATCATTTTTGTATGTAAGTAATTCGTAATTCTTCTTCATAGACGCTACAAGAAATTGACCGGTGGGGGATTGACATATTCAGGATAGGAGAGCTTTCAGTCAACAAACCGCTTACAGTCGTCGCTTACACAATCTTCCAGGTAACCTATTTTATCTATCTATTGGTTATTTTTCATTGTGAGATCATTATTCCGAGCAATTGTCATCATTAACCGATTGCCATGTGTCATTAAAACATCAACAATTTCAATTTAAAACTATTTTGATTCCTCACCCTCTTCATTTCCATTAAGATATTTACCTATATAGTTAAACCTGCCCCGATTCTTCTTCTTCTTCTTCTTAAATATAACTTTTAAAAATGTCGATGATATTTGTTGGTTTATTTGACTTAGCTTCGTACATAGAACACAGGTCATAGAAATAATCAATCTGCCTCGTAAAATCTGTTAGGTCCCTACCTATTTTCTTCCAAAATTATTGATCACGTTAGTATTGAGTTGGGTAGGTATTTACCTTTCGTAAATATCTAAATTTTTGAAGCTTTGGTTGTATCAAAATTGTACGTTAATTAATTAATAATCGCTAATAAATTAATTCATGGGGCACATGATAGGTATGTTTTTTTTTTTTTTACTTACATTCCACATTTTAAATAGCAATTTAAAATTCGAAGATCGCCATTCTGGGCATAACACTATTGAGAAATGCACTTAGACCTCTTTAAACCCAAGGTTTTCGACCGAAATACAATGTTTATTCCCCAGCAGTCCCAAGAAATCTACATTCGAATTTCAGCATTGTTGGTTAAATACGGAAGATATTGAGCTAACTCAGTTGATCAGGATGGCATCACCAGATGTGTGGGTTTTTTCTGTGTTATTGCATTCTACATGAAGACTTTATCCTGCCATGGTCAAGCTTCCTGAAATTTTAATTTTTGTGAAATCGATAGATTTTTAATCATAGTTGTCTGAACAGAATGATTCTCCAAATCGATGATTTCTCTGTATAACTTTCATATCATTCGTACAATCACATTCATTTATATATTTCATAAATGTCTTGTCACTCCTTCCTACATAGAATGACTCTCTGAATTGATATTGTAAACATATTTCATCACCTAAGCTCAACGTATCTAACAGTAATTAATTGCGTATCATTGATATAATATTGTAAACTTATTAATTACCTGTGCTAAATGCACTGTAATAAATGTCATCACTCACATAATTATAAATTCTTCACGAGTTTATTTTTTCTTTTATTACTCCATTAAAATTGTTATGAGTGATATTGCTATGTAATTGGGTTTCGCCTGTAAATAAATAAAGCTCGACGACACGGAAGTAGCCCTAATGTCGGGTTGCTATCTACAGATGAATGAGAACACACCTACACAACTAAGTAAATGTGTTTACAAACAATTTTATGCTTGTGAATTCTCTAAATAAACAATTATTTTATATTTCTATTACATTACCTGTGGTGTAATAAATTTTTTTCAGAGTCGAGATCTGTTGAAGACGTTCATGATCCCCGCGAAAACCCTAGTCTCGTTCATGTTGACGTTGGAGGAGCATTATGTTAAAGACAACCCCTTCCATAACAGCACGCACGCCGCTGACGTCACGCAGTCCACCCACGTCTTACTTAACACGCCGGCGCTCGAGGTAAATTCATTTGAACTCATTTTGAGTATTTAGCATGAAACTCAGTTCAATGTACTTAAAAGATCCGAATCGGCCGAGTTCAAGCCGTGGGTAGGTGGGTTTGAGGTCTGTAGGTGGGTAGACTGTTTGGGTGAGAATTTGATAGGCTTCTCGTTTTGTAGAAATTTATTAGCTAAGTACTTTCGCCTTCAAGGCCTCGTCAGAGCTTAGGGTAGTATTGTTGGTTTTATGTTAAGGGTTGTTTTTATGTTCCTTCATCATCATACTCCTGGCAACCAAAAATAACTGGTTGCCAGGTACATGATGATGAAGGGGGACATCCTTAACTATAAAACCAATAATGCTACCCTAATATGCACTTATCCAAAAGCTCTGATGAGGCCTTCAAGTCCAAAGTACTTAGCTAACAAACTTCTACAAAACGCCTATCAAATTCTCACTGTCTCAATCCACACACCTACATAAGGAATATGGCGACCCACCATACAACTGTCAGTATCTCCGATTGACAGCCAGAATGAACTTTTTCAGTTTGACTCTGATAGCAAAAGTATTCCAAAATACTTCACTGGAACATGATAGCCTGGGAATTCAAAAGCGCTGTTAACTTTAGCCCAGGAAGTATAATACAGACCTTCTCCAGAAAGTTCAATTAAATCTCCTGACTCCCTCCTTACACTCTGACTACTACTTTGAGCAGTAGTTAAATTCAATTCAAATACCCAGAAAACTTGAGTTACTACAATAGCATGATCATAGTAAAACTTAGAAAATTTTAACTCAGCTCAACTTGCTGAATTCAATAGTTACAAGCTATTGCGTGGCTCTCCATTGTGGTTTCCAATTCTAGTGTGAATGTTGTCATCATTACTTGGGACTTTAGAAATGAAAAACAATTTAGGAATCCTAAACAATGCTGAATTACAATCTAGATGCACCATGAAGACGAAATCGCGGCAAACCATTTTGACGCCTGTCCTGCTCTTCAGGATGTTAAAGATTCTTTTCAATCTTACGACGATCGCTGGACGAAAACAGCGAGAATATTTTTGGCTGCAAAAGAAAGCATGGCTGCATTGTCACAATGATTAGCATAGGTTAAAAAAAGTCTAGCAAGAAACTATCAAGCAGTCAATCAATTAACAACAATGTATCTTCCCCTTTTGAGGAACAACACCGCGCCAAGGGAGGTGTTGCCTAAAGGTCCATTTCAAAAGAATTTCAGAAATTGAAACAGCAAAAGCCGATCCAGGTTGTGGATACTAAGCTGATCAAAATTTCATATAAATTCCAAGCGTTTCCGCATTACGAATAGATAGTTTAAAAATACAAAAACAAAATAACAATAATTTTACTAGGATGAATGGCGTAAAAAATATAGAAGGTAAAACAGCTAAACAGCTTAAACTAAAATACAATTAACTTAATAATAAAACTTAAACTAAACTAAACTTAGCAAGATTACTGACTCTCTGATCAAGTATTACTTAAGGTACTTGTGGAAGTGAATTGAATGTTTTTACGGCTAGGTACCACTTATAACATTTATAAACATCATGAACAAGTTTTTGGGTACCTACTTCAAGTCCTTGTCTTCTCTGCCATGTTTGTTTCTGTTGTTCGCTTGTGGTAATTATCGTTACTGTCCCCGTGTCCTAGAATTTGGGGGTTGAGGTGGGGATTGCGATTCTACCAACCTCAGATCCCCCAACACAAAAAGAAACGTCCAACTTTCTAATACAGCTCCTTCCTTTTACACTCAGCCCGTATTTTCGTTCCGATCGAGATAAGTTGTTGTTTCGGATTTATGAGTCAATCTCCTTCTTCGCGAAGGTTTCGCAACAGCGTAAAAGAAACAAAAACAAGAGATCTCCTCCATCCAACAGAACTGCCTTCATTATCATGAAATCTAAAATTCTGAAGCTACTCCCTTCTCTCTCCGACGTATATTTCGCAGTTCCGAGGGAACATTAGGGTAAACGACTCCACTATGTTTACCTGGATTCGGGAATAAATTTGAATGTTTTGGGCGATTTTTCAGCAGCAGTCTGAAGTGATTGGGACAAAAATCAAACATATACTAGAAACACAACTTTAAATGGTTCAAGTACTACCCTTGGAAATAGTGCAGTCTCTTAGTCTGTACATCATTTAAATTCCATTCACCTTCGTGATCAATACTTCGGGTCTGAGATGGGAAGCCTACGTATTTAAACATCGGTCTACATCTACACTGTAAAACTCAGAACATTTATCACTGGGTGTGTGGATTATTTTGACCCAACTCACCTTTACTGGTAGATGTAAAGTTACTTAAATTGACACAGGCAAAACTCTGAGTCTAATGGGCTCTAATGGTATGATGAAATTTTCAGGGATCGTTCGGGATAGCTTCTAGACGGTCCCCTATAACTTTCATTGCCATCACAAAAATAGTAGTATGTGCGCATGCGCAAACGTTTATTTATTAGAACGTCGATTTCTTCATCTATTGGTCCGATTTCGTTCAAACTCGAGGAGTAGATGGGTATATGTTCTAGAGAAATTCTCTATGAATTATATCGCGATTGGTGGATTAATAACTATGGTGCATGGCGCCAAACTAAAATTGGTCGTCACAGACCAAACTTCGAGACTAATGGAGCGATTTTTACTAAATTTCCAAGGATTGTGCGGTTTAGTTCCTAGACGTTCCCCTATAAATTTCATTACCATTAAATTAATAGTTGTCTGTGCGCATGCACACGCTTTAATTTCTTATAACGTCGACGTCATTCGAAACATCGAAAACCGCGAGTGGTTGGTCGTCGAATCATTTCGACTCGTACTTTGTTCCTGATGATCTTTTGTTATCGTGTATAAATAGTTTCCACTAAAATTCTGTTATTGCTGTCGTCAATGTCTTGACTCTTTGTGTTTATTTATTAAGCCACGAATGATAATCAATTCTTCTGAGAATATCGTCACTAATCCTCAAACTCTACAGATAAGAATAATGCATCATTTACCAATATTGGCATGTTCGTGACCGATGCATGGTTCGTTTTTCTGCGTTCGACCACCACCAGGGAAATCTCGAAGAAAAATTATCTAACCTCGATCTAATTTGCGAAACACGACTTAACCAATCAATTGGTGTGGCAACCTTGTTCACTGCATTTTTATACCTGTACCCAGAAATGGCCAAATTTGTATTTGGGAGGAAAGTGCGAACACAAATAGATACAGATATGCATACGAGGTTTTTCAAAATTCACTTATTAAGTATGAATTCCGACATTTACGAATATGGATTAGATAATATGGGTTTTATTCTGTTATGAATATAAAAACGAATTCCGAAATTGAAATCTTAGAGTATGATTCTGGAGAATCCTACTGACAATTAAAATATTCAACAACCGTAATATTCCAAATGAAATGAGAAAAAGGCTTGTTCAAATTTGGGAAACCATGTGAATTCTAACATAGCAAATTCTTTGTGTCTGGCAGTGGTTCCATATATTTCCAAAATTTCCTATTTCTTAATCCGTTTCAGACAGACTTAATGGTGGGCTGGAAGGTTTTTCCGCGGTATAGGATGACCTAAAACACTTCTAAAATGGGTTTTAGCGAATTTTCTTTAAAAATTGAGGTATTGCAATGGCTCTAAAAATCTGTAGTAAATTATCCTGAAATATTCATAGTTTGAATCGGGTTTGAGGCATTCTGAAACGATTCAGAAAATTAAACCGTTTTTTATGCGTATATATGTATTTATATTAGTATGTGCCATTCCTTAAAAATCTCTTCTTGAAAAAACATCAAGCTCCTACACGAAAGGTTGAGTTCATTGGTTAGCACTTTTTGAGCGCGCTAAATTAATCAAATTTCAGTAAATGTGCTCGTAAAATCATAAAAGATAGCAATAATCCCTTTTTAATGCAGAATATTACTTGGAAAACGTCAATATACGAGTATAAACCAGAACATTAGGAGATTTAATTTGAACAAAATTATTCCGAGAAACATAGATACTTGAATTTCATAAAATATGCTGATAAATCAATAAAATAGCAAAATAAGTAGAAATTCTGTAATATTGATATGCATAGCTGTCTACATTTAGACAAAAAAAATTTCCCCAATTGACAGCAAATCAGAGGACAGCCAACAAGTCGATGAGTTTGTTGACCATTTTATCTACTCAGGAATTCACGTTGAGTTGCTAAAAATTATCTATTTTGCGGCGTTTTGTTTTTCATTAACAATTCATTTTAAATTAAACCTAAAATCTACCTACATTTGTTAATTTTATTTTTATCATTTTTCGGGTAGAAAGTTGAAAACGCACTTGCCCCACTATACGTACGCACCAACGGGGCAAGTGCGTTGTTTGAATGCTTCTAGGTTTTTCCCGATTCTTAATGAATTACTAACTTCAATTCATTATATCCACACGTTTTTGGGGAATATATTAGAACTGTAGTCATTATTTACCTAGTAGTTTTAGGGAAATAGTAGCATCACAAAGTCACATTTATGAAAAACAGGTAAGCCCTTCCCCCCCTGACCCTACTGCATGACAACTCAGGTTTTAATAAGCGTGAAGTCGGTGAAATCCACAACTCCAATAAAATTCATAGTAACGTTGTGAATTTTGATAAATTCATATACATGTCTACATTTGTAATTGTATTCGTACTTTCTCTCCCTGTAAATAAATTTATATTTATGAATACGAATTTAACCATATCTGCCTGTGACCTTCCAAATTTGAATGAACCTTTGACCTACTTCGATTTCTATATTATGTTCGACCTCACCCAAACGAATGTTTGCATGCTTTCTCCCGACGAAGGCGAAAATCCAAGTAATTTTGCATCAATTTCATCTCTTTTTCGTAGTGACTGTTTGACCTTTCCCTCTTCATTTACTCAGAAACTGAAATACATTATCTTCTTTTCGTTTTTCAAATTCTGGAATAACCATTTTCGATTTTGAATTAAAAACTACACAAGTAGAAAACCATTTTAACACCTTCCACAATTTTTTTAAATTTATTCTACAAACGAAAAAATCAAACAAAGTGGAACTCAGATTTAGTTGCTGTGATTAAACGGGCTATACGTTTCAAATGTTCGTAATTTATTATTATTTTTCTTGATTTTGTAATTAGCGAATTTTCGTAGAAAATGAAACTATTGAAATGGCTCTAAACATTTTAAAATCAAAACTTTCGAACATTTTCTTCTATGAAATCCGTTTTAAGACATTCTGTAATAAATCATAGAGTTTAACGCTTTTTCATTTGTGTATGTGTGTGTGTGTGTCTGTTCTGTCTGTGTGTGTGTTTTTGTGTGTGTGTCTGTGTCAGTGTGTGTGTTTTTGTGTGTGAGTCTGTGTGTGTGTTTGTGTGTGTACGTGCGCGCACGTGTGCGCGTACGTGTGTACGCGCGCATGTGTGTTTGTGTGTCCTTCCAGACAATAACTCTTTTTTTTAGACTAAAATCCCGTTCTTTCTCCCAAAAATCAAGCTATCCAAATGAAAGGATGACTTCGTTGGCTTGGATTTTTCGAGCTCATTAAATTGGTCAAATTTGAAAAAAAATTTGCTAAAAAAAATCTATAAATGGCAAAAACAGCTAGAAATTTTTAAATTTATATTTCTTCTGCTGAATTTCAGTCAAAAGAAGTTTATCAACGAGAACATGAAAAATTTTAGCTCAAATTTACGCTGAAAAATGTACTTGAATTTCATTAATATTTGCCTAACATGAACAAAACTGCAAAAAAGCTGAAAATCTAATTTTTTTTTTATTGCATAATATGATTTAGAACAAGCTTTTTGCCATAAAATCTATTTTCACTCAAAGTGCTCAAAATTTCAAAACAATTAAACATCTAAAATGGTACGATATTTTACGAAAATTCGCTCATACGATCATGTTTATTTTTTTGTCATTCTTATATTAAACGCTCGGTAATGTGTGGCACTTGATCATGTGTTGTCTTATCACTGTATTTTGATTTGAGTTTTCATTAACATTTATAAAAATTACCTGTTTTTCAAAATTACTGTTATTTTTTATTTTTATACCCTCCTCAGACCCCTAAAACATTTGGAATACCTATTGCTGAAAAATCGATTAGGAGGATAGTTGATACACCGGAATGTTGATGAATGCGAATTTCTATTCCAGAGCGTATTTACGGACCTTGAAATAATGGCCGCCATATTCGCCGCTACAATTCACGACGTAGATCATCCTGGACTCACGAATCAGTTCCTTGTAAACTCAAGTAAGTTCATATTCCGTGACGGATACGAGTATCCGAAGTACAAAAATTGTGAAACACTGTTTTTTAAGATATTCGATTTCCACATGTAATACGTGATTTTGGGGGATTTTTTCGTATTGAATCGCGTAATGATGTTCATTTATTGATTTTTGCAACACCGACTTGGAAAAAAACCGAAAAACTTCATTTTAGTAGGTACGCTTTGTGCTGTGTGAAAAAAAGTGAAGAAAAGTTCAATTTTGGTCGATGTAGAATTTGAATCTGCAATAAAAATGGGGGTTCCCGTCCATCAAAACGAAGATTATGTCAATTACGCACGTTTGCGCAAATGCGCAAATTTTTCATTTTTGAAACCTACGATCAATGTTGTGAAGAATAGCATTTGTCCGAATTTTTTACTTAGACAATTGGAGAAAATTAACGGGGGGAAGCCTATCTCGTGAACCACCCTGTATAGCTGTGTTTGGTAGGGCTTTAGGATGAACCGTATAAAGTCTGTAAAATGGCGGACATACTACTTTTTTATCCGTAAAAATAGGTTCAAGCCCATCCGTGAAAATACACATACAAGTTTAGTTCCAGATAGTTTTCTATAATGAGTTCGAGGAAACAAATTTCAGGGAAAAGTTTCTAAAAAAGAGATAAACAGAGACTTGCATTAGTATTTATTTTGATCATAGAGGTTAGGAGTATGTCCACCTAATTAATAATAAATAGAGTTATAGAAACACCATACAAAACAACCATCCGTAAAATGCACATACAAGTTTAGGTCCAGATAGTTTTCTATAATGAGTTCAAGGAAACAAATTTCAGAGAAAAGTTTCTAAGAGAGAAAACAGAGACTTGCATTAGGTATTCATTTTGATCATAGAGGTTAATAGTATGTCCACCAAATTAATGATAAATAGAGTTATAGAAACACCATACCAAATAACACCACAACCAATAACAAATAAAACAGCACCAACAGCTGAACATCTAAAAATTCTCAAAAATGCATAAATCTACAACACATTTCTAAACAAGGAAAAATCTTAACCGTAAACCATCAAGCAACATTAATTTTCGTTTCCCGTTTTACTAACGGTCCTTAAACGCTCAAAACAAACTCTTGTTACTAGTACGGGCTTGGGAACGATTCGATACGAAATAAGGTAAAGTTAAACAATAGTAATTAGTATACGACTTCGCAGGTTTATTTGTGGAGATTGAAAAGTTTTGTTTGTGATTCTGCAGGCTCCGAACTGGCTTTGATGTACAATGATGAGTCTGTCCTGGAGAACCACCACCTTGCCGTCGCTTTCAAACTTCTACAGAACGAGGGTTGTGATATATTCCTCAACCTGAACCGAAAGCAGCGACAAACGCTTCGGAAAATGGCGATAGACATGGTAAGACATTAATTTATTTACTGCTAACGCGAATTACAAAGGTTGTCGTTCAACAGTACCTGATTAAGAGCCATTTCCACCAATGGGAGTTTTCCTTTGATTAACCCAGGACAGTGAGTTTTCTTGTCAAAACTGCGAAATTACCATTCCACCAACGCTTGACTCGACTACTTGTGATAACGCACGGATTCCGGAATCCACCTGCTGGAGTGGGTTAAGCCACGGATCAGCGCTGATACACAAATTTCTCACAGCCCACCATCTTAAAAAGTTGTGTACCCAGTGGCGTAATTTGAGGAGGGGCAGGGTGGGCAGAGCCCCCCCACGATCACAGAGGATGTAAAAGTTCTTCTTGAAACGGATGCTGCGTGAACAATAATTAATAATTTCACGTAACTAACGTCAGTACCAATTACGGTGAGTTCGAGAATGCAACCCGCATAGCACGCCTGTTATGTGGGTCCAGTTACCTAGCAACTTAGAACGCTCCTCCAAGGCTGGTTCCAGGGAGGGCCAAACGCCGTGGATAATATAATTGTCCATCCAACAGAAGCGAAATAACTACAGTGAAAATAATGGAATGCTGGATACTATAAAGTGTGGACACTATAAACTATGGTGAAACTACGTCGTCCCTCCACTTCGTTTTGGGCTCGCCCAACCTCATTTCCCTCTGGAAGCCATAAGTCATTTTGCCCCTCTCTGACTGCCCCTAACTTTCCCCACCTTTACAGCCCTCCGATTCACGTTCGATTGATCGATTCAATGCAGTAGCATCGATTGCGTCCTTCTTTCCATCAATAAGTTTTCTAACTCATAAAAGTCTTCAATATTGTCCTTGATTTTCGGTATGAGTCCCAGTAGAAGTTGGTAAGTAACGGTAAAATAACATTAATAGAATCTTACACGGACTAAAACATGTCTGTGCTGTGGTGATTGAAATATCCATTGTCGAATGGAAACAATTGCAACAATCGATATCTGAACCAACCGATAAATGATTGTACCATTACCCTCAAGCCGGCTTAGGTTTGTTTACCTTTTGTGATGTCTCTCTCGTCGATGTTCAATGCCCTGTATCCTGTATTTTATTTCGTGGTAATTGGCGTACAATGTGTAACATAAAAGAAATCGTAATCAGTGTAAAAGTGAGTGCTAAAGTTACGAGTTATGAACCCCTTGGAGAGATACATCCTCATAGGTATATAAACACGATTGGATTGGAAGCAGTAAGTGAATGATAAGCCTAGTGCTCCCAAGTTCATGAGCATTTTTATATAGCAAGACAGATTTAGTTTGGTAAGAATGTTGTTTTTGTGTCCACCAAGAGAAGGGTTAATTACCTTAATTTTTAGATTGTTAGGTTATGCTGTAAAAATAATACAGTGTGCCTGCTCTTCCCTATTTATTTCCCTACATGATTACGTTCATTTTCTCTCGGTTGATAGGTAGGTATAATACATAGGAGTAGATAGATAGGTCGGTACATAGGACTCAAATTCAAGTAATTCTAAAGTGATTGTTTTCGCTCTTTCATTTTTCAATAATGAACCTTTGTAATCGACTAACCTTATAACCTTTAAGTGAGACACCCTTTATAGGTGCTACAATGCCCTCTTTGTGACTAGTAGTACCCACCATAGGTACATATTATATACGATAGTTACATATATATATAATTTTTGACTGTTGTTGTTGCCCCTCCATGATAAATGGCTTTGCTACGCCACTGTGTGTACATAACCCTGTTTTTCGGTTTGTTCCATCATAACACAACCGTTTTAAAAATGTATTTCCTATCTTATTTATTGAAAGAATTTACGAAATCTAATGGCAGTTAGTACGGCCATTCTATCCAGCCAAATTCCTTCACTTTTTATTTGAATGAAAGGTATTTATGCGTAGATTTGTCATCAAGCATTGAAATGTGGTTCTAAATTTTTTTTTTTTTTAACCCATTAATCTGAGATATCATATGACTTAATTGGTTGAGTTTGAAAGGATCTTTGCGCGGAAAACCGATTTGTTTGGCTCCTTGTTTGGGTATTATGGTTGCCAACAGACAGTTCGAGGTCTTTCTTCGCGCGTCTTTGGTTTTGACGCTTCCGATCATCTAAGTGAGCTAAATTCTCTCCTGTGCACTCTCGGAAGTTGAAATTTGATGGGGTAACACTTTGGGACAATAAGAGAAGATTGAAATTATGGGCTCTTTCCTGATCAGTCGGGGCTTGATGTTGCTACTTTTATGCGGTAAATTTAATACGGGCTAAATTAATAAATAGTGGGAGGAATTCTGAAAAAAAACGTGTTTGTCCTACTAATTTTTATAACACAGCCCAGGCTACAATGCTAAACCGGTTGTCATGATTCATTTTTTGTTCGATCTCAATTTCAGACAGATTTGTATCGCAAATGTTGGACATTTTGAATTTGAAACCTTTGAGTGGAATAAACGGAGTAATACTGATAAAGCTTGAAGTTTTCACAATCGTCATCTGATCTCCGTGACTGTAGGTATCTTTGTTCAATCCAGATTTTACTCCAGTTACGCAACAAACCGTAGGAAGTTTCTAATTTATGATTGGTAGGGGTGAATAGAGGTGGTAATCCGATAAATATATTTATATTCATTCATTTATTATAATATTGTTACTTTTTTTTTAATCTTATGGTTTAAATTGGCGAAAAATTGGGAAATTCTTTTCGATATCTGATCCTTTGTTAGGAGGAATGATGGAGGAGAGAATGCAAAATCTATTATTTACGCCAATTTTAACCGATTATCGTAATTATTTTCTGTTTTGTGAACATGACCATAGATGTATGTGCGTCTGTGTGAGAATGTGACGAAAAATATTGTCGACGCTGCCCAGGCCACTATATTAAAATTTTCTAAATTATTGTCGTGTTTGATCCCATTTTCAGTCTAATTGAGCAACAAACCTCAAACATTTCAAGCAAAAGTAGAAAATAGAGGTAGTAATTCAGAAAAAACCGTGTTTTCCGACAAATTTTGACGACGCAGCCCAGGCAACAATACTTAACCGGTTGTCATGGTTTATATTTTTTTTATCCCAATCTTAAACAAATTTGTGTTACGAATCTTGGAAATCTTGAATTTGACTCCAGGAGGAGATTAAACGGAGTAATACTGATGAAGCTTGAAGTTTTCACTATTCCGATCTCCGTGACTGTAGGTCTTTGTTCAATCTAGATTTCAGTCCAGTTACGCAACAAACCGTAGGGAATTTCAAATTTGTGATTGCTAGGGGTGAATAGAGGGGGTAATTTCGTTAAATCATTATGTTTTCATTAATTTATTCTATCATCATTAATTTGTTAATCCTTCGATCTAAATTTGCGAAAAATTTGGAATTTCTTTTTGATGACGGATTCTTCGGTAGGAGGAATGGTGGAGGGGGAAAATGCGAAATTGGCTATTTATAATATTCTCAACCAATTTTTTTTTTTTTTCGATTATTTCACGACTTTGTTCGAAGTATTTGGTCTCTCTGTGGAAATATTCTCAATCGTGATGTACGTAATCCCAACCTACTTCCGTGAATCTTCATTTGTCCCAATATTACAATGTAAAAGATGCTGGTTTTGAATTGCTTTCAAGTAGGTATGAACAAATTAATCATTTTTCTTGTTCACAGGTCTTGTTAATTAATTAATTGTTAAAAAATTAATCATTTTTCTTGTTCACAGGTCTTGTCAACAGACATGTCGAAACATATGAGTCTTCTTGCGGATCTCAAGACCATGGTGGAAACGAAGAAAGTGGCTGGTTCCGGCGTCCTTCTTTTAGACAACTACACCGACAGAATACAGGTCCGACGAAAATATCGATTTAATTATACTTATTCCTTGTACTGTAGAAGTACATTCATTTACTAGGACCGTACTGTTGAAATTGTTGCTTTCGCGACAGTTATTATTACGTACCTAATATATGTTAATTGTCAATATATTTAACTTCATGAATTTAATGGGTTGACCTAAAAGTTACCATAAAATGCAGTTTTCGATTATGAGCTAGATTTTTCTTTCGAATCTATCGGTTGCTCCACACTTCTTATGCTGTGACTCCATTTTCTCCTACTCACTATCCTCCACTTGCTTGCGTAAACTCAAAGTAACCCACAATGCCTGCCTCCGTTTTGTTCACAATATTAAGCCCCATAACTCAGTTTCCCATTTTAATTTATTTTCTTTGCCCCTCAATAGTTATCTTAACCTTCGCCACCTCTTAATTATTTTCAAAATATTTCATTCCTTGGTCCCGTCCTATCTCAACTCTGTCATTTCCAAAACTATTCGCTAAAGCTTCTCGCTCAAACGCCCTAAGGATTGTTCGCAACAATACTCATACTATGGCTGATTCTTTTGAGGTAGTTGGGGCGAGGCTGTGGAATGCACTTCCTCTCCGTCTGGTCTATAGCACGATCAGCCAGTTCAAGAGTGGCGTAATTAAATTGTATGCCAACACTGAATAGTGTATCCTCCCTACCTCTTCTTCTTTCTTCCGCCGTATGCCGTCCGAAGCTTTTCTCAAAAAATACTGGACCAAAGATTAAGAAATTCGGATTAAAAATCATTTATCGGCCGGGGATGTGCCAGTAACATCGGCATCGCGTTCGATCAACACTAAAGGGTAGAACCTAAGGGCTGAAATATTCAAAAATCGAGATCTTGAAATCTTTCTATGTAACAGTAATGATTTTTTGAGTTTCATTTATAGGTATCCGCCCAAAGAATCGAACGAAACCACCCCGGTCGCAAGTCGTTTTTTCGTTTGTTTTCCCTAAGGGCTGAAGCATCGCCAAGAAAAAAAATACATCAACACGCTAAAGAATCGTAGCCAGCAAAACATATCAAAGATCGCCTTGAAAACTAGGACAACCTTCGTACCTATCAGCTGATAACACAATTCCAATGGAATACTTCCCAAAATCGAGCCTATTGGGCTTGTGAAGCGTAGGTAGATAATCACCTACTTCAATTATATTAATTTATTGATTATTTAATTCTAGGAATTACTCTTAATTAAACTATTATTTCTATTCCAACAACATAATGTTATAATTACTTCCGAGTTTATCAAGGTCGTAACGTTTTAGCCAATTTTTTAAGAAAATGAAGCTATTACAATAAATCCAGAATTTCCTTCATTTTGAGATTGCTTGAGTTTAAAGCTTTTTTATATGTGTATACCGTAGGGTTCTGGTTCTTTTCAATTTGCGCGCAAACAGAGGGCGGTCTCGGTGGTCTAAGCGTTACTCTTTCTGAGTCACCTGGTTATTTTATTTTGCTGTAATATTCTCAGTCCTCGTGTTATTCTTATCAGCTTCGGAACTTTCGAGGCTTATTTCTTTCCTATCAACTCACGTTGCTGAAATTTAATGGAGCCCGTTCGGGACACCTTTGTAATTATTGAAATAATTACGAGGTTCGTAATTAGCTGATGGAGCTATTTTCTGAGCATGATTTCTTTCCTTTTTAACCTGCCGTTTTACTAAGTTTTTTGTTTGTTGTTTTGACATTTTAAGAAAAATTTTCAACACTCACCTACTATAAACTGTAAAATTGTGGTGTCCTGAGCTGTAAATGTGTGCACACTTTTGGGATGCACGATGCGCCAAGTTGCGATCATTTATTAGACATATATGGGGCCTAATAATAACTATATACCAATGTTCTGCGTAGAAGGGCTATCTAATATAGAAATAATAATAGACCTTTGTGTAATAATTTGCAGCGTTTTTTACGTTTCAAACCAAATAACATCTGTGCTTTCGTTTCTATCTGTCTGTCAGTGTGTTTGCGTGTCCGGAAATACTTATAACAACCTTAATTTCTACACTTGATGAACTTTTCAAAGAATGTGCGAGTTGGGCTGTTGATGGTCCTCAATCAGATTCATTGCTCAAAAATGAATACTTCATTATGCAATCGCGTACTTATACGTAAAATCCATCAATAACCATTTTCCCACGGCCTAGAGAGTTTGACCTCGCTCAAATTCGGAGGGTAGTCAAGAAACCCCTGTTCAATCATTCCATATCAATTTCATTGCGATAGTATCATTCTGTACCTCAGAGGTCGATTATCGTAAGTGACATTTTGGCGATTTTACAGGAGAGCCAAAAGAAGTTGTGGGCACACCTATTTTGATCCCTATGGCCCATTCTGATGACTTTATCATGCTCAAATTAATTAATTTGAGCATGATAAAGTCATCAGAATGGGCCATAGGGATCAAAATAGGTGTGCCCACAACTTCTTTTGGCTCTCCTGTAAAATCGCCAAAATGTCACTTACGAAAATCGACCTCTGAGGTACAGCATTAGCAACTGCGCCACATGCGCGAATGTGAAATCCTCGCAACAAGCATTACCATTACAATTTTTTTTTTTTTTTTTTTTCGATTTTGATTAAATTAACTGGGAATGCGAGAGTTGAGCTAAGGATTAAAAGATGATAAGCAAATTTAAAACCCATCGAGCGTCATTTCTCATCGCCTATTCGTCCAAACTCGCCCAAATCGGAAGGGTAGTTAGGGAGTGTAGAATTGATAGCCCCAAATGATTTTCATCACTATCGTATGATTAGTAGCTGCTGCACATGCGCAAACCTAAAATCATTGGAACAAACGACTTTTACAGTTTTTATCCTATATCGATGAACCCAAATTTTAAGTGATTGAACGGTTTAAGGTGTTGTTGGTCCCCAATGTACTCCGTCGGTTTCGACTTACTGAAAGCGTTTGCGGATGCTAGAACGTAACATCTATCATTTTGATAGCTCAATTAACCGCTTAGATCTCAACTGTAGGAACCAACTATGGAATGTTTCAATATTATGGTAACATTTCAATGATCTCCACATTCATTCGATACGATGAAGCTACGTGCCACACCCAATTCGGCAGATGTTTTTTCAATTCCTCCTAATCGCATGGAGCATTTTCTGTGATAGTAGGATGTTTTCCATATCGTCCCCTCTCTGACAGACTAGCGTAACTTTTTTTCCTCCCACAAACTCGCGTAACTGCAAAAATGCTACTTTTCAGGTTAACAATAACAAACTTTGATGCTGCATGTAGAATACAGTTTTCGGTGGTTTTTTCTGTTAAAAAACAGCTGCAGGAAGACACCTAAGGGAATTAGGGCCATGAAATATTCACATCGTGTACAAATCAACTACCTTAACCTTTTGAAGATATAAGTCGATTTTCGCTGATTTTGCAGTTTCGCGAGTTTGTGGGAGGAAAAAATGTATATATGTCCTGTAATTATGTCCATTCCATAATATGGTCACCGCTGATTGATTTATTCATGTATTTTGGCCTGAAAAGTATTCCTGAACAGTTCTTGAGAAAACTTTACCTGCACATTGGATATAATATTCATTCTTCCTATATTCTCCATCTACCGTGTAGATTTTCTCAACCTACGTTCTTTAACAATAGTGTTTCCTGTTTGCTTTTGTTCAGGTTCTGGAAAACATGGTTCACTGCGCCGATCTATCGAACCCCACGAAGCCCCTCACGCTGTACAGACGATGGGTCGACCTTCTGATGGAGGAATTCTTCCAGCAGGGTGACCGGGAGAGGGAGGCCAACATGGACATCAGCCCCATGTGCGACCGCCACTCAGCGACCATTGAGAAATCACAGGTGAGGGAGAATTCTTTTCTGTACCAGATGCTGTTTGTCAGGAAACTTGGATTACTAATTGGATGATGACCAACGCTTCAAGCGGTTGGTTTCGTACCTACTAGAGAGTTCCTGGTTACTACGGTGTTCTAATATTTCCCTTACACGCTGGCTGTTACTACGGTGCAAGCTTGGAGTTTCACACGTCGTCTCTTATAAAATGTTTTGTAACCTGACGGTGATTCCGACATCTTATATTTCTCCTACTCTGCTTTCCGTTTATTTATTTCCTTTATTTGCCGTCACAGTTTGTTTGACAGTTGTCAGCACTTAACAATAAAATAAAAATTATGCTTATAATAATAAAAAAACTCAGATAAAAATGAAGTCGAGACCAACTGATGCACCTACACAAATAATTAAGCAAAGATGCGGGGCGTCCCGGCCGAGCCCGGACCCGACCCACCATGGCGGCCACCCGAGGGTGCTCATCCATTTCTGAAAGAGCATCCTTAAACACGATCAATTGGCGATTAGGAAGGATGTACCCGGCGAGACCGCACCCGGGCCAGACCGAGAGCCCCCCACCGAACCACCAAGCGAACAAAACAGATACACGCAGCCAAACACACTATAAATTACTCACATACCCAACAATCATTCATTCGGTTAACAGATTTTTTTGAAGTAACAAATATGTATAAAAAAAATATCAACAATAATTATTATGTACACTCTAAGTTAAAAGGAAAAAAAAAACAATGCTCAACAAATTACCACAGTGTGGTCATAACTAGGAGTTACTCGAGTACTTTTATTAGTATTTTTACGAGTCTTTTATGAGTACTTTTATTTCATTAAGAATGAATCAATTTATTCCTAAATTGAAAAAAATTCGAATAGATTGGATAAGCCTATTTTCTTTGACAAGTTACTTGTAAAAACTTGTAACTTGTAAAAAGTAACTCGTCAAAGAAGATGGGAGTTAGAGAAATTGGCAAGTGTTGCCATTCGATTCAGCGCAAACAATTAAGGAGAATCGAAACTTTCGGTTTGTCTCACCTGTTGACACTCTGTAAATGCTTCATCTAAACAGACTGACTTTTCCATAATTTTAATTCGAAGTAAGCTGTTTTTGTTTGTTTCATTATAAAGTATAAATTTATACATAAATTTAAATTGGGCTTTCCGTTAAATTAAATTAATAAACACATATAATAATACGTCATTAATATATTCGCAGGTGGGTTTCATCGACTACATCGTACATCCACTTTGGGAAACGTGGGCGGACCTCGTACATCCTGACGCCCAAGACATCCTGGACACCTTAGAACAAAATAGGGACTGGTATCAAGGTAAGACTTCGTGATTAGGTAGGTACTATATATATACATATATTCATATATAATCGATGCAATAAAATTTCTATTTCTTTGCTCTCAAAGTGCTTAAATGTCAAATAATTTAACGAAAATTCGCTCATACGATCATGCTGCACTACTGGAATTTTTTCATAGGAATTAATTTTTGACATTTGATATGGTTTGCAGGTATGATACCGCCTAGTCCACCTAGCGGGGAAGCGCCTGGGGATTCTGACAATGAAGAGTCCAAATCCGAACGACAGCATGAGGATATTAGGTAAGCTTATCAAACGTAATTTTATTGTTAATCATAGTTGATGATCGAATAAAGGCGTTATGTTATGGAGTTATTAATATTTTTGTTTGATATGAATGAATGCTAAATATGTAGCCACACGCAAAACTCGAAAACGGTTGGACAAACAAAGGTAGACTTCGTAAAATTTTACTGGTTATTTTAGGATCAAAATGAGTCCACACATATTCGGCTATTCAGATGAAAGAGCTTCATAAGCCCAAAAAAATAATAAATGACACAATTCCTAAAAATACCTTCATAAAAAGCACTTAAATATACGTTTACGATATAGGTAGTACTACCACATCCCCGGTGCCACTCGCAAAATTTTCGTGAAAAGCCAGAATAAATTAACAAATATAATATACATAAATATATTATTATATATATTTTACACTTATGCGTCGCTCTATACAGTCAGCCGATTGTAAAGTTGTCTCCTTTTCTTGATTGAACCTGCCCCCACCTAATGTTATGGTAGCTAACTTAAAAGTGCCGAAAGAAACAAAAAACTGAATTATCCCATAAATTTCGAAAAAATTATATGACGAATGACGTAGTACACATGCAAAAATTCATACTGTACCAAAATTAGAGTTAAAAATGAAAATTATATATTTTTCAACTTTGCAAAGCCAGAAAAATAAAAGAAAAGATTTTTTCAATTGACAAACCACAATATTGAGCTAGAATCTTGAAAAAAAAGATTATAGGTATGTACGATCTATTGATTTATTTTTTCTACCATAACTCTCTTGTTCGCCATGACGGTCGAATTGCTGATGGTCGAAAGTTCCCCACTTCATTACTAATCCTAACTGAATATAATAATCAATCATAATCAAATCATTTGTAAGTTACACTGATTTTCTATCACTTTCTAACTCTGACATTTATTTGGTGTGTATCTGAAAAGCTACGAACACTGCAAACAGACCCACAGATGAATTTGAGATTGTGGGACCAATCGTATAAGATATCGAAAGCTGAAAAGAAAACGATTAATAATCCATATTAGAGTCTTCGTTCAGATAGACTTAATTAATATGTTATTATTATTATTAGTTTACCGTACTGACAAGGAAAGTTCATAGTAAAACGTACAACGTTTTCCTTTATTCAATCAGTGAACATGAAGAAGTCTCAGAAATCGTAACTTCTGAAACCGCGTCAACCGGAGAATCCTCGGGCAAGCTAAGAGAGTCCTTCGGCAAGCTAGGAGAAGAAAGTCAGAAAATTGAACAAGTGAAAGAAGAAAATGAGATAAGTGAAAACGAAATGGGAGAAAATTCAAAATCGTTATCCAAGAGGTTATCGTCAGTCACGTCGGCAAGATAGCTAAAGCACGGTATACATCAACAATCACGCCATCAATCATTTATTTGTTATTGCTTCCGTGTCAGCAATGGTAGTAAAAGCATTTTCACTTTCTTCACTTTCAGGAAATGAAAATTGTTTTTCGCCAAAAACAGAATCTCCACTGGTTTTTTAAAAGACCGTTCTGAACAACAATGGTTTTGTAGCTATTTTTCTGCATGTAAGAGTTTGGTGCGTATCTTTATACATTTCGCGGAAAAACCAAAATAAACAAATGAAAATTAAAAAGTTCAGTCATGCAGCATGACCCCATGAGCGAATTTTTGAAGAAATCTTCGACATTTCAGTCGCCATTGATCGTGTTGAGAAATTTTAGTTTATGATTTTGATAGACAAACATGGAATCAAATTATTAACACATGCACAGAGTAAACTCATCAGTTGTGATTACATTTTTTTTTTTTTTTTTTTTTTAAAGCACCTACTACCTACGTTTTAAACAGCATGGTTCTAAAATTGGTTATACAGGGATACTTCCATAAGAGTAGTTCAATCTGAATTTGGACAATGTTTCATGCAAATATTACCGATTTTTACAACTAGCGAACGGCATTATTTCGAATATTGACTGATTTTTCAACTTTGAAATTTTTGAAAACTTGATACATATTCTTATAGGAAATTTTACGCTGATTCCGAATATACCACATGTTAGTATGCTGAAAAATTAATTTCGCACAACAAATCGCAAAAAACAGGCTATTTTGAAATTTTTGACTACATTTTTGAAAATTTCAACCCGAAGATGTAATCCGATCATGCTGGCCAACGAACTTAAACTTTCGTTTTGTGTCCTTAACATTTTAAAATTTGTTTGAAGTTTCTAGCACAATTCTACGGACAGTTATCGTCTGGAATGACACATACATATATACATACATACATACATACATACATTAAAAAATGCGTTAAACTTCAGAATATGATTCAGAATAGCCTGAAACGGATTTCTGCATAAAATTTTTTCAAAAATTCACATTCTAAAAATTTTGAGGCGAGAGCAATAGCTTAATTTTCTTCAAAAATTCGCTAAAAAAGGTAATAAATTTTGTTCTGAGGCAAACGATGTTTGGGAGGGATTGTCCCCAACACGCTTGCTGCATTCCCTTTCTGGACCGCCACACTGATCCGCTGTCGAATGAAAGACGCAGCTCTTTCTTCTTCAGTCGCGTTGGCAATCTTATTTCCCAAGGTCAGCACAAATTCCTATGCTTCCTTACACCACGGACCAAGGTTTTCCACAGCAAAAGGAAAAAATTTGTATCTCTGATCCAAAATGTTCTTATATTTACTTCTCTGCCGCTGCAGCCTCTGCGACTGAACCGGCTTTCCTGGCAGATGAGCTTATTGCTGATGGGCGAAACAGTATCTGAGCACGTTGCATCAATACTAAGGGTGAACCATCCTTCCATGATGGTCATCCCATCTGGCCTTTTGCCATCATCCCTGCTTATGCCACTACGTTCCAACACACTGGGATAATTCGTTGATGACAGTGGTTAACGAAGCAATAGTTGACTCAATCAGTGCATTCGTGAGATCCTTCAAGCATAATTTTCTCACGGCCTAGTCATCCGATCTCGCTCAAATTCAAAAGTAGTCAGGAAAATAAGACCAATCAATCAATTTGATCACGATCATGTCACTCGTGCCTAGTGAATGTGAAATTCTTGTAACAAACATTTTCCCTCAGTTTTCAATCAATTTGAATGAAATGTTCAGGGAATGTGCGGGTAAGCTGAGGAAGGTCCCCTATCTATTCCATCAGTCAAAAATTAATAGTTTTCACAGATCTGCAAACGTTAAATCCATTAACCGCCATTTCATCATGGCCTATTTGTCCGAACTCGCTCAAACTCAGAGGGTAGTTATGTCAAATGACTATTTGATTACTCCATATGAGTTTCATCACAATCGTAACTTCTGCGCATGCGCAAACCTAAATTTCTGACAATCTTGCTTTTTACAGTTTTTATCAGATTTAGATTACATTTTGAAGGAATCTAAGGCTATAGAAGTAAGCGGTTCCCTATCAGTCAGTTTCATCTTTCAAAAATCAATCAAGTATTATTTTCTCAAAACCTAGTCGTCCGATCTTGTTAAAAATCCATTCTGGCGATACAATCATTCCAACCAATTTCACCATTATCGTATCATTCCTTCCTAGCTGCCCCTGATGCGCGAATGTGAAATCCTTATAACTTCAATAATAATTTTCATTCGATATCGAATACATTTCCTGGGGTTGTGCTGGTTAAGCTTAAATGAATAATAATAAAACTGAAATTAATATCGTTAGTTTCCTCAATTTGTAGTCTACCCTGTAAACAAATTGTAGTAATGTTTCCATTGTGGATTAAAAAATTTCCATGAAAATATCGGGAAAACTCATCTATGATTCATTGTTTTCCATGAAGTGGAGTTTTTTTACTTATTTACTCATACTTATGACTCGTTATACTGTTTTCCAGGTTTCAAGTGACGCTTGAAGAGGGTGAAGGTGACGAATCGTCTACAATGTGACGCTCGTTCGCCACGATTTGTCATAAACTCACTCAAAAGGTAGGTGGGTATCTTCTGCTACATCAGGAATTCATCTGAAAATGTTGATATCTGAACTAGTAAGAACTGACAATTTTCCATTATTAGGAAACACGCATACTAATGTCACTAAAACCGAAAAAAATTTCACTGACTCCAATTGTTTAGATCCCTAAGAATTATATGGAAAATTGTATACAATCCATTCAATTCAATTTCGATGCCGCTAATGACCCTTCTGGTTGAGGTGTGATCAATAAATTCAATTGCTCTGTAGAAATTACATTTGATGTTAAAAATTAAGCAAGGTGTTGAGGTTCTCGTAGGTTCTTCAATAAATAAGTATTTTCGTCCAATTTATTGAACATATTCAGGACTACAAACCAGGTACCAACTTGGGCCTAGATTTCACTCATTTCTCAAGATACTATCAGTAAAATATATAATAGCAAAAAGTAGTTGATTCGTCTGAATAAACTGGTTTGAAACATACCGGATTGAAATTATTGTAACTAAAGTTTCACCATTTCAGTTTCACCATTTCTTGAAATTTGCGTTTTACATTCTGCTGAATTCAGGGAATAAAATGAATTCATTTTCGAGATTCCACAGATAAACCTTGGTATTCCAAACAAAGAGAAAAAACAGAACTTCAATAGCTCTAATAGTTTCTGAAAAAAATGTACCGAAAGGTAAGAAAAACGCGTTTTTATTTGTCTATATACATTTGGACGTTACCATGACATTTGTGTCTAGAATCAAACTTTCACAACTCTGGAAATGCCTGTGATAAAAAGCTTGATTATTTGGCGCAAGAACGGAATTTTTATGTCAATCCTAAGGAGGGTTATAGTATGGAAGGAAATTATGAAAAAGCGTTAAAATCTAGGATTCGATTCAGAATGCCTAAAATCGGATTTCAATTAAAGAAATTTACTAAAATATTGATTTTAAGATTTTAAGACCCCGATTGAATGTTTATCAAACAAATGTCTCTCAAACAGTTTATTATCGGCGTACTCGCAAGTACAGGTGCCGCACATCATCTTTCTTGGTGGAGGAACCGACCTGTTGATGCCATGCACCGTGCGTAGGAAATTCGGTCGGTTAGAAAAACTCTTGTCACACACATCACATACCTACAATTGAATGATCCTCCATCCGTACTTAGGTATAAATATAAAAGTTCAGTCTTGCAGCATGACCCCATGAGCGAATTTTTGAAGAAATCATCGACATTTCAGTCGCTATTGATCGTGTAGAGAAATTTTAGCTAATGATTTTGATAGACAAACATTTTCATGGCTGATATTTTCTAAGCCACAGTCACTATTAAAGCTACATCGAGTCCTAAAACAGTTGAGCGTAAAACATCAAAGAGAGCGACATCTCATCAGTTGTGATTACATTTTTTTTTTTTTTTTTTTTTTTTTTTTTTTTTTTTTTTTTTTTTTTTTTAATTTTAACAAGCACTTTTGACTGATTTTTCAACTTTGAAGTTTTTGAAAACTTGATACATATTTTTATAGAAAATTTTACGCTGATTCCGAATATACCACATGTTAGTATGCTGAAAAAATTATTTCGCACAACAAATCGCAAAAAACAGGCTATTTTGAAATTTTTGACTACATTTTTGAAAATTTCAACCCGAAGATGTAATCCGATCATGCTGGCCAACGAACTTGAACTTTCGTTTTGTGTCCTGAACATTTTAAAATTTGTTTGAAGTTTCTAGCACAATTCTACGGACAGTTATCGTCTGGAATGACCCATACATACATATATACATACACATACATACATACATACATACATACATACATATATACATACATACATACATACAACTAAACTAAAGCTAAACTGACGAAACAAGAACGAAAAACCGGTCGGGTTGCGAGGTTTGTGATTGTGAAAAAGCAAAAATGGTAACCTGACAAGAGTGATAAGAAGTTCGGACGAGTCGGACATCGGACTAGTTCTCGTTCAAACAGCTCCCGAAGAACTAGTTTGGAGCCGTTCCGGTTAGGGAACTGAAACCTATGGGAGCTGTTCGGAAACAATTGTGACCAGGCGCCTATGGTGGGGGGGGGCAAGCTAGCTCCTGAACGTCAAGTGGCCCGAACGCAATGCTGCGTGAATTTGACGTCCGAGCTTAACAGAGTGAAAACTTGCGTGCTTCTGCAAGCACGTCAAACCCCCATCCGAGGCCCTGGTACACCTTGTACACTCATGAATCATTATCATAGATTTATAGTTGTCAACACATTTTATCAAATTACACAATTTGACAGCATAATTAGTTTAACTATAATTTCCCTCAGTTGTCTTTTTTTGAAAGACAACTTTCAGTGATTCATCTTTGTCAGATGAATCATCCAACTTATGCCATTAAATTTTACTGATAATAACCTTGGTATTAACTAACTCCTTGTTTATACGTATTGCATTGTTTGTAATCCTGAATATGTTCAATAAACTGGGCGAAACGTCGGCGTAAGGAGAATACTGATTTACTGACAACAGCGTCAACCCTCGAAAACCAAACTTATGACCTTGTTTTAAAAAGAAGTTGAGAATATATTGTTGTAAAAATTGAAGTACAATTTCACATTTTATCACGTTTCATGTCTTTTGTTTTTTCAGATGCATCTTTGGTGGAGAGCCAAGTAGATTTTTTTCTCTCTCACTCTCTCTTTTTTCCAACAACGGAGAATTTTTATTTTTTAAATCTTCAAATATTTTCCCCCCCTTTCTCCTGCGCTTCGGGGTTCGCGAAGAAACTCCCGCACGGACGAAGACTTTGAGAAACCAAAAAATTGAAGATTCACTCGTACCGGTGTCTTGAAACCAGTGACTACATCGAAAACAGAGATGAACGTGAAGAGAAATGGTGTACAATGGAACGAGATGTAAAGATCGAAAAAATATATATTAAGTTATTCACGGAATAAAAGAAGATTGCGAAAAATCACGAACACGAAAGTAAAGGAATGTAAAAACACCAATATTCACGGAGGCTGATATATTTACAATGTGAAATTTGTCTCCGTATAGATGAGAAAAAACGGTTTACTCGAAGCGAATGGGAGAGGGGTCGCTGGGATCATTCACATCCATAACATTTACCTACTACAAAAATTTACCTCCTGAATTTTTCAAAATTTCGTTGTTCATGCCGTTCCAAATGTGTTTGGTTCTTTAATTTCTAAACGGTACCTGCAACAGGTTGAATGCATGTCATTTAATGTTCATACTATCAAGGATCTAATTATATTTAGTGCGAAAATCTTTAAGATGCCTCTTTATTTTCCAAGCTTCAAGTGAACCCAAGACAGTTTTCAAACAAGGTAGAGATGTTGCAACTATGACCTTTTAGCGCTAGATTATCTTGACTTTTTTTTTTTTTTTTTTTTTAAGTTTGAAAATTGCCTAAATGCATTCCGAAAGTAAAATAAAATTTGGTGGTCAGCGTACCTATGGAGTTGCTATAAATTTAAATAAATTTTGCTACATTCGTACAACATTACAGGTGAAGGTTTCACAACTATATTCCGGCTTTGGATAAGTTTTCCTTTCACATTTACACTACTACATCAACTGTTTTTTTCCAAACAAATCACAGTAGTAAATATCAGTTATGAAATGATGAAATGCTAAAAAAAAACTAAATTACTAGGTACATGATTACAGTTACAATTGATGATTAGTTAGGTAATATAGATTGAAGGTCGACGAAAAAAACGGTTTCAATAATTTCAATACAGTACGTCTATAGTTTTTTTTTTTTACGTACCTTTGGTAAACTATGGAATCTACAATTTGAATTAAAGCTTGGGCGTCAGAACTAACAGTGTAAAGCTGATGCTCTTAGAATCCATGAAATATAGGTATCTATAAAAGTTAGAAAACAGTTCTTATTCATATACAATGTTCATTACATGAAATCGAAATTTGGACCATGCAGATCAATGATTGAAATTAGTAAATAGTTATATGGCATTAGGTACATGTGTGTATTACGAGGCTTAATTCGTAGAGGATTTTCTTAAAGATTTTCGCATTGAATGTTGTCTAAAAGCTCGATCATTAGTAGTACATGAATCAGCCAATAGAATGTTTCCAGCCAACCAGGTTACATAGATGACTTACTATTCAGATATCCCTGATTTCGTTTATTTTTAAAATAATGTTATGGATCAATTGTTTTTATATTCAGACAGATCAATAACGGGTTTATGATTCCTTTAAACCTTTCAACATATGATTTAAGAAGAAAAAGCAATGGAAAAAAACAAACCTGTGAATCTCACTGTCCTTCAATTCCCTCTAAAACACCCTGCCCCGAATTGGAAAAATACGTTTTCCTTTACGTATATCTATTTAAAAATATATATATTAAAAAACTCAAAAAAAAAATTAAAAATACATTAAAAAATTAACAAAAAAAGAAAAAGTGTAATGAGCGGAGGAAAATAATAATTTCCCCTAGCGGAAATCTGAAAGTGCTGGACACTGAAGCTTTCCTCTAGCTAGGGAAAATGGTAATTACCTAACAGTTAAAAGTAAAATATTTAAAGAATATGAAAAAAAAGTTTTATGGAACTTGAGAAATAAAAAGTAACCTTTCGAATTTATTTTTCTAATTTTACTTCTCCTCAGAATCTATAACCCCTTGTCCTCGTTTCCCCCACAACTCCTTCTAACTAACCCCTCCTCAAAACAAAAACATAAAACCAAAAAAAGTATCGCACTAAAAATGTCGTTTTCATTTTGTTCTTAAATGTATATGTACATATATATATTTATAGAAAGTATCAGCATATATGTATTTTAAACCATGGAAATTTGAGGTAAATCGTGTTTTTGAACTTTTAATAAAATACCGCACCTGAATGATTTTTTGTTATTATATGCCGATGGCAACAAAAATTCATGTTTGAATTATCAGAAACCCTTTGGGAAAATCGATATTTCCAAGGATTAATTAATGCAGGGTCTAAAACGAAATTCATGAGAGAAAAAATATTATGCACGTGAAAAATCCTTGTAATTGCATAGAAAAATCTTCGTCACTGAATTTGGTTATTTTTCTAAATTGAAAAAACCATGACGAACTACCACATTTAGATTGAAGAGGGTGAAGTCAAATTTTGCTATGAAAGTTATCACAAACCAAAGCTACTACTGTTTTTAATTTCAGTACCACCATTGTACCTATTTTTTATAGTTATGCTAGTCTATGCCTTAATCAAATTCCCATGACACCGCAAGAGTTTGATTTTGAAATCATTTGTGAAATGACTTTAGTTTTTAAGATCTTAACTCAAAATCCAAAATCGGTGTCCTTCGCAGTTACCTTCCTTAATATACTGACATTTCATGGTGTTAAGAGTGGAAGTAAAATTATGAAGTTAAATCCCAAATCGCAGTTATTTGATAAAATTGTTTTACCTTTCAAACAAAATCAAATCAAATCAATAACCTTTATTACAAAGTAATCATCCAAAGAATACCTACCTATTATTCTTAGATTGTGGTACAAAACTTTAGTAACAAGTTACATCACTAAGTTATAAACTAAACTAGTCAATATTTTCTATAGCACAGTCGTGTCTTTCAACATTCACAATGGAGATTCGCACAATGCTGAGTTGTATTTTTCAATGGTGACAACACGTGTGTAAAAAAAAAATAATCATTTTTCCTGAAATTTGATGTGTGTTGATGTTAATGTACGAGTCTGTATTGAGTACAAACGAGCGATCCGAACCTTGATGGTTTCTACCTGCTCATAGGCCTCGAAAGCTGAAAAATTATGTTAAAAAATAGTGCTAATATGAAGTACTGATTCCAACTCTAAGATAGTTCAGTTTATATATGATCCGATCTCGTACTCCTTGTGAAACAAAGTCACTATTCCTAGACGTTCTTCAACAGCAACTCTAACCCCCCCCATCACCAGTGCCATCTAGATCCAATTCTTCATATTCGACCTCCGTAACATCATTTTAGGCGTAAATCTGATCTGTTTGTCCAACTAATCTGTATTTTGCTAAAAGGATTGATTTAGGATATTTTTTATTTTTGAGATGCGAGCTTGCGAGCATCCAGACCACCAAATCAGTCTTATCTATTACGTCGGGCTGTTTCATTATACGGAGGCCGATTATTGTTTATAAGGAAGTCGGTTTATTATACGGAGGCTGGTGGTGGGGGGTATGACGGTGCTCTTGAACGCCAAGTTATTCAAACGCCCACAGCACATGTAATTTCAGTCAAGTATAAGCCAAGAAAACCGTTATTTAAATAATTTAAAACATGTAATCCAAAAACTGTTTGTTCAACAAAATATCGTAATTATTTTGTTAAGTGTACTTTCATTGCAAAAAGTGTATTCAACCTTGGAAATGAAAAAACCACACTATGTCCTAGAAAACGGTCCGCTGTGTGTCCACACTTTGATGGGAAAACTAGAAAACGCATTTTTTCCTACAAGAAATTAAAGACAAACAAAAAATGAACAAAATGCATTTTTTTGACCAGTGATTTTGCAAAAGAACAACTATTGAGTTTTTTGGAAAAATAAGTATTATATATGGACAAAAGAAATCATATATATTTGTTACAGATGGTAGTGGTATATGGATTTTACTCTAAGCGTTAAAAAATCTTAAAGACGAAAAAAAGTGTGCGTTTTGTTTTTTTTAGAACAAGGAAATTTCATTGAATACTTACCCTAATAAAAATACAACCGCGAAAATGAATTAGATGTTAATTGCGCAATACAATTAATTTACGGAAATTACATACCTGCATTTTTTATTTTGTTATTGTGTGTTGTTATAATAGCTCCTTTGTTGGAGGTTTTGTCAAAGAAGTTTGGTCAAAATTTTGAGTTTCATGAGTTTTTTTGTAACTATTATGAGGAGGGATGTCTTCAAGTTGATGACAAGAAATACTTACCGCCAATTTAAAATAAAATCAGCTATGACCTCAAAATTGTCATGAATTTTCAAAATAACTCGAATGGTCGTTTCAAACATATCAAATTCAATTTAAATGTCCACACGCCAAGTGAGCATAATTTGTTCTTTGTACTTGTGAATGGTATGGTAAAATTGGTTGTTTATTTCATTTTCTTGAAATTTGTGTCTCGGTAAAGAATCAAAAATCAGTCAGACAAATTTTTCTTACGATACTTACTACTACCGTAGACCTCAACTAAATTACCTGTTTGAATGTTACAAGAAAATTTGTCTGTTAAAAATCATGTTCATGTCACTTAAAGCTTGAAATTAATGGTGGTGCTCATGATAAAAACTGTTACAATGATGGAGAAATCTGCTTCAATAACATCAGCATTCGATTAGAACCAGTAGACATGTACAAATGAGCTGATAGATAAATCGGGGTAAGTGCATCTGCGAATTTCTTTAGTTGAAAAATTTGAACTCTCACCAAACTTTTCTAAAATGTATATTTTATATTTGATTAATGGCACGAATAAGAAATCAACAGCTACAACCACTACTCCATAAATAAAAAATTGAAAATGTGATTCGAATTTCACTTGCCCTACAACAGACGGAGCAAGTAAACGTAGCTGTTTTGTTTTCAAAAACGTCAGAATTCGAATTAGAAGCAAGTGTGAATGAAAAGAGCGCAAAATTGGGAAAATAAACTTTTTTAATTTGTAAAATATCTTTTCCCAGTTAGATAGGGTCCTGAGTCAAATTATGTCTTACATTGCTAATTGCAGCTCTAAACTTACACATGGTTAAAGTCCTCTCTTCCTTTATGTGTTTCCATCTGACGGGGAAACAAAATGTTACCCATAAATGTCAAGTTTTAATAATATAAGGAATAACAACAAGTACAAGGATAAGTTTGAGCAGTTTTGGGGCCATTGAATCCTACGCAGAATATAGGTGTTACTTACTCCCTTTTTATAGGTTACACCTACACCTACTCTTGGATCATAAAGAACTGGGGAATGTGCAACCTGAATGTTTCGTTCTCCCTATGTGGAAATATCAAATCCAAACGTATAGACCATGTCAACTCATATAACAAGAAGGTGATACCACAAAAATTTGAAAAATGCTGCTTATAGTTGGAAAACGTTTGGGATATATGTGAAACCTTGAACTCATCATCACAGTTGATGTCAAATTTGACTAAGGATACCTTTATTACACTTCACCACGTGGTCTATGGGTACACATATCAACTTCAATGTACTAATGACCTCGTGGTTTAAGGATCCATTTTTCACTATACCCTTATCCACATAATAACACCCATGTGTCCTTATCACCCATGTGGTCCAAGAATACCTTTATCACACTTCACCTCGTGATCTAAGGACACCTTTATCACACGTGGCCACAAGATCTAAGGATACCTACGTATACCACGCAGTCACAATGTGTTCTAAAGTAGGTACCTTTTTCACAAATTGCCATGTGGTCCAAAATTACCCTTATCACACTTCAATAAATGAATGTAAAAATGATGTAAAGGTACCTTTATGCCACTTTCTCCATGTGAACTTAGGATACCTATATCTACCTATATCTAGGAACCTTGAGATCTTAAGATACCTTTATCACTCTTCACCATATGGTGTGAAGATACCTTCATGAAACTTCTCTGTGTGAACTAAGGATACCTTTACTATATGTACGCCTTAGTTTTACTTCTCCTTGTGGTCTAAGGATACCTTTATGACACTTAACCATGTGGTCCAAAGGTACATTTGCCACTTTGTCTCTTTTCCATATGATATATACCTTTATTATACATCACCATACGGTCTAAAGATACCTTTATCACACATCACAAAATGTTCCAAAGATACCTTTTTCACACTTTACCATGTGGTCTAAGGGTACCTTTAGCACACTTTACCATGTGTTCTAACGATATCTTCATCACACTTCAACACATGGTCTAAAGGCACCTTTATGACACTTCACCATGTGGTCTAAGTTAGACCTTTGATATTAAACCACCACTCTAGAGATACATTTATCTCACTTCACCACGTGATCTAAGGATACCACACATCACAATGGGTTATAAAGTACCTTTTTCACACTTCACCATGTGGTTTAAGAGTGTCTTTATCTTCTCGTGGTCTAAGGATACCTTTATCACAATTAATCACATGGTCTAATTATACATGGTCTTATGACACTTCTCCATGTGAACTAAGGATACCTTGATTATATATCACCATGTCATGAAGGTCACCTTCTTGAGGTTATAAAGGTACCATGTGGTCCTTTAATATTAAATCAAAACTAGATCTAAGGATACATTTATAACACTTCACCTTGTGATCTAAGGATCACAACGCGTTCTGAAGTAGGTACCTTTATCACACTTCACCATGTGGTCCAAAGATACCTTTATTACACTTCTTCTCGTGGTCTGAGGATACATGCACCACACTTCACCATGTGGTCTAATGATACCGTTATCACACTGCACCTGATGTCTATAGATACTTTGTGACATTTCTCCATGCGAACTAAGGATACGTTTTTTATACATCACCATAAGGTCTAAAGATACCTTATCTCATTTAACACGTGGTCTGACAGGGATGCCAACAAACGAAAATGGTGATTGATGATATTTCCAACACCCTCAAAGATTTTTTACCCCAATTTTTTCCGAAGCGAGCCCTGACATCGCCCTTGGTTCATGCTCAACCCGCATTTACACTTACCCCAGACACCTTCACTAGTTTTAAATCTATAGTTACCTCATTTTGACTGATTTTGGATTTAAAGGAACCTAATAATAATTTTCACGATGACAATATCAATTCTGCACACATTTGGATTGGAACATCCACCATTTTCCACCTGGCTGTGCTGCCTTCATTTGGAAATCGTTTGAATTCTTGTTGTCAACAACTTTCACCTTAGCACTTCTTGGTCAACCTCCATCCAAGGTCTACAAATATCAAAATTTCGGATTCATCTTCCGTTTCAAATTTGTTTTTTTCCTTCACCAGAACTTTAGTTTGGTTTTCAAATTAACGTAGCTTTTAAATCGAAAATGAAATATTTACTACACTAAAGTTTAAATAAAAACAAACATATTTATAGTTTTTTGTTCAACAAAATGTTGTTTGTGTATTTATAAAGTCTTGAAAACTTCGTGCCCTGGTGGCTTCGTTGTTCAAAGACTGTTGTATAGCTTAAGTTTAGAATGTATGGAAACATAAGAAATTTTAAAAATGTTCACTTATTTACCTTTGTTTTTGAGTTATGAATTTCATTTTTGGTTGAGTGGATGTGTCATTGTATATACACTCGACTTCGTCCCGAAACTTGGTCCACTCCCGCCCCACCCAAAAACTTTGTCTGAATTTTCGCTAAAGACTTTTGCCTAACAAACCCCCTTTAACTATAGTTTTTCTTTGCATTTTGGAATCGAACGCGCTGTTCCATTCGAAAATCATGTTTCAACCGAACGTAATTACGATAAATTATTTCATTGTGTTTAATTCGATTTTAGCCCAATTTTTATTTTTATTTGGCCATTTTCTTCTCCTCTATAAAATGTTTTCAAGATTAATGAAAAAGAATTTAAAACAATTACCTATAATTTATTAAACAAAAAATTATATATATATGGAGATGTATAGAAAAAAAATGTGTAAAATTTAGGAAGTGTCAACCCCGTAGAAGAGTTATAAGATTTTATCAACAAAAATAATTGCATTACCAAGAAAAGAGTTTTAAAGGTATTCTATCATCGTTTCCCGTAAACAATATTCTGGAAAAGTAGAGCGAAGTAAATAATTCTGTTGTAAAGTGATTAAAAATGTACATTTTACCAGTATTTTTGAGGTTCCTTTTTGAAAAACCTTTTGACGTATTTGTCTAAATTGTGAATTTCGTATCCAGGCTATCATGTCACGATCTTGTCAGCAGCAAGTTCGTCAAAGTTATTACCAATTACAAACAAGGTTCGGTCAAAAATTAGTTTGATATGAAACTTCGGTTTGTAAGTATACTCTTCAGTAATGCAGTTTACGAAACTGTGGATTCACTCTGAAAAAATGCCATGACATAAAATCGTACGCAAACACTGTTTTTTCATAAATCAGATATTTTCTAAACAAACTTGACATCAAAAAAACTATCAAAACTATATCGTGGTTTGGCAAAGATTCTTCTCAATTTGGTCAAAATCTCGTTCAAAAGGAACTTCACACAAATACCCAGCTACAATAGTGAAAACTTCCTTGTATTTCTAATAACAATCAAATATTGAAAAAAATAAAATAAAACAAGACAAAGAGTAATTTGCTATTTATTCAATGTGGTGACGATTCTATTGATGTCTAGCGTTACCGAACAATGGTTTGAAAATTACAAATTATTTATTTGCCTTTTTGATTTATTGTTTTATATGAAAAAAATGTGGAAACTTGTTAAATCTTATCGTTATTATTTATTACTTTATTTTTATTTTGTTTTATTTTTCACGATTCTAAAAATTGAAAAATTGTAACGATAATTTTCATTGAGAGTTGAACGCTTAATCATTTCAGCATTATATCGCCTTCTTCCAAAGTAGACCGTAGTGAAATAATGTTAATTTTTTGGAATTTAAAATAATTTCTGTCAAAACTGTGTAATATTGAAAAGATTTTTCCCCCTCCCAACAAAGCATTAAAAGCTGTGGATTCCCCTTAAAATGGAATCTAATGGAAATTTTCTGTTTTGTAAAAAAGAAAATTTACGTTCTATCGTGATGTTATCATTTTTATTTTTCCCCAATGTAATAAGTGCTATTGTTTAAAATTGTTTAAAAATACAATAAACAAACAAAAAACAAACTGAGTCAATTATTGTTTTTCTTTTTCTAGCGATGTCTACAAAATGAATTTACTAATATTATTAATGCTGGATTTATGATGTAGTGTCCGAAAATAAATTTTGTGAAAAACTTATTCTTCTGCGCTCATTTTCATGGTGTGACTTTGAACGCTCTAATGGCTAGGAATGGTAGGAGTGGGTGAGGATTAGTTATTGTGGGTTAATATTTAAATAAATGTGACTTTGGTAAATTTCATTTATTTATGCAACTTAGAAAGGTTTGCCTTAAAGGAGTTTCTGTTATCTCATGTTAAATGGATTTTAGTGCGATTTGGGGAACCGTTTGAAGATTTTCGCTGAACTCCTGAGAATTTCGTTAAAATAAGATCTAAAATTATGTTAACTGACTTCATGATTGTATATACGCTATCAAGGGCCAAAAAAATGTGTTGAAAGAGGTAAATGGAGGGGTAATACTGATAAATCATGATGTTTTATCTAATAATAAAGTTGAGGGTTTGTAAGGGTTGGTCAATAATTCAAAAACTCTTCTTCGCCGACGTTTCGCTATATTTGTATAGCATCTTCAGGGGCACAGTACAACAGAGGATAATAAGTGGTACAGTCTGGCATACAGACTATAAAGACAGCAGAACTGATAATGATAAAATAACTTGCAATGAGGACCTAAAATTTTTCTTGTCCCACTACCTACATTGTTACTCATTATTTCACTTAAAACAGTTTCTTGTTTTAGTGTCATAATTAGTCAAACGTTCCATTATAAGTAGCCACATTAATTCACATAATTCATGTATCAGATTTTGCATAAAAATTTTAGTAATTAGGTTAACATTATGTACCTATGTTATATCAGTTTTGCTGTCTTTATAGTCTATATGCCAGACTGTCCCACTTGTTATCCTCTGTTGTACTGTAGCCTGAAGATGCTATACAAATATATTGAAACGTCGGCGTAGAAGAGTGTTTGAATTATTGACCAACCATCGCTTACCCTCAACTTCATTAATATACAAGTGGTCGAGAAAACTAACAAAATTTAAGTTTTATCTAATCTCGTCCGATTGCCGCGGTTCTTTTTTTGTTCAAGTAGGTTCCAATGAGTTCGGTCTAGTTTTGGAAAATAATTCAGGAGTTTCGAATTTCGTTATGGAATGGGGCGAATGGAGGGGGTAATAATAATAAATCATGATGTTTTAACTATTCTCATTAGATTTTTGTGTTCTTTTTGGTTCATTTATGAATTTGTTCTAGTTTTGGAAAATGTCAAAATGTCAGGAGTTTCAAATTTCATGCAGGAATTTTTATCATGGAAATTTACTGTCGGTGGAGGGGGTTAATGGGGGGAAGGGTAATTTCGAGAAGTCTTGATATTTTTGTTTTTTCTCTTATTTAAACTCTCACCAAAATTATATAAAATCCATTCATAGGGACGTCCTTGTAATGCATGCACTTACCAATATATTTCTACATGATATAAACATATTTGGCGGTGTTTTGGGTATTTTCTTATCTGCTTTTTGCTGAGTGACACCTCATTTTAAAGATTTTTTAGTGCTGAACAGGATTATGCAGCCAGAATTGCGATATCTTATTCCGTTTTCAGAGTGGTGGTGATATATAGGTGGTTACAGGGGTGATATATACAGGGTGTCTCAACTTAAGTAGGCAAGACTTCAGGGATTGATTCTACAAGTAATTTGCAACAAAAAGTGCCTTGTAAACTTTTTCTTTTAGAGGCTTCGTTTCCGAGTTATTTTATTTTTTTTTTTTTAAAGATTTTTTTCGTGTTTTCAGACTTACATCACAAGAACAGCTCTAACTTCCCAATTTGTCGTGTTTTCTCAACTCTAAGGATACCGTTGAAAATATCGTTAAATTTCCTATCATTCTGATGTAAATTTCAATTTTTTTGATTAGGTTCTAGTTAGTGAAAAAAATGACCAAAGTTTAACATTTGAAAAAAAATGTAAAAACTGTTAGTCTAAATCGGGATTTTAGTTTTCTTTGAATGTTACAGCTAATCTAATTGGGTACACAATATATTAATATGGAAATATGAAATAAGTTACATTAGTGGTGGTGGAAGGTGAATAACACAATATCTATAAACTGGGAGATAGTAATAAGAATTCACTGCAGTCCAGAGAGTTGTACACCCAGGGACTTCTAACACCAAACTGAGCTTTGACGGAGTAAAGCCTACCTGATATTGTGATGATTTATTCATTTCTTTTACATTGCTTTCAAATACATTATTTTCATGAGTAATAATTCAAGTTTTATCAAAATTAAAATTGTGATCTTCGCTACGGGAGTGGGTGGTTAGGATTGTGGCGTCTTTTTTAATCAATTTGATAATTATTATTAAATGGGAAGAAATAAAACTTCACACAAAAATTCCAACAAAAAAAATTTCTGAAACTATTGGAATTATGTACAAAGAGAGTACATTTCAATTTTATGAGACTATGTATACACAACATTTTGGGGTAAATATGGGGACCCCCATTGCACCTCGTTTGGCCAATTACTGCCTCAGTTACCTTCTTGACCAGGTAATCCCACATTACCATTCAGAATGCCATTTATTTTTAAATATGTAGATGATCTACTTCTCTGTGTCTCCACAGGAACACTACGTATAATCTTAGCTAAATTTAATAGATTCCATACATTTTTGGAGCGATTGCAACAGCATCATTTTCTAAGAGAATTCGCCAAAATCGGACAATTGGTATAGTTTTGGCCTTTACAAGGAATCACCTCAGCCAAACGGAATCCAAATTGATCAGCAAGCTCTGAAACGCAAAAAACAAGTGGACATTTTGATTTTGGAGAGCACGAATTTTTTAGAATCTTGCCCTTCAAACAGAAAGATTCCCTATTATTGGTAGTGAGGAAGTAATAATATTAACCTCACTACAAAATTGGTTGGTTCAAGTTTCGAGATACGTAAAGTTGAAAAAAAAAAAAGTGCCACGGAGTTACTCGAGTTGGGCATCCTGGCAGGCGTGCTCCGAGGTATCACCACCCGCGGCCTGAGGGGTTCTTACTTGAACTGGTTGTCATTTTATAGGGGCACTTCGTTCCATCCCATTCTTCCTCCTCATCCTTCTGCAACTTCCTTTATCCCAAGAGCTGGCGTCGGGTAAACCTGGGCGTCCTCCCCACATTATTATTTTTTATTCATTTGTTTATTTTTCAATTTGATGGTGTGCCCCCTCCGCCTTTGAGGGGAGTTTTGTATTTTAATTTTTGAATTGTAAAAAAATTAAATACAAATAAAACAAGGGGCTCTGCTGGGGGGGCACCCCCCCCCCCCACCCGCCTGGCAGAAGAGACCAAGTAACAAAAGCCAAATTTTTCAGGAGCTTCAAACGACAAATAGAATCGAAATTAGAAGGAATTACCTAGGTAGGTAATTTTCTGTCATGGTGCGCGTCTACAATAAATTACTATAACCAAGATTAATTCTCAGCCAAGTGACAACAAAACAAGCGGCATTGTTTACTATATCCATTTATAACATAAATAAATATAAAACACCGACATAAATAGAGAAGAACGAGTACGAAAGAAATGCGTGATAAATCGAAAGCTTTCCAACGAATGGAGAACGATTTTCGTCCCATGAACACTACAGGAGTTTTATTTCCCCAGCAATGGCTTGGTTGTACGTTAAAATCATAAGAAAGAAACAAATTTAATTTCTCCCTTGATGAGAAAAACAAAAGATCATGGATATGTCTAGTACCTACTGCTTACCAGTAGGTACCTACTACTCAATTGTATACCAACCATGTAGTGCCTTCTTTTCACAAGATTATTCCATTATGGTTACAAAACAATATTAGTTTATAACTTAGAGTAATAAATCAGCATTCCTTGACACTACAATGGCTTAGAGGTCATGAGATGTTGTGATAAAATGAGAGCATTCCAAAAAGTGGCGAACGATTTTCCTACTATGAAAACTGTGGGAGTTACTCTTCCCTAGTAACTCATTGGTTGTACGTGAAAAATCAATAGAAATTCTACCTAGCCTTCACTTTTCGAGTTAATAATAATCTAAAGTGCCGGGTCGTCACAAATTTTGGTGTCTTTACGCAAATTTTAGAATGACCCCCAGCCCAAAAACATATCCATGTTAAAAAGAAAAAATTTCGTGACACATCCGCGTAACGTTTTTCGCTAGTTAGTCCAAGGCTATAAGCATGTTCCATACTAAAACGTATACATGAAGGTGGTTAATAAGAAACGTCTTCGTTCTTTTGGTAAACATTTTAATTTCTAAATAATTATTTACAAAAGATATTTTATATCCGCAATATGAACAACAACGAGTAATTATAAATAGGCATCTCTTCATCTCTTTCAAAAAGACACCTCATCACAGCAATATTTTTAAACCTTTGTCTACACGTTTTTTATGAAACATTTCAGTTAGATGATCATTCAAATATTTCATAATTAATTTTTGAAGTACACATTGATACATAAAGAACAGTAAATTACATATACGATACATATAGTAGAAATTAATATAGGAGTAATTCTTGAAAGTGAATTAGTTGAAAACGGTAAGAGGAAAAATTAAAGCAGTGCAGTGAATGCCTACAAGTAAACTTTGGGAATGGGTACAGGGATGAACGGATATGTTACGGTGATGTTTTTAAACTTTAAATCGCAACTGAATGCGAATTAAAGTCTACTTCCTGGTAATTTCTGGGGGAATAGGCATTATACCATGGTGCGTCAACTCCACCTTTTAGTTATTGTTAAGTGTAGCGCTATAAGCCCAAAGACGTCAAAAAGTTCCTGGAATATTCCATGGGGGCAAACTCCGTAATAGCTACATTTTGTAGTGATAAATTTATAGATAAACTATATTTTAACAACAGTTTGGTCGAATATTGTGGTTTTGGTGGTTCACTCATAACAAGTCTAGAGGAAATCGTGTTTCAAAATTACACTGTGCACCGAAATTGGAAAAAAATGTGCCTTTTTTAAAGGGGATTGTTCTTGCATTTCTAACTCTTAAATTTGAGAAAAATTACCAGGGTTCCGCAAAATATTAGCTTTTGATGTGAGGAGTTTGATTTTTTTCTGTTTTAACAGCCGTGAACCTGAAATGTTTATATGATAAAAAAATATGAATGTGAAACACAAATAAAACCTGTTTAAACTCGAATTAATCATATATTTTTGTTAATAAAAATAAAATAAACTCAGACTTCACTCAAAATAAATCGAAAGCATGTGTGGGATTAACACATAATCATTTAAAATGATTTTATTCCGCTCAGGTCTCCACAAATTTGTACCCGTTTTAACGCAAAACTATATCAAAAAATTGGCATTTTGAGATATTTTTCATGTTATTTCAAATATTCCAAGAACAATGAGGTAGTAATTGTAAATTATGTGCTAGTATTAATTAAAATGGAAGGAAAAGTGGTGTATCTACTAATACATGAAGTCATATTTTATAACTATATGTGAAGTTTACATGTTGTTCTTGAGAATTAGATAAAATTCGTTGTCATGATCCTTGATCTTGATCAAGGAACGATGAACATAGTTTAAAATAGCTCTGAAATTAAATTTCATTCAATACTCATGTCGACTGAAAATTTTAAAAATGGAATTCACTACGGAAAAGTTAAATTTCTATGTATACAATTCCGGAGTATCTTGTATATTGATGTATAGCATGATGAACTTTTTGACGGAGTAAATATCTAGTAATAATATCTACCGAGTATCAAAAATTAAAAATTCTAACTGGGTACAAAAAACTTTTTAGTCACATTATTATTTAGCCCAGATACTATTTACAAAAACGTGGTTCTTCAAAGTGCACCTGTTGATTAAGTTATTAAAATGTCATGGTTAGTGTTGAAAAACAGTTAATTACCTACTGTAGTTTACAAGTAAGATACATTGCAGCAAAGCAACACTTGTGGCCAATAATGTCCACGATTTCAATTTAACATGTATCATGTTTTGCTGTTGTGTGCTCGAAAATTCAGAGCGAGCCGTCATGACGTCCAAATTCTATTGATTTTTTAGCCACCTAATAGAGCTACGAGGCTGAAATTTGATGTTGAGCCTCTCTAGGCCTGCAGTGTACGATTGACAAAGTGAAGAACCACCCAGATCAGCTGATTCAGCTCAAGAATTCATTTCACTTTTAATAGACCGAGGAGACTGAAATTTGGTTTTGAGCTCTCTAGGCCTGCAGTGTACGATTGACAAAGTGAAGAACCACCCAGATCAGCTGATTCAGCTCAGGAATTGATTTCTGTTAATAGACCTAGGAGGCTGAAATTTGGTTTTGAGCCTCTAAAGGTCTGCAGTGTACGGTTGACAAAGTGATGAACCACCCAGATCAGCTGATTCAGCTCAAGAATTCATTTGAGGCTGAAATTTGGAGTTGAGCCTCTGAAGGCCTGCAGTGTACGATTGACAAAGTGAAGAACCACCCAGATCAGCTGATTCAGCTCAGGAATTCATTTCTCTTAATAGACCTAGGAGACTGAAATTTGGTTTTGAGCTCTCTAGGCCCGCAGTGAACGATTGACAAAGTGAAGAACCACCCAGATCAGCTGATTCAGCTCAGGAATTCATTTCTCTTAATAGACCTAGGAGGCTGAAATTTGGTTTTGAGCCTCTAAAGGCCTGCAGTGTACGATTGACAAAGTGAAGAACCACCCAGATCAGCTGATTCAGCTCAAGAATTCATTTCACTTTTAATAGACCGAGGAGACTGAAATTTGGTTTTGAGCTCTCTAGGCCCGCAGTGATCGATTGACAAAGTGAAGAACCACCCAGATCAGCTGATTGAGCTCAGGAATTCATTTCACTCCTGATAGACGGAGGAAGCTGAAATTTGGTATTGAGCAACATTACGACCTGAGAAAACATGATACATGATTTTTATTTATTGGTTGCAACAGAAAAGTTTTCAACGCGTTACTGGCAGAAAGTGATTTCAAGAAGGTAAGTGTTTACCTATATTGACAAATTTAAAATAAAGAATGGCACTTGCAATGCCAATAAATTGGCATAAACCATATTACGTAATTTCCGTACAATGCTCTACGATTAAAAATTAATAAGCTTTTCACAATAATTTACATAAATATCTACCTACTATACAGTAACTAAATACACATTCAAATCCATAAATTTATGGTATTACGTTATGAACTAAATAGACTATAAAAATATCGAATTTCATAGTGACATCGGTGTCGGTAAAAATGAAGGCATCTTCTTCATTCCAACGGTAAAATTCTACATAACCCGTGAGTACTTGAAATTAATTACAACAGCATTGAAATTCTACTAAATCTCTGGCAGAGTACATTCATCATTAAATAATTGGACGGATTATGGGTTGAAAAGTACCGGATAAAATGAATACTTACATAAATACCTAATAAATAAGAGGGGAGAAATAAATAATTAAATAAACATGGAATAAATAAGTGAGAACGGAACATTCGGTATTATTGTTTAGGCCCTGTCAGGGGTTCTTTTAAATGAACTCAGCATTGATCCTATCCCTCAACAAAATCTGAGACATTTTAAAAATTACGATACCTAATTAAATTGTTTTTATGATTGACAGAAATTTCAAATTTGTTGATGCAACAATAATATATATTATATATCAATAATATAATCTTATTCAGAAAGAAAATAGTTGTAATTTAGCTTTACAAGAACGTTATTTTAAATTTCATAGTACTATAGTAATAGACCGGGGCTGGTTGGAGTTAAGCGCCGGTGGTTTTTATTTTCGCCACAGTTCAGTTGGTGACGCTAGCTTCGGGGACGTTGAAGGTCCCCTCTAGCCGCACCTACCACAAAATGTCTAGTTTTTTACGAGCATTTAACGAAAAATTCTGTAAAGCTTCTGTTTTTCAAATGGATTTTTTTTTTAAGTTGTTTGTGTTTGGTTGTTTTGCATGGCGAAATGAATGCTATCATCTGTTATCATTTGTTATCAGACGTCAAACCTACATCCCTTTCTTGTACTGGAAGAACTGTTTCGGAATAAACGATTGATTATTAACCTTCAATGTGGTTAGTTAGCCAATACAAAAGGGGATTGCTTGGTTTGGGTAAAATACCGTATGCTGACAGTCTGAAAACAGGGACGTTGAGAAATAGGGTGCTGGTGAAGATGAGGTCGTGTAGCTGATATCAATAAAATTCCACTCAAAACAGCAGAAAACAATGTACCTACTTTTAAAATATTAATTTGTTCAATAGAAAAAGAGAAAAAAAAGTTACTTTAAAAAGATAGATACCTAGTTAGGGAGGTGCCTACAGCGGAGTTTTATTTTTCCACAAAAGAACGCTCTTCCCACTACATCCGAGTCTTACAACACACAGGGGGAAGTCTGAGGATGTTTGCGACAGGAAAATCGCAATGCATTATGAGATCTAGTATTTATTGTTAAACAGCAATTTTAGATGTTTCCTAAATTGATCCAACCCTCTACTATTGGCTGCTCGGATTCTTGACCCTGTGAGAATGTGGTTGAAGGTGAGGATGTGTGGTATGTGATGTGTTTTTGATTAATGTCCCTCCAGATGTATAGAAAAACTATAATTAAAGAAAACGAGGTTAGGTTTCTCCGAATTTCATCCCCCAGCTAATGCCGATATGTGATCCTACATACTACTACTTACCCCCCATCACGTAGGGTTGCAGGATAAAACGTCGACTTGATGATTTCGAGTGCTATGATGTGACTTCCGTGTTATTCGCTCTGGAGATTAGTTTAATTCTCATGTAGGGATCAAAAAATTACGTTATAATCAATTTACTATTGGATGATATCGGATTAACTTTCCACAATTTGCACAAAAAAACATGGGGATCACAACCGCAGGTAACTTTGGGAAAAGTAAAATGGGTTCCTGGAAAAGGGACTTCGATTCTTATTCTCCCCCCCCCCCCCCTCCCCAAATCCTCTCACGAATACTAGAATAATTCATTCGGCGGGAATACTCAAGTGATCCGCGGGGAATTCGCCAACCCCCATGTTAGCACAATTGGTATTATCATAATCATCGCACTACCCACTTTCCTTACTGGGTAACCAATTAATTAAATTTAAAAAAAATATATATATAATAAATAAGTAAAATGTTGACTATATTAACCCCAGTGATATGAGTACGCCAACTAACCACGCACAGAGTTCGTTGGCGCTGTTAAGATTGCATCAGTCGAGAATTTTAGTATGCTAAACTAATCCACTTAAAGATAAAAAAAATACAAAAACAATCCACAGTAGCCATGAAATGCTTATAGAAAACTAAGAGTTAAATCAAACCTGTAAAAAAAAAAAACGCCCATAAGCCCCGGTCTTCCTTACTTGTCAAGTTCTGTACTTAAAAATACTTGGTCAGCAAAATTCCTCTCCGTTCTCATAGTTACATGGTGAGAGTTCATTATTGATTCTTTATTTTATATGGTAACTAGGTTCCTACTGCCCAATTTATACGTTTCTTAAATACTAACAATTCTTTCTCTTCTAATAACTTTAAGATTCCTCTAGGAACCGTTCTTCGGACGGTTTTCTCAGAGGGAGCCCTTTCCAGAAGTCCAGCCGCTTCCTTTGCCTGGAGTTGTCTCTTGTCCAGTCGACGATTTTGGGTGTATCACGGGAGAAGATGAGGTAGCCGCCATCTTCAGATTTCTCTTCCCAATGGTCGCCCACTACGGGGTCTGGAGTGGGGTCTCTGAAATGAAATCACAGCTCTCAAATAAGGTACAGTTTGTTGAGGAGTTTTGAAGGATGTCCAGATCGACCCACAATGAGAGATGAATGTTTAAACAATCAGGAATGGGGTCAGAACGAATAAAACGCCTCTATCACCGAGCTTTCGAAAAATATTTTTTCTTCATCAGGGCCTAAAGCCTCTAGCTTTGTTCCAACAAGGACAAAAGGGCGCCCTAGAGGAGCTCAGAGCTCGAAATCGCGTTCCAACAAGGTACTTGAGAGCTCCGTGTTCCAACAGATCTTAGAGCGCTCCCAGAGCTGCTCTGGTGGTGCCCCAAGGAGCCCCACATTAGCTTTGTTCCAACAACGATTCGAGAGCGACCCTCCTCCAGAGTTGCCGTGGGGTTAGCTCCAAAGTCACCCACTTTCATGTTTGTTGGAACACTTGGGAGCTCACCCGCGAGTTCAAAACGCGTTAACGGTAGTTGAAGATTGACGTAAAACAGATAACCATCCGCGTTGTCATAACACACATTGTAGAAAAGGTGGAAACAGTTTAGATAAGGTTACACAGATTGTATTTTATCCAAGGGTAGCTCATGTTATTTCAAAATGCGCATGTGTAGGGCTCGGAGCTCTCGATGAGACCCCGTCAGAAATGTGGGGCTGCCAAAGCAGCTCTGGGGGCGCTCTAAGATCTGTTGGAACACGGAGCTCTGAACCTCATAACCTTGTTGAAACGCAATTTCAAGCTCTGAGCTCCTCTAGGACACCCTTTTGCCCTTATTGGAACAAAGCTAGTAGCTTTGAGGAGCCCTACGCATGCGCATTTTGAAATAACCTGCTACCATTGGGTAAACTACAATCCGCGTAACCTTCTCTAAACTGTTTTCACCTTCTCTAAAACGTTTGTAATCAACACTCGTTTGTTATCACATCTGCGTTACGTCAATCTTCAACTACCGTTAACACGTTTTGAACTCTCAGGTGAGCTCCAGGTGTTCCAACAACCACGAAAGTGGGCGACCTTGGAGCTAACCGTTGTTGGAACAAAGCTAATGAAGAAGAATCTCAGCATGACATAACAGCAACATAATAAAACTAGTCAACAACCAACAAGCATAACATTCAAATCACAGAGTAGGTAAGTAACCTTAATCCCCCTCAACTGAGGCTCAATCCCATTATATCAGGTAATTATAACACTTATTGGACAACAAACAACTCACTCAAGGGCTCCTAGTGCTAGGCTATTAAAGCAGCAAGTAAAATATCCAGTGGATTATGTAAAATAAACTCAACTAGACTCGTGGGAGAGACCATGTCCTGTAATATAACCATTGGAGAGCTAAAACCTTTGGTAATCAGCTGAGTTTAAATATGGGTGCTTTAAATATACGTATATGAAGCCCATTATCAATCTTTCCACTGGGAGACGAACAACCTCGTTGATGATATACCTAACTACTTATGGGAAAGTTGCTCTTCCCGTAAAAATACAGGTATAGTAAATCAGGTGATTAGTATAATCAAATTTGAAAGCTCAGAGGGTGACACTCACTCTCCTTTGGCGAAGTTAGTCCACGTTTTGACCATTTCTCGAGACTTGAGAAGATCTTCGAAAGTCCCATCGGCCAATATGTCAATTAGTTCAGCTCTGAAGAGGAAAGGGAGATCGTCAGCGTGACCGGGTCCTGAATACAATCGAAATAAATTTCAATCTTACGGATAACATACAATTAAATAATTCATTTCAAATCATGGATTGATCGCTATTTTAGATTCAGAGCTTAAATCTTCCAAAAGTTTGATACCTATTCAAGAGTGGTAGTTGTAATACTTGTGGTTAGAAGAATACAATTCTAAAGGTACAAATTATACAACATTCTTCGTCCAATAAAACTATTCAAAGTTAGTAAGTAGGTACTCAGATATAAAATGAGAATTCTGGCGCAGGGGCCAACACGGTACAGGGTATACTAACCCGCACAACGCATAAATTGAAATTGTCTGTACATTATGCGTCCGTTTATCGTAAGATCAAAAAACAATTTTGCGTTGACCGGGAATCGAGCAGGCGACCCTGAGTTGTGCGTGTTAGCATACCCTGTCCCGTGTTGGCCCCTGCGCCAGAATTCTCTTTTGAAAATTAAGCTATTGCTCTCGCCTCAAAATTTGTAGAATGTGAATTTTTGAAAAAATTTTATGCAGAAATCCGTTTCAGACTATTCTGAATCATATTCTGAAGTTTAACGCATTTTTTTTATGTATGTATGTATGTATATATGTATGTATGTATATATGTATGTATGTATGTATGTGTCATTCCAGACGATAACTGTCCGTAGAATTGTGCTAGAAACTTCAAACAAAATTTAAAATGTTAAGGACACAAAACGAAAGTTCAAGTTCGTTGGCCAGCATGATCGGATTACATCTTCGAGTTGAAATTTTCAAAAATGTAGTCAAAAATTTCAAAATAGCCTGTTTTTTGCGATTTGTTGTGCGAAATAATTTTTTCAGCATACTAACATGTGGTATATTGTGGTATATTCGGAATCAGCGTAAAATTTCCTATAAGAATGTGTATCAACTTTTCAAAATTTTTCAAAGTTGAAAAATCAGTCAAACTCGGCGCTCCGCGCCTCGCCAGGGGGCAAGCCCCCTGGACCCCCGGTTACCTCTATTTACATACTTCGGACGAAATTATTGAAACACAGAATGTGTTTGCGTTGTCGCGCAACCAAGTGACAACCAAACAAGCGTCATTGTTTACTATTCATTTATAACATCAATTTATATAGTTATAGTATGAAACTACGAAAAAAAATACGAAATAAATTCGTGATAAATCAAGAGCGATTTATCAAGTAAATGTCCTAAAGAGGCTACATACGAAATTACAGCTTCCTAGAGTGTAAAGTATAGAAATTAGCTTTAAAAGCCACTCATCTGATCCGGACCCTGGACATCGTCAAGTAAATGTCCTAAAGAGGCTACATACGAAATTACAGCTTCCTAGAGTGTAAAGCATAGAAATTAGCTTTAAGAGCCACACATCTGATCCGGACCCTGAGCATCGTCAAGTAAATGTCCTAAAGAGGCTACATACGAAATTACAGCTTCCTAGAGTGTAAAGCATAGAAATTAGCTTTAAGAGCCACACATCTGATCCGGACCCTGAGCATCGTCAAGTAAATGTCCTAAAGAGGCTACAAACGAAATTACAGCTTCCTAGAGTGTAAAGTATAGAAATTACCTATTCAAATTATTTAACCTCCGCTTCACAAATCAAACCGTTTTCGTAATACTCAGATCACCTGCTATGAATCAAATCATCGAAACACAAGCTGAATGAAATCATCAGAAATTAACAAGCGGTTGCAATCATGTTCACAATATCAATTATTGAGAATGATCACCTGTGTGTAAACAATTATTTATATAACCATGCTCATAACTCAGTTTGTTGGACACGCACTTCGCAGTAGTTAACATAATATTGTTGGATAAATCGAGAGCTTTCGAACGAATGGTCAACGAATTTTGTGGGATGAAAAACGACGAAGTACCATATCCCTAGCAACGACTCGGTTGTACGTGAAAATCATCCGTCACACATTTCGTTACCATCCCGCGTTCCATTTTCGGCTAGTTAGTCCATGGCTAAAACACATTCTGTGTTAAAATCGAAATGCCGTTCGCTAGTTGTAAAAATCGGTAATATCTGCATGAAGCATTGTCCAAATTCAGATTGAACTACTCATATGGAAGTAAGAGTGCCTCCTAATTATTTTTAATAATTTGATTCCATGTTTGTCCATCAAAATCATAAACTAAAATTTCTCTACACGATCAATAGCGACTGAAATGTCGAAGATTTCTTCAAAAATTCGCTCATGGGGTCATGCTGCATGACTAGACTTTTTTTTATATCTACTGACGTTATTGCATTTGTCCGTAACAAAGTCTATATCAGAAACAACGCATTTTCCTTAAGTAGCAGGGTTGTCAAACTCGAGGAAGCAAATTCTGAAGATGTTAACAGAAAAATACTGTAGAAATACTGAAGATTTTTCCATTCAAAATGTACAATACCGTAGATTTCTAGCAAAACCTTAGAATACTGTAGATAGTTCTATTCAAAAACACCTTAGCACAGAATATTACGATGCTAAGCCAGTGGGATTAGCACAGAAGACGATGGGCCCCATCATTGAAATACATTACATGTATTTACACACATTAAGGGTGGGGAGGGAAGAAACCTCCAAAAAAATAATAATAATCAGTAACAAAAATAACGTTGAAAAAAATTATATTTCGCACAAAAAACTTGCTTCACATTACCCCAAGGACTGAAGGAACAACTATATCAAGACAGTAAAACTTTCGAATGGGAAAAACTTAGAATGGAAGAATGACTTTAAAAATGAACGTCAAAATAGAAATTAACCTCCAAAACGGCTAATGACAGTGGATAACAATCTTAAATTGTAATTGGCCTTAATCCAGCGAATTATAACTTAAGTAGGTACTTAAAATAAAAGAAGGTTTATTATGGCTCATTCTGTGGGATCTATGCACTCCTTATGGTCATAATTTTAATAACTTTATGCAATATTCACATTGTTTCAAGTTGAGTCATAATATTGCTATAACTCAAGTTATAGTTATTCGCTTTTAAATTTTGCGAGGAACATGTCAGCAATGAGGAAATGCAAGGATTTGATACAGACAGTTGTATTTTTATCCAGAGGAACCTTCTGAATTTTATTATTTGTTATTTTCCTCGATAAAATCCGCTCAAGAAAACACCGTTGAATATCGTGGCACGGGTATAATAGTTTAAATGATTAGCCAGTAATTGTTAAACTTGATAATACCGTAACTTTAAAAGAGACATTGTTCATGAGTATATAGTATGAATCTCATGATGAAATACGAACTAAAATCTCATGATAAAGTTGTGGAAAACATTTCAATTAAAAAAAGGGAATTTAATTACGGCAGTTCAACTTTCCTTTATAGTTTGTGATGATGACCTAACTGTCGAAATAATTCCAACGTTGTAACTCTTTATGTCATGGAAATATTTAATATTCTTCATTAACTTCCGTTTTTAGGACGTCCCTCTGAAGCTATCTCTTATAGGCAAGGCTTCGTTAATAGGAGAGACGCCTATGGGGCATATTTGAAAAATTTCAAGTAGCCTGTGATTTAAGTTAGAATAATCCAAACATATTCGCCCAATCAGATCCCCAGTTCGTTCAATGGTGTCCAAGATACCCCATTTCACCCCCTTCCCCTCCCCTAAAACACCCCCTCTGGCTCAAATTTTAAAAACTTCAAATAGCCTATAATTTAAGTTGGACTGATACAGACATTTCCCACCACTCATATCAGTTGTCCAATGACCCCTGTAACCGTGAAAAGCGGACAAACATACGGACAGACAGACAGACAGAGAAAAATTGAGAAAATGTTACCAATCGTCTACAAACAGCATGAAACGGAAAAGAAACGCAAAATTTCATTATTCTAATCAATGTACAGACAGACATACTTACGATTTTATTAATATAAATTACATTAACTCAAATTACAGGCTAGGTAATTAAAATTTTTCTAATCTGACCCAAAGGGGGTGTTTTCTTAGAGGAGGGAGGGTTGGTTAAATGAGGTATCTTGGACATCACTGAATAAACTGAGGACCTGATTGATTAAATATGTTTGGAATCCTCTACCTTGAATCACAAACTACTTGAAATTTTCAAATCTGAACCGTAACGGGTATTTTGAGGGAGGGTTGGGGGTGGAATGGGGGTATCTTGAACATCACTGAATAAACTGAGGACCTGAATGATAAAATATGTTTGGACAATAATAAAAAACCACAGCCTACTTAGAAATATTCAATTCTGACCCATAGGGGTGTTTTTGGGGGAGGGGGTTTGGAAAGGGGTATCTTTGACATCACTGAACAAACTGGGGATTTTTTTTTTTTTTTTTTTTTTAGAGCGTTTATTTTAATACTATATCAACTAGTTACATCTGAAGTATTATACAGGTAACTATCTAGATATTTACTTCACATAAATTCCGCATAGTTTATATAAGTGTTAGTCCATTGACGTACACCACATTACAGCTGCACATCAGCATCCAAGGTCCAATGGCTTGGTCCTCTTCAGGCGTCGGTTTACTTGGGAGTTGTCGAGAAGCTGGATAGCTTCAGGATTGGTATGTGCGAGTAGCCTCTTTTCATAGTTTCTGGCATATCTTTTTGTAACATCGCTGATTCTCTCCATTTTGAGATCTTTGTGGAGGTCATCATTACGAACGAACCACGGAGCATTCACAATACTCCTCAGTACTTTATTTTGGAATGTTTGAATAATGTTCATGTTACTTTTTGCAGTGCATCCCCATAGTTGTATATCATAGGTCCAAATGGGCATAAGTACTGTTTTGTATAACAGCGATTTATTGTGTAGACCAAGTTGTGAATGTCGGCCCATCAGCAAATATAGCTTTCTAAATTTGATTGATAGCTCTTTCTTTTTCTTTCAGCTTCGCATCCAAAGTCATTCCCAGATACTTAGCTGAGTTAGAGTATGGGACTGTACCTTGGTTCAGTATTAGCGGGAGGTTTGTAATTTTTTTATTGGTGAAGTTCACATGAGTGGAGTTGGTTTCGTTTAGTTTGAGGCGCCATTTTCGAGTCCATTCTCCAATAGCATTCGTAGCATCTTGTAACTTTTCTGTTGATGTTTCAACTGTGTCTGCAACTGCCAAAATTTCTGTATCGTCCACGAATGTGGCTATAGTAGTACCTAATGGTGGTGTGAGGTACATCTTGTGTATATAGTAAGTAAAGTAGGGGTCCTAACACACTTCCCTGCGGGACCCCTGCTTTAATTTTGTTGAGGTTAGAGTATTCACCTTCATTTTTAATTCTGAAGTATCTGTTGCTAAGGTATGATTCCAGTATTTGGCAGTATTGTTGTGGTAACATCCCTTGCAGTTTATTAATTAATCCATCATGCCACACCGTAACGGGTATTTTGAGGGAGAGTTGGGGGTGGAATGGGGGTATCTTGAACATCACTGAATAAACTGAGGACCTGAATGATAAAATATGTTTGGACAATACTAAAAAACCACAGCCAACTTAGAAATATTCAATTCTGACCCATAGGGGTGTTTTTGGGGGAGGGGGTTTGGAAAGGGGTATCTTTGACATCACTGAACAAACTGAGGATTTGGTTGGGCTAATATTATGTTTAGATTACATTAACCTCAATCACAGGTTATTAAAATTGTTTCTAGCCTGAACCATAGGGTGTTTGTGGTGAGGAAAAAAGGGAGGGGGTGGTTAAATGGAATAATTTGGTCATCACCGAACGAATTGGTGATCTGATGTTCGGACGAATGAAATTGGATTAGTCCGAACGTTTTTTAGGTTACCAATCAAGAATATTTTTAATCTTTAAGTTTTTGGGGGAGGGGGTTTGGAAAGGGGTATCTTTGACATCACTGAACCAACTGGAGAGCTGAGTGGGCGAATATATCAGAATTACTTCAACTTTGGGCCACAGGCTATTTGATAATGTTCAATCTTGACCCAGTGGGGCATTGGAGGGGGGGGGGGGGAGAAATTGAGTATTTCTCTGAGTGCTATTGAAATTGGATTAGTCTAAACGTTTTTTTGGGTTACCTATTGAGAATATTTTTAGTCTTAAATATGGGGGGTGTTTGTGGAGAGGGAGTGGGGGTTGATCTCAGTAGTTTGGTCCTATGGTCCTTATAGGCAATTTATAAGTAAGTACTTTTAAGTAACCAGGACTTTTTTTAATCAGATCCATAGGGGTAATCTTATGTCCCTATCAGATCGCATAGGGGCTTGCGTATATTCAAGTCAACCTGTGCAACGCACGGGTGAACCAGCTAGTGCCACAAAAGGACTCTAGTTGATCTTAAATTCTCGGCATCTTTTTCAATCGACCCCAAGAAGAGCAAAAGAAGGGAGCTAATCGTCAACAGGACTGTGAAAAGCAAAGTGGCTTTGGCGTGCAGAACTAGTCAGAACTTTTGTTATTAACATGTATCATGTTTTAGCCCTGGGGTCCTAGCGAATTTTGCGAGTCAATTTTTTTCCGCGCACGAAACATATAGTGTTACAGTGATTTCCGCCTACAACCGAGTCGTTGCTAGGGAAATGGTACTTCGTCGTTTTTCATTCCACAAAATTCGTTGACCATTCGTTCGAAAGCTCTCGATTTATCCAACAATATTATGTTAACTACGGCGAAGTGCGTGTCCAACAAACTGAGTTATGAGCATGGTTATATAAATAATTGTTTACACACAGGTGATCATTCTCAATAATTGATATTGTGAACATGATTGCAACCGCTTGTTAATTTCTGATGTTTTCATAGAATTTCGAATCAATATCGAGGAGAAAACATGATACATGGTTGAAATTTTTGGTTCTAGAACAGATTTTGGCTCGATCTTATTCGGAATTTCGGTCATAACTGTAAATGTACCTGTGATGACTGAATATGCGAGTATTGACTCTATGATCTGCGCAGAAAAGCTATCTAATACAGATATAATAGACAGTTGTGTAATAATTTGCCAATTTTAAAGGCTCTAGAATTTTTACCCTCGGGCCCGGATTTTCTCTCCGCGGCCCTAGACATGCGTGCATTATTTCGATTACTATTTGATCCATTCATAATATATTAGGACATTAGAAATGAAGGGGTGGATTAATTGAATATATTTGTTTGCTTTTACCGAATCTCAATTCTTGACTGATGTTGAACAGTTCGAAAATGCTTCGAGACCCGACGTAGTCGAAAACGTAGGAGTACGCTGTACCGTTGTGCCGCTCAATTTCTGACCGGATGGGGTACACGAACCACGAGTCTGTAGTTACCTGAAAATTAAAACAGTCATTTCGAATCAATTTCGCAACCAATATTTTGAATAAATTTGTTGCTGAAATTCAAGAATTCCTGACTCCAGAATACCCCTTATTTCAATTCCTGATGAATTTGAAAGAAAATGTTAAATTTATTTCCACAAAAGAAAAATTGATAAATACATATTTATAATGCAACTTATCGTTGATAATAATACGGAAATATAATCCCCCAATAAGAGCATGTAGCCCGCGGTAGGGGGTTAAGTCGGTTAAGCATACCTATTATATGTTTTCTTTAAATTTACCATGTAATATAACTTATGTACTTATTGTATTGTTTTAGAATTGGGCTAAAATTAATTGATGCTATATAGTAACTTACTTAACTATTTTTCTTCTATTATTTCATTAGGTGCATTGCGGTCTTGTATATTTTTACAACATTTCGTTTTCAAAGAGGTAATATGAAGAGTGAATCGTGTTATTACGTAGGTAGTTTCTAAATCGACAAGAAATTTTTTTTCTTTTTATGTTACAAGTTTTTTTTTTTTTTTTGGATTATCAAGTTAAAAGATGAAATGCCTTTGTACCAGTATGTGTTTTAAGCTGCCGTAGTTTGTAAAAGAGGGGAGAGAGAGAGATTTATTTTGTATCTAGTTGCTGTTTCATGTTTATGATGGATAAATAATTGTTCTTTTAATATTTGTTTTATATTATTAAGTTTTGATAACTAATTAAAATCCGAAATTCCCAAAGATTCAAAAATTCTGCCCGTGTGTGCCAAGAATTCACTTCCACTTATGATTCTGGTCAAAAATTTTTGCATTGTAACCAGGGGTTAGGTTTACATATATGCCCCCCCACCCTAAGTCGGGAGACCGTATAATAGAACTGACTGAACTAAGACATAATAAAGACTTCATTATCTTATACAATGGCAGTTAGTACGGCCGTTTTATCCGGCCGGTTTCCTTCATTTTTTATGCATAGATTTGTATTTATGCATAGATTTGTCATCAAGCATTGAAAATCAGCTTTGTCCATCTTTTATAGCTTTGTCCTTTGATATCGCAGTATCTAATTGAGGTACACTGTTCGTTTTGGTCTAAGAACACTCAGTGTATCATGCCCTTTTATTTGAGATATCATATGACTTCATTGGTTGAGTCTGAAAGGATTTATGCGCAGAAAATCGATTTGTTTGGCTCCCGAAATATTATTATGGTTGCCAACACGCAGTTCGAGGCCTTTCTTAGCACGTTTTTGGTTTTGACGATTTCGATCACCTGTGAGAGCTAAATTCTCTCCTGTTCCCCTTAGGAAGTTGAAATTTGATAGAGAAGTTAGGAGACGATTTAAATGATGGGCTCCTTTATGATCAGCTGAGTGAGCTAAATGCTCTCCTGTTCACCCTAGGAAGTTGAAATTTTATAGGGGGACTCTCTGGGTCATTAAGAGACGGTTAAAATGATGGGCTCTTTTCTGATCAGCTGAGTGAGCTAAATTCTTTCCTGTTCACCCTAGAAAGTTGAAATTTGAAAGGGGGTGACCTTTGGGACAATAAAAGAAGATTGAAATTTTGGGGTCTTCCCTGATCAGTGGAGGCTTGATTTTGCTACTTCTATGCGGTAATTTAGCGTGCAACACTGCGGAGCAGCAGGAGTCCACTAGTTTTTAAATTTAATAATCTTTTCAAACGTGAAAAAAACGAAGAATTAAGCTCTATATTCTACCTAGGCAGCGGAGCCGTTGAGTTCAGCATTGGTTTTCTCAAGACAAATAAGTATTGTTCCACTGCCAGTATGTGCGTGTCCGCAGCTACTTGTAACCCGCTTAAATATTGCAATGTTCACTTGTTGACGATTTGAACCACTACGTAAATTAGACTCTAGATGGTTCAAAACTCACATAATAATAAAATTGTTATTTAAAATTTTCCTCAAATAAATTCCAATTTAAGTAAAAACATTATAGTTTTGACTTTGCTTGTTATTTGCTATTGATGCTTGAGCATAGATTTTGTCGTCAATACAAATACAAAACAGAAAGATGTGATCCAATAATATATTCATGTAGTAGGTATTTCTGTATTCATTGATGAATACTGGCAATCTGGAAACTGTTGTGACGAGATTTTCAAGTCTGAAATATGTGAAATCCAACCTGTGCTCCCATGAGTTGACTAATTCGTAAATTTTGAATTCTACCGAGCAAGATCTACCGTGAGTTTCCTAATAATTCTATAACTTATAAAACTTGAGCTTACCTCTTCCAAAGATTTGATTTCGTTCTTTGTGATGTTTCTGTTTCCGAAGTAGAAATTCCGGATTTTCTCCGCTACGCCAACGGGGTCCGGGGATGTCGCTTCGAACATCAGAAGATCCGGAGCGACGCGGTTGAACGCTTTGTCGATCAAGGTGAGCAGGAATTCGCCTCCGCCTTTGAACACTGAAAACAGAAGTACGTAATTGAAAAAATAAAGTAGTAAGATGATTATCGTTATCATAGGAATGTCGTACCTCCGCAAGACAGATTCCTGTGGTAACTATTGTGTCCGAAAATGTTCACATCATATCATAACAAACACAATATACCTACCTACTTACTGTTCAATCCCATCCTAATAAAAAAAAAAAAAGAAAAAAAACCACGATCAGCTTTTGGCAAAGAGGGTTAACGTCGGTCGAGGACTGGTCCAAACAAAGTTGGTTCGCTATAAAACACTAAATCAAGATACTGGGACAGTGTCTCAAACTCGATCTGGCTAGATTGTTTAAATGTAACTCCTATTGACAGCAGAACGTGTGCGAACACGCCTTGTTCGGTACTTTTCCGTTATATCCCCCCCAGTCAATTTGTCTTCAACACGCCCGCCCGATGTTTCTAGGCATTACTTCTTACTTCGATTATGTTACGTTATGTATTTTTGAGATGCGAGCTTTCGAGCATCCTGACCGCCAAAGTATTCACATCATTCTGACCTACATGTCCGACTAATCTGTATTTTTACTAAGGGATTGACTACTAGATTATGTAATTTTGAGATTCGAGCTTGCGAGCATCCAGACCACTAACCTGTACACAGCACTCTGATCTATTTGTGCGAATTCATGTGCGTTCTACTCGTGCGAATTCATTTGGAGGAAATCAAACCACAACCACACCAATTTGTTTCTACAAATTCTCACCGATATCGGCAACTTCTGAAAACACGGTAATTCTTTTTTCCCTTCTTTTTTTTTAAATAATATAATTTCTTCCCACAGCTTGAAATTGTCACCAATTCTACGTAAATATTTAAATACGCAAATATGCCTAGAAACATCGGTCCTCACACGTGACAGCGGTCGTGTTGAAGACAAATTGACTGGGGGGGGGAGGGGGGTATAACGGAAAAGTACCCCTTGTTCATCTCAAATAAAAACCATACTTATGCCAAAAATGCGAAGGTGGGCTTTGTTTTCGCTGATTTCTTCCTTATCACGAGAACTACTTTGCATTCATTTCCCAAACAATATTCAGTGACATTAAAAATGGTTTAATTTAGTTTTTATAATCATTAAAAGGCTTCACATTTCCAGTTATGGTTCATTTCAAGCTACACCCACTTCCTTACTTCAAGGTACCTTCAAACGACGACTGTAACATATATGTAACACGTCCTAAACCCCCCTTCTACCACCCCGATATTATTAAAAGTATTTTTCCTGACTTTACAGGAGTTAGTATTAAAAGAATTTTGTATAAAATTTCAATTTTCCGAGAAATTTTTATTCTCGGCTAAAAAGGGTTAAAATTTCCGTTCACCCTTTCACTAAAATTTACCATGTTTTTTTTTTTTTCATCCCTAGACGATTGTCACCCTTATGAGAAATATAATAGTAAATTTACAGAATGCAGTGTAAAAGGCGCCTTCTGTTGACGTGTGACCAGCCATTAGAGGAAGGCTGGAGGGTGGAGCGTCCCATGGATCTACTGGTACTGGGCCATCTGCTTCTATCACCGGTCTGAATGGCAGCTTTTCTTGATCAAACAGCTGCCAACAAAAGAAACTATTTGTACACACAACAGCACTATCAAAAATCGAGAGACTACTAAAAAAATGAATAAAAATGGAATGGAAATTATAAAATTCTTGAGTTATCTAATTTAAAAACAACAGTAAGGGGATAGAAACGTATTGGTTTCTTTCTTTTCTGACAAGATCCGTGACAGATTTAGGCTTCAGCTAACTAATTGATTAGCCAACAAACTTATTACTAGTAGATGAATTAGCTTTTAGCTTTTTTGCTTTAGATACTGATAAATTAGCTTTTAGCTATTTTGCTTTAGATATTGATAAATTAGCTTTTAGCTATTGATGTACAGCTAATTTTTCAAGCTAAATTAGCTATTAGTTGAAAGGTAAAGCTAACGATTTTCGCTGCGAAAAATAAGCTGTTAGGGGCAACTAAAAGCTAATAGCATTAGCTGTAGCTGAGAACTAATAGATAACAGCTAAATTTTTCAAAAATCGTATTTTCCCACACAAACATCTATAAGAAAATTATGATGTTTAAGCTCACAACTACATTAGCTTCAAAACATTTTTCAAACAAATTCAGCTCAATCAAACATTTTGACATTATTTGCTAGCCCTTTTGACCGAATTTTGCAAACATTTTCGGGTAAATTCGAAATGAAATATGGGTTTTTGTTAGTGGCCATATTTCAAAATAATCTGGGAAAGCATGGGATTTTTTCCCCAGAAAAATTAGTGGAATACTTCAAAAATCATAGTTTTTTGGGGAAAATTTATCTACGTTAAAGGTGGGTACTACCTAAACCTACCTTATTGAATAGACGATAAAGCTATAAATTCCATCAAAAATCGCTAGATAGTGATGCTGGAGTACATAAAAATCGCCTTGTAAATATCAGCTGATTAATTCCAATATTAGAATTATCAGAGTTCCAACGGAATTTATCATAACGTTGCGAAATCGAGTTTATTAACTATTGTCCGTGTGATGTACCTACTAATGAAGTATTGGTACCTAAATTCTAAATTTCATCTCTTAAATCGCTCTCAAGTCTACCTATAGGTAGCGGAGGCATTGTTTTCGCTTTCGAGAGATTTAAAAGTAGTGGTCCACACTAAAATCAAACGGCTATTGTTTTTGTATGTACAGGGGTAAAATTCTCTTCTAGCATTTTACGTTTTAGACTATTCTGAACAAATTTCGTTCCGTGTCTTTCTCTCTCTCTCTATCTCTGTGTGTGTATGTCCGCAAATCCTTGTAACAAGCTTAATTTCCACAATATTCAATCGTTCTTATGAAATTTTCATGGTATCCGCGGGTTAGGGCGAAGATGGTCCACTATGAGTTTTGTTGTACCCAAATCAATACATCACTCGGTGCATGCGCAAGCGTGAATTCCGATTCGTATAGTTTGGTCTAGTATGTTCGGAGACAGTTTAGTATTTTTGGTTTAGTATGAACGGATATTTTTTAATTCGATTTTCGGATTCTACGCATCTTGAAACGTAAACCAAAACATTATCAGGGGGTGTTAATTTTTTTTTTCCCTTGGTCGAGAACAAAGGTTTATTATGGAAAATAATAAACCAAAAAAGAAAAGCTCAGAAATACTCACTGGAAGGCCTTGAACGGCTTTTATGAGGTTCTCCCCTGGCAGATCCATGAGGCACTGGAGAATGACGTCATCGGGCTGTTGAGCTCCGCATCCCGCGATATCAGCGAGCTCTACGGTGATTTTACGAACTGACTGAGCTCGTCCGACAGCCCAGGGCGACAGAGAGCTTCCGCTTTGGGCGATACCTCCTCGAACATAACCTGAAACACCGGTGTGAATATCATCTAAAAGAAATGGGATTTGTGGTGTCAATCGGCTGCATGATGTAAAGTCATTACTTATTCATTCATTTCAAGAAGGTCTTCCAATCAGTCACATAAATTAATGAATTATTCATATAAAGGTATTCAAAACTAGAAAAGATATTTGCCTTGAAACACGAAAGAAAAAACGCTAACTAAATTTTACGATTTGTGCTCCAACTACAAACATTTCGGTCATAGAGATATTTTTCTTCTTTTTTTGGACAAAACACTGCAAACCTATCAGTGGTTTTATGGAAACATAAGTAAAAGTAGATGGGTGGGTAGTTTATTGGGAATTCAGTGCTCTAAACTTGTACTCTTATAAAAAAGTCCTCTCCATGTATTTAAAAATTGACATATACCGGTATATAATATAAATTAGCACTATAGGTACTTCACCAAATCACCATCGATGTGATCCTTACTAAGTAGCTAGTGGATTATATAGAACTAGCCGCTCCGGCTCGCTACGCTCGCCTCCACGTCCAGCCGGGGGGCAACCCCCCCGGACCCCCCATTCAATTGCTCGCTTCGCTCGCAAAGTGTGGCATGTAGGGAATATTGCTCGCTTCGCTCGCAAAGTGTGGCTGTATACACACGATGTATTACAATTGAAACATGTAGGGGATGCGGCTCGCTTCGCTCGCTTGAGGAAGTTATACTGCCCACCCAACTTGGCAGACGTTTTTTTCTGTTGGAAATTCATACAAACAAATTAAATCTTATAAAACTACGTGGAACCACTAAAAGTTTATTAGGAGATGTTGCTCGCTTTGCTTGCAAGGTATACCTGTATACCTATGTGTACCTGCTCGCAACACCCAAACACCAAAACCTGTACCTGAGTTATCGAACCCCTTGACGTCTTCCAAGAGCCTTCTCGCGTCCACTGCACAATTCATTCTGATTTTAATAGCTTAGTCTCGCTTCCGCTCGCAATTTGACTTACTTCCCGTCACTTTTTTCGATATCCGATTTCGGATTCAGATTCGGCGGGATCGAACCCCTTGACGTCTTCGTAGAGCCTTCTCGCGTCCACGGCACATATTAATTTCTCATGTCAACCGTTCCCTCGCTTCCGCTCGCATTTTGACCAACTTCACGTCACTTTTTTCGATATCCGATTTCGGATTCAGATTCGGCGGGATCAAAGCTGTATTTCGCCCGCGAAAACCGTTCCGAAAAACGTACCTTTACGGGGTATATTTTAATGGGAAAAAACGTAGTTTTTCGTCGGACTTATCGAGAAAACACGGTCCGTACTCTCGCATTTTTTTGACGCATTTCCCGATACTTTTTTCGCGATCCGATCGCGCCGTCGTCTTCCTCGTAGGAAAACCTACGAAACCGGTATTTTTCCGGAATTTTCGACGGCCGTTTAGAGGGGTAGGGGAAGCGGGGAAGTGGAAAAAGCGCACATTAACCGGAACATCGACCCCCCTCCCGCCCTACGGCCCATGGTTCGGCTGGGATTAGAAAATGTGAAATTCGCTCGTTCCCCCTTTTGGAAAATCCCAAGAAGATCCCCCCACTCGTATACACTCCCCCCACTCAGCCGTTTGGCCGTGCATGGACACGACAGACAGACAGACAAACAAACAGACGGAGTTTCATTCTTATAAATAGTAAAGATAGAATGGAGTGGATGGTTATGGTTTTGGACTTCTGAAGAGCGATGCTATCTACCGGTAAATCCCCTAACGTGACTCGTTTAGTGGACTGTTCTGTTACCTTTATTTAACCTGGGAAATTCATTCAAATTGATTAATTAAATTTTGACCGGGCTTGAAACAAGAAAATTCTATTCCTGGATTTTATTAAAATTTCAAATTTCTTCCTCTTCTTCTATTAGTGTCCTTCATATGTTTACAAAATCCAAATCATACCATAACTGTGTAAAACTCACTTGACATTCTTCCTTTCAGGTGGAAAGACACAGACGCCCCTCCGGCGCTTTGTCCAAAAAGTGTGATCTGATTTGGATCACCTCCAAACCCAGCGATATTCTTCTTCACCCACCTTCAACATAAGATTTACAAACTTAGATGAGGAATGAGAATCAGACAAACTTAGAAATGAGGAATAATTTTTATGCAACAATCATAGAAACATGGAAAAAATCGACAGATTTCCTCGTAAACTTAATGACTGCTCAAATATCTTCAACGTATACTCTCAACATTAACCAGTGCTTTAGAACAACTGTAACACTCGAAACCCTGTTGGCTGAGACCTACCCGAATCATCATGCATGTCGCGTGCTGTAATCAATTTCTGCACACAGTGAAGATTTTCATACGTATAAAAATATATTTCATGAACTGTACTTGATATTTTAGTGATTTTTAGAGTACACTTTTTGAAATTTGACCAATTTAATGTGCTTAAAAATTGTTGGCCAACGCATTCACCCTTTCGTTTGAAAATCTTGATTTTTTTAAGCAAGAACGGGAAGTTATGTAACTTTCTGATTCCTCTGAAATTCGAAATGTAGTTAGCGATCAAACTTTGGAATAAAGATCCCACTGGAATCGTTGACTTCGATTTAGATTATTTACCCAACTATTGTGCATGACCTTCGAACCCGCTTTAAGATCCCGAAGAAAACGTGGACTAAAAACAGTTATTTCCAACCTGGACACATTTTCTTTAACTCTTGGACACACATTTTTATTTTTATTTTTTAATTTAATTTTTTTTTTTTTATGACAACGGAAAGGTCTGCCACCATAACCTAAAAACACATTAAATTGTCAAATTTGTGGGAATAATCAGAATGATGTGTAGTTTTTTGGTAAACATGTCAGAACATTGTAAAGTAAGTACCTATAACGGTGATAATCTGAATGAAAATTTGTCTAACCTCACCTGAAAACATAACCTGATAATACATTACCCCGCCGGCGTACATTACTACGTGAGTGAAGGTGGGTTCACATCCATGCGTAAATGCGTAAATGCGGCTATGCGTTTGAGTAGTGGAGGGCGTTGGAAGTAGTAGAGGGGAGTGCGTAAATGCGTCAGGCCGTTCATAACCATCCGGTTGTGTTATCATTGCGTTATCATTGTTGTTGTCTTCTATTACCATTGCCTTTTTCCAAAGAGACATATTTCCTCCCGAATTTTCTTCAAACTATCACACATTTCTTGGACATTACAGCTCCATAAACAATGTTGAATAATAAACTCATAAAAAAATTACGAGGGCGTATAGAAGAAATTGTTATGTATGTACATTAAAACTGCAAAGGCGACGTCGTTTTGAAATGAGACTGTTGGGTAATTATTCGGTCCTTCCATCAACTAGGTACTTTTCCCAAGATAACATTATGGGTATTTCTACCCGAAAAAATATGTAGGTTGGCGCATTTCAAATCATTTAAATGCATTGACGTAGTTAATTTGTCCATTTCGTAAGGACAAGTTGGCCATCTCTTCTCAAATACCTACTCATTCAACTAGCAGGAAATTGATAATCTATAATCAAAAAATGTCTCAAAACACAAATGGAATAGGATCATCAGGAAGGTAGGTTGTTGGTGAGATCGCAAAATCGGTACCTACACCTAAGTATATTTAACCCAACTCGGCCTCATCTGCATAAAACCGTGTTTAATTTGAGTGTTTTATTAATTTATTATTGTTATTATTATACGCAAGCTCTTCATCTTTATCAAATACAATCAAAACTTTATCGAAAGAAACCAACAAAGAGAAACGAAGGTTCGCTACCTTCTTATCTTATCTTTCTTTATCAAACAAAAGAAAACTGCGCAATGGGCAACTGCGCACATGCGTAAATGCGTCTATCCGTTAAAATATCTAATTTTTCAGATGTGTACAGTCCGTTTCAAGAGTGCTTGTCCGGCAAGATTCACCCCACTCTTCCGACTGCCGCTAGCCAATCAGAAAGCCGAACGCATGATCGGATAGGCGCATTTACGCATTTACGCATGGATGTGAACCCACCTTTATGCAATCAAAAAGCGTCACTGTCATTGCTGCTGCTACTGCACAACTCCGACTTGCTCAAATCTAATTATTATAGTTAAATAGTAGTTGACACTCGAAAAACTAATGTTCATTTCAACAACCGAGAAATCTCGACAGAGATTATCGCCAACAAACAAAAGGATATGAAAATTACTTAAAGATCACAGTGAGAAGGAATACTGGGGTAGGTAGGTATTCATGAAGATCACAGTGAGAAGGAATACTGGTGTAGAAATTCATGAAAAAGGAAGGCCAGTTAAACCCGTGTTCCTATTTCTTTGCCCTTCAACGATTCTCGCGCATTGCTCAAGGTGGGTTATTTTATGTATTTTCAGGTTATAGTGGCAGACCTTACCGTTGTCAAAAAAAAAAAACTCTCTTATCCTCTAGAAAAAATTTTTTTTCAGGGGGGGCACTTTTTTGATTTATTTTTTTTTTTTTTTCGATGCACTCTAATATATATAAACAAACCCACCCTGTTGTAAAATACATTAATTTTGGGTAAACTGGATGGTCTCAGTGAACCTCGTACCTTATGGCCTCTTCTTGGTCTTTCAACCCCCAGTTTCCGGGCAGCAGGTCATTCTCGAGACTAGCAAATCCTGAAAAACATCGTTTAATCATTGTAACTGTAAACAATAACAATTATCGTAAGGAACCTCAATAAATAGGTATATCTAACTGTAATGATAAATATAATTACAATTTATCAAGTGACAGGCATAATTTATTATTATGTGTTTGTCTAAAACGCAATCAAAATCGAACGGCATGACCGGTTATTAATGGCATTAACAAGGTACCAGAGGGGTACAGTGGGCACGATTCTAAGGGGAGCCATGTTGACCCATTGATTGCCATCGTGGGCCCCACTGGGAGCAACTTATTCTCAGCTCATTCTCACACCCTAGTCTTTCAATCTCGCTCAAATTTGGATGATGGTTGGGAGAAGACGATTTGGTAAAAAATCAATTTCAACATGATTGTTCGTTAACAACAGCTGCGCATGCGCCAATGTGTAATCCTAGTATCGACCTTATTTTCCACAGTTTTCATCCGATTTTGATGAAATTGTCAGGGAATGTGCGAGTTAGGCTATAAATGGTCTCGTACAATTCCATTGTTCTCAAATTATTTCTTCATTCTGCGCATGCGCAAACCTAAGTTATTTCAAGCATCATTTTTTTCGCTTCTTAGTTGACCGATTTTACGCTGCATCTTTTATTGGAATTGCACACTCACCTCCATAAATTAAGTTGTTTACAACAAGATGTCACATAAAAGTAATGTTGTGGTTACTATGAAGTGCGTGTACGGGAAAAAGGCCTATCTACACGTGTACGGGAAAATGCATTCGTTGGAATCTCGGCCTACGGGTAGTCATCATATCCTGACGCAAAGGTAACAACAGTTGCCGGTAACCACAGTGTGACCAAGGTAACCGCAGTTACTCAGTTACCAGCAAAGGTAACCACAGTTTGGTTGCCAACAACACGTTGGTTGGTCAACAAATCGAGAGGTTATAGTGAAGTGCTCCGCCACAAAATTCAGCCATTTAAGGTACCTTAGCAATAAATGTATTTATAATTTATGTATTTATAAATAATTATAAAGCAATTAATTATTTAAATAAGAATAGGTTGTACGAAAAGAATACGAAACAGCTTCTGAAACACTTATAGAGACGTTAACGTGAAGTTAGCGTTTGGTTTTTCACGTATACGTGTAGAAATACGCGTAAAAATCACGTGAAGAGCTAGCATCTCCAGCTGCTTGCTCTAGACGCTGCTCTTCGCGTCAACGGGAGAAAATCTTACGGGAAGAACAAAAACTCTCTTATATTTCTTGTGTTCACCACTGCGTATCATTACACTCTTCAATAGGTTATGGGGTTATGCAATATTTAGTTAACTATAAGGTGGGGTGATAGGGAACGTCTGGGGAAATTGGGAACGTACGAAACTGCTATTTATAAGTCAAAAATAAGGGAAAAGTGAAAATTTTATAAGGGTAAATTTGGCTTAGACATGTACATAGAAGAACAAGCAAAGAAAATTGCACTGAGGGGTTTTCGAAGGTCACATTAATACTACTTTATTCAAGAATGCAAAAATCTATAATATTTGTTCTCAATTTCCCCACCTAACCCTTAATATTTGTTATTTTGCATAACTAGGTATGTATTAAGTAATAATAATGATGATGATGATTGTATAAACTACACACCTAGGGGTCCCAAGCGGTAGTTGAAGGTGACTAGAACTATATCCTCGTTCATAAGGAAATCGGGGCCGTAGTACTGTTTGGATCCAGTGCCGAATTTCCAAGCGCCGCCGTGGATCCACAGCATCACCGGGGCCTGACCGTTCACCTGCCACAGAAAAAATGTACAAATTATTACACAAAGGTTAATTATTTGCTGCCGATCGCTGATCTATTTGTTTCTGAGAAAAGCTTCGGATGGCGCACAGTGGATGGAAACGGCATTTTTGGTGCAAAAACCTTCTAGCTGACCAAATCAGTATTCCAAATCAGTATTCCTACGAATTATGGGGCGCTGAATCGATTGACACCAGTCCCAAAACCTCATTTTACAGGATTATCGTGGATGAGAGAAAATATTGTGCTTAAGTAAATGATCGCAAAGAGGGCAAAAAAAAAAAAAAACCAAAATTTGTAGGGACTCATATAAAAAACTTGAATCTCATTCATGATCGCTAGAAATTTTGGCGCATAAATAAGTGCTCAAATTTAAAAAAAATTCTAGTGATCCCTTCTAACCTAAACAGAAAAAATAACAGATACGTTAAATACTGTCCGAATATTAACTCAATAATAATTATATTAAATTGTCTGCGTCGCGTCCTACATTTGAACTTATTAGCGCTCAAAAACTTGTTAAAATTTGAACTTTTTCAGTTGAAATTGAGTTTTTATTAAAATTCGTTGTTTTGCACAAACATTTCCTCATAAGGTCAAGCTGGATTACCATAATATAGTGTTACAGCACTTTACAAATCCTCGCTGCACAAGTTTCGAAATGACAGGGCAGTAAAGGACTACCCAGGGCAGTACGAGTTTGTAAAACATTATGCTATCAGAATGGATTAAAAAAATATAGAAGCATTGAAGATTTCATGTTGCTAACAGCTGCCCCATCACCCTAATTTTGCGGGCAAATGCCTCCTTGATGTCGTTTAAATAAACGTTTACTCTTTGAATCGAAGTTTCATGGAAACGGCGTAAATTGATGTTTACTGTAACAGTGTAACGGAGTTCCAGTTAGGTAGCCGAGCCGGGCGCACGTGTTTTTTGCGAGCTCCGAACATTCGTTTCGCTAATAATGTCTCTAAATCTAAAGTACGCCAGAACATTTACAAGTTCAAGGGATCCCAATTCAATAAATCCGAGTTCTACGACAGACGATCATGGGAATTTAGGAAGCATCTCTTGCTCAAGTTGTTTCAAGCAAGGAAAGACGGGAAGCATGCCGTCTTGATTGGAGATGAACTACTGGTTGATGGAAAAAAACTTATCATTCACTATGGACGAAGTACGTTGGAGGATTCTACATGTACTGGGTCATAAGTTTAGATTAATCTGAATAATCCTCCTCCATCCCCTCCCAACATTTCCAGAAAACAGGTCAAGAAGAAGAAGAAAATCTACTAAAGATAGAACGAACATCAACACCGCTTCGGAAATTTTGGCAATGACTCGAGATTATTATTGAAATTTGGCAGTGGAGTGTAGGCATTATTGACTGTGATCTATGTTAACTATGGAGTGCTCATTTATTAAACGTAAATCATGTAAACCTATATTGATACTTCATACGTAAAAGCCTAACACTGTTGAGGCAGAAATGAAGGCAAGATATCATGTGCTGTTTTGACATGGATTTGTCTTTGCTCTGGGGGGTCAACCACAAATTTTCGTCACGCAAAAGTTGATGTCACGATTTTCCAAACTAATGATTTTCACGTACAACCCAGCCGTTGCTTGGGGAATGGAACTTCCGCAGTTTTCATCGCACAGAAATCGTTCGCCACTCGTTGGAAAGTGCTTGATTTATGTGATAAATGTTCACATCTTAACCCCCTCCTTACGTACCTGGCTACTTTCCTAAACTAAGTTGATTGGACTATAAACAATTTTCGTTTGGCGGCACATGATTCAGTTTGGCGAAAGTTGATATTTAATATTTACTGTCAACTGCTTGTTATTAGCATCATTTGGGGAGTTAATAACATGTGGAGGAGGTTCTAGACATGACCCGTTTTCGATAAGCCGGTTACAATATTCTTAACGTAAAGCTGTAGCATCATTTACTCCACTCCATAGGAAACATTTTCATCCCCTTGACAACAGTCGACTGTTAACAACAACTCATTGTAGTGGCTTCTCTCCACAGTTATTTTCAACATTTTCTATTTCTAGCCGGTACACACATACAGTCCCCAATCAAAGACATATCCATGGAACTATCTGCTTGTAAAGCAGATAGTGGAACTCGTTTACGAGTTTCTGAATCAAGTTTACAAGTTTATGTCTTTACTTTGGCACGAAAAGCGTTGCGTTATAAAAAAAAAAAAAAGCGTTACAGTTGATTTTAATCTGAAAATTGGGTTGAATTTGAAAAACTCATGACCCCCCAGCACATAGAAATATACATTTTAATATGTAGGTATTTAAGGAACTCATTGTAATACCTACGGGTTATACAATAAAATTGAATTGAATTAGTGTAAACATTGATTACGTTGGTGAAACCCGTTTGTTTTAAATCAACGTTCAAAACTCTGGTTCCGTAAAACAATGATGGTTAGGGGTTGTTGGTGAAACCGGCCCTTTTTGTTTTACAACAAAGCGCCGAGTTTTAACATGGATATGTTTTTGGGTTGGAGGTCATTCTAAAATTTGCGTAACGACACCAAAATTTGTGATGACCCAGCACTTTAGATTATTATCAACTCGAAAAGTGAAGGCTAGGTAGAATTTCTATTGATTTTTCACATACAACCAATGAGTTACTAGGGATGAGTAACTCCCATAGTTTTCATAGTAGGGAAATCGTTCGCCACTTTTTGGAATGCTCTCATTTTATCACAACATCTCATGACCTCTAAGCCATTGTAGTGTCAAGGAATGCTGATTTATTACTCTAAGTTATAAACTAATATTGTTTTGTAACCATAATGGAATAATCTTGTGAAAAGAAGGCACTACATGGTTGGTATACAATTGAGCAGTAGGTGCTACTGGTAAGCAGTAGGTACTAGACATATCCATGATCTTGTTTTTCCCATCAAGGGAGAAATTAAAATTTGGTAAGAAACGAGAGGCGCGGGAACGATCACTGCTGTGTGGAGTGAGGGTCACAGGTTTGATAAATTCTGTCCTTGGATCGAAATTAAAAGTAAACGCAAACCTGCCCCATGTATAAACAAAGACATAAGAAACGAGATGAAATAGAGATAAATTATTCAAACATTATATACACACAACATCAACTCAAACAACAAATAAAACAGCTATAAATAATGCATATAACAAATACAAGAAAATAAGAAACAAAGTTAAACAAATTATTTTCCTCAAACATTTGTTAATAATAATAATTGGTCACTTCCAAAGGTAACAAAGATATCAGCCGCTCAACCCGTATTTTGCCGTGCCTAATCAAGGAACCGGCGGTCGGTACGCGAGATATGAATGGTTCGGTGATGAAGGTTGCCTCAAACGCGGACTTCCCTCAGCTCCCGCGACCTTGATCTTCAACTCACCTCAAACTCCCCTGTCGATCTCATCTTTAATGCAGGTCTCCTGAGAAATCAAGAGGGGAAAACCCCCTCGGCTGAGCTCCCAGGACGTCGCGAGTTCATTAGAACGGTATAATTTCTGAATCTATACGTTCTGATAAACTCGGCGGCGTGGAAATTCCCTCTAGACAGCGGTGGTAGATCCAGAGGGGGGAGGGGGTCGCAGTATTTCGACTAATGTGTTTCAGGTGGGCAAAAGTCAGAATAAAAGTTTTGGGAAAAACTTTTTGCAAAAAAAAGTAATTACGATTATACTGCCGTACCATAAATAGATCCCGTATCTGCATTTTGGGCCATATTGAGTTAATGGTTTGAGGGGTGGTTTCTTTCGATTTTGCTTGTCTCGAAGTCAGATCTCAACGGAAAATGCCTCAAAACCTCATCAATTCATTAAGTATTTCAACTGACCTTCTGTGTTAAGCCATCTTACAAAATCTGATGGGTTGTAAAATATAAAACAAAACCTTTAGTTAACCACTTATATTTAAATAATTACAAAGCTTTTCGCTCAGATTCTGAGCATCTTTCAGAATCTTAGCGAAAAGCTTTGTAATTATTTAAATATAATTGGTAAACTAAAGGTTTTGTTTTATATTTTACAACCCATCAGATTTTGCCTCAAAACCTGCTTACATGATAATAATTTCTGAATATTTACGTATAATTTCTGAATCTATACGTACTGATGAACTCGGCGGCGTGGAAATTCCCTCTAGACAGCAGTGGTAGACCCATCATATAGAGGAAAGTACCCTAAACCGGACCCCTCCCCCTAAAGTGGACCCCTGGTCTTCTGACACTGCATTCTCCTGAACTCTATCCTATTCAACTGTAATCAGTAGTTTAGGCATCTACCACTATGTAGTGGAGCGCACACATCGCCCACTTCACCTGTTGCTTATCAGTTTACCATTACATGTTTCGATAGTGAAAAAAGCTATTGAGCAGTGCTATAGGTTTCGTTATTTTTCCCAGATATTTTCAGGTAAGCCTTTATAGCTATATATATTCTTAAATGGCTAGGTTTAAGTTTATTGTTTATCATCAAAACGTTTCATTTAGATAATTGTTTCAAAATTAATCGGGTTAACAAACTGATGGCTTTAGTCGCTTAAACCGGACCCCCCCCCCCTCTCTTGTTGCCTAAAACGGACCCCTTGTTTTGTTGTTGACGCTTGGTGCATGTTTTGTGAAATAAAATTTTCTGAGGATTCTAAAGGGGAGCGTTGGGTTAAGTGCGTTATGTGCTGGTGCTGAAAAAGAAGTGTACATCTGCGATTATTGTCGCTAAGGAATTAAATTATGTTTCTGTTTAAAATACATTCTGTATCATTTTCTGAGATTGAAATCGTCATCTTATTGTATTATATTGTATTGTGATTGTTAAATTATAATTATATTTGAAACTAGAATGAGTGTTTTTTGATTTAATACAATTTTTAAATTTTTTTATTGTTATTTTGACAAGGGGTCCGGTTTTGGCAACTATTTCACAAATTGAGAAAGTGTAAGGTTTAATAAAATAATTTTTTTTTGTACTAATTTTGAATTAGATTTTTTAAAAGTAAAAGTTAAATGATGCTCAACATTACAAAGTAAATATTAGATGATTTTAAAACATAATTTGTTGCCATTTTCTATTTTTTTTTTTTTTTTTTTTTTTTTTTTTTAATTCAAAAACAAAACAGGGGTCCGGTTTTGGGCACTTTCCTCTATAAATTTTTCCCTTGAGGGGAAAAACAATAGATCATGGGATATGTCAAAGTTGTAGACATTACTTTACACTCTGTTGGGAAAGTAAAAATGGACATTACTTTCCACTCTGTAGGGATGTTGGGAAAGTAAAAATGGACATTACTTTCCACTCTGTTGGGATGTTGGGAAAGTAAAAGTGGACATTACTTTCCATTATGTTGGGATGTTGGGAAAGTAAAAATGGACATTACTTTCCACTCTGTTGGGATGTTGGGAAAGTAAAAATGGACATTACTTTCCACTCTGTTGGAATGTTGGGAAAGTAAAAGTGGACATTACTACCTATTATATAGGTAATCTAGGTATTATATAGGTAGGTAATATAGTATTTATGTGTCGCGAAAAATTCCTTGACTTGACCCCAGCCCAAAGACATATCCATGTCAAAAGTAATTACGATTATAACTACTAACATATGATAGTTTTCTCGACCACTAGTATAATAATGAAGCTCAGGGTTAGCAAGGGTTGGTCAATAATTCAAAAAAACTTTTACGCCGACGTTTCGCCATATTTGTATAGCATCTTCAGGGCTTAGCAGTTGAGTAGGAAAAATGTTAGGTCTTCATTGCATGTTATACAATCCTTGCTCGGCACATTGTACTTGTACATTATTTTCATACATGCTAACTGGAGACTGTTTATAATAATAGAAACATGATGATTATGATGAAAATTATTAAAGATATCCTCTTTAATAATTTTCACCATAATTTATGAGACCTGTGTAGCACCTACCGCTTCAAGTTATACCAGCAACTCATATTTTGTAAATAACAAAATTTTAAAAAAATAAAAAAAACCGGACAGTAGACCTACGGTTCTACAGTCAGATCATTTAATAATGATTAATTTTACACATTATTAGATCATTATGGTTACTTAGCAATATTAGTTTATAACTGAGCGTAATAAATCAGCTTTCCTTGACACTACAGAGGCTTAGGGATTATGAGATGCTGTGATAAAATGAGAGCATTCCAAAAAGTGGCTAACGATTTTCCTGCTATGAAAACTAAGGGAGTTACAGTTCCCTAGTAACGCACTGGTTGTACGTGAAAATCAATAGAAAACCCCACCGTGACGTGACGCTCGTGACGTGACGAAAACAAATGGAAACGTCCTGTTAATCTTTATTAAATGATTTAAAAAAAAACTTACATCGTGAGTGTATATGTTGAGGAAGAGACAGTCCTCAGAACCGATTATCGATTTCGGGTTGATGAACGGGTCAATCTGAAGGCAGCTGGGGCCCTCATCGAACGCTTTCATCACTCCATCGACCGGTTCAATTGGCAAAGGGCCCTGGGAAAAAAAGAAAAAACAATTTAAAAGTTATATATTTTTTATTTCAAGGGCGAGACCCAGAGTAAGTGGGAAAACAATCAGGTGAGACTAGGAAACAAAGGAAGCTTATATAGAATTAGTTAGATGCTATTCATTAGATATTAGAATTATTGCATGCCCCCCCTCAGTTGCCTGATATCAATAATTTGAGTGTAGAATAATTCTATATAAGCAAAAACGAGGCGTAGAAATGCATGTTTTCGGACTTCCTTTGTTTTTTAGTCTCGCCTGATTGTTCGCCCACCCGCTTCCATCAGTTTTTCTCTGCCGATTTTAATGAAATTTGAAACATGGACTACATTTGACCTGTCGTGGTGTTTGAAGTGGCGGTTGTGAGGGAGGGGGTAAACATGAAATGCTTTCCCGTTCACACTAGGGAATTAAAGTTTGACAGCGAGACTCTCATGGACCTGATCAGCTGAGTGAGCTAAATTTACTCCTGTTTACTCTAGGAGATTTTTAGATCGACCCAAAACTCAGCAACTCGTCAGCTGTTTATCAGGAATGGGGCCAAAAAACACAATTTCTTCTTCTTTCACCCAGCTTCCGGTATATTAACTTCTTCAGGGCCTAGAGTACGTTATAGTGTGAAAACCACACCACTCACAAACCATGCACTTAGTTATACCTGATACTGCTACCCACACACAAACCAGGTACTGAGTTGTACCTAATGCAACCCGTTATGACTGGTTTATGTGTGAGAGGTGTGGTGTGTGGTTTTCACACTATAACGTCCTCTGAGCCCGGAAGAAGGTAGTGCATTTACCGAAAACTCGGTGAAAGAGAAATAAATAGTTTTGTTTGGCTCCATTCCTGACGAACAGTTGACGGCTTTACTCTGGGTAGTTGAAATTCGATATGGAGACTGTCTGTGACATCAAAGGACGAATAAAGACTGGCTCTATGCTGATCATTTGAGTTAGCCAAAATATGTTCTGTTGACCCTAGGATTCTATACATTCTGTACAATCTATACATTCATGTTACGTATACGAGGCAGACTTTTTTAATATTGATATAGAAACCTCCGATATTAAAGCTCCTATTGGAGAGTTGCATATCAAATTTGAAATACCAAATGACTTTCCTCACACATTAATATAGCGGATTCTCACAAACCTAGGTACATACTACCTATGTGAATAGGTACTAGGTACTATTTCCCAAAAGCCCTCCTAAAATCCTAAAATTTTCAGGCATAGACATTTTTAGAAGCGAACAATTTTCCAGCCTATTGATTTAAAATTTGGCTTTTAAAAACTAGGAAAAGTGGATGAAACATGATAAACAAAATTTGATTAAATAGTGGTTAGTGTTCAAAGACTGGGAGCTAGTCGTTCACGATCAGTAAATTTTTCGTTCATAAACTGGTGAACGGCTCTTTTTTAACATCGTTTTTTGTACAAGCGGGCACAACTAGTTTATTCATAGATCGCATTAATTAATGTAGTCACCAAATTACTGGGAGGTAACTGCTGAAGGTATTCATTTTAGCATATCATTAAAACGAAGGATATTCATCAAAACAACATCGTGAAGCCTGCATGACTCCAAGAATTTAAATGTTATGGAAAAAAGCGACAACTATTCGCGAAGGTCGGAGCCAGCGAGGTGTGATGTTTACCGAGTGAAGGTTGTTTGAGTTAGTGAGGAAGCTGTATTGTAGTGCGGTAAATAAGTACTTGGCTGCTGTATAATGTACGCACTCGAATAAAATGCAACCATGTAACTACATGATGGAGGTAAAATCATAATCCTAATTTCACAATATCAGTAAACGTCAGAAGCAGTACGATAGTCACTAAACAATCATACCTTATATACATTATTTTCCGTGCTGGAAATTTTCGAAATTATCAAAAGTGGCAGGTCTGGTAAATGTTTAAATAAGGAAATCCATCAGTATATTTGAAGTACGATAGTCACTAAACAATCAATACCTTAAATCGATACAAACTTCATAAAATTGTCGAAAACTTGGAATTTGGTAAGTATTATTGGGTTGTGAATTCATTAAATCTCTAGTCTGATTAGCTGGAGAAGTATGGTTTTTCCAAATTCAAATGGTATATTACTAAAGTCTGATAAAACGGTGCTTTTTATTCCCACTACGAATATTTGGTTGGTAGCTATATCACAGCACATTGTTCCTGAAATCCTGAAATGGTTGCAAATGTGTTTCTTGTATTTCCGTACTGGAAATTTTCGAAATTATCAAAAGTGACAGGTCTGGTATGTGTTTAAATAATGAAATCCATCAGTATATTTGAAGACCGCCATATGCAAAACAACCTAAGTGCCATTTTTGAGAAATACGATTTTTTAACGGATTCGGACCTAATGTACCATACCAATGATGACCACTGTTTAGCCCCCGAAGTGGATTTAAAAAAAACCAAAAATAAAAATGATACAACTAAGATTAGATATAAGATAGAGAAACAACTATATGCATGCTATTATATACAATCAGCAAAGTGAAATAAAACTACAACTAGATGTATATAAATATATCACAGATCAGATATCACGGTTCGTAGTAGAGCTCAGCGGCTCTCAAGTACAACAACAGGGATCGGACCTTGTCTGGTCAGGATAAAATGTGCTGGACTCGGAGATCCACAAGGGCTGGGCAGTCCTCCAGAAAGTGGCGGATGGACAGATCACCCCCACACCTCCCACACACAACATCTCGAGCTTCTGCACTAAGCAGGTGTCTGTGAGTAAGACGGGTATGGCCAGTGGCAACCCAGTTGACCACTATTCGATCCCTCCTTGGAAGTAGGGTTACGAAAGGGCCCACCGGGCTCAAGTCCTGAAGGACACCACGCAGACCAGTGACCTCACCCTGCCATTGCTCATGCCAGATGGAATTGGCTTTATGTTGCACGTAGGAGATTTGATCCTCAATGCGTATAGGCAACATATCAATGGAGTTATCACCAATGACTCTCCTTGCAAGGGCATCTGCACACTCATTGCCATGAATACCCACATGGCTCGGTACCCACATAAAAGTTATGGTTGAGCTCAAACTCTCATACTTCGTTGTTCAACCAATTCTATGCGTCCATGTTTAAATATGTGACGTAGCTATACTACCCACCCAACTTGGCAAACGTTTTTCTGCCATACCCGGCCAAACAGGATTTTAGCTACAGTCATATACGTAAAACACCAGGTACCGACGAAAAATACCAGCTCAAATATATCATAACTATTAGAAGTAGGTAATTATAGACTTCCCCTCTTATTGTGTATCGAATTACACTGTCAGAGCTTCGGATGAAAATGGCTCTATTCATCTCCGTACATTTCAATTGTTCAATACGCATTCTGCGGTAGCGGTATCTAGTTGCTTCGTTTACAAGCAGGATGCAGTGCATCACGTTTCAACAACCTTTTTCCGGGAAGATCTTTATAGCAGAAAGCGAAACTTCATTATTGTAACAGAACTAACAAAATTGCCACAAAATGTCGAAAAAAGTCCAGTCATGCAGCATGACTCCATGAGCGAATTTTTGAAGAAATTTTTTTCTTCGATTTTTGACTGATTTTTCAACTTTGAAATGTTTGAAAACTTGATACATATTCTTATAGGAAATTTTACGCTGATTCCGAATATACCACATGTTAGTATGCTGAAAAAATTATTTCGCACAACAAATCGCAAAAAACAGGCTATTTTGAAATTTTTGACTACATTTTTGAAAATTTCAACCCGAAGATGTAATCCGATCATGCTGGCCAACGAACTTGAACTTTCGTTTTGTGTCCTTAATATTTTAAAATTTGTTTGAAGTTTCTAGCACAATTCTACGGACAGTTATCGTCTGGAATTACACATACATACATATATATTATATACATACAAACATACATACATACATACATACATACATACATAAATGCGTTAAACTTCAGAATATGATTCAGAATAGCCTGAAACGGATTTCTGCATAAAATTTTTTCAAAAAATCACATTCTACAAATTTTGAGGCGAGAGCAGTAGCTTAATTTTCTTCAAAAATTCGCTAAAATGATATAATTCTATCATTTATATCCTGTATTGAACTTATAGCTCAGAACATCTGTTTATAAACATCTTTACAAGAACAATCAGAAAAAAACGCTTCAAATTACTAAGCAATGTTTTATTATTTCTGTATTGAATAGTCCTTCTACGCAGAAGACCTGCCCATGATTAATAAAGGAAGTCTATGATACATTAGGTATCTAAATATATCTGCATTATAGGTGTATCTGCCTTTCGAAGAGAAATTAATCAAATTAAGTAACACACCTACACTTTCCTAGTATTTTTCACGAGTTGACCAACCAACTTAAAATCGACTATATAATTTACATCACCTACCTAAGCTTCAAAAGTCCACCTCAGATGACAAAAGCTACAACGATCCCGGTCACGTGGAGTGAAAATTCCATTGGAAATATCAGCTGATACGAGTGTCGTAGTTACAAGGCGATTTTTGGTATATTCAACCATTTATGATTTGCTCCCATATTGTTAATTTTTTTTCTGCCTAATTTCTAACCCATAGGGAGAGTAAACGGACGAACATACATAGGCCCGCGTGGTTTCATTTGATTCTTAGGAATGATGTATAAAAATGAGACCCAAAATAACATAACTACAATTTAGGCTTGATCAAAATTGACGTCGATGTTACTGCAACATCCCCGGCCGATGTATAATTTTTGAGCCAAATTTCTTAAGCTCGGTCCAGTCGTTTTGGAAAAAAGCGTACGGCGGACGGACGGATTGTTTTTTTTTTTTTTTCGATTCTTTAATTTTTTACGCATCTTGAAAAGTAAACCAAAAAATTTTTATGGGGTTAAAAATTATTTTTATAGGTCGATTACAATGGTTCATTCTTGAAAATAATAAGCTAAAACACGTGCTGTAGGGACCAACAGTATACGCAAATAACTCTTAAGTGTCATTTCATCCATATTCAAGATTATCAGGTGTATTTTCTCCTCACGTATTAAATATGACATCATTTAGGTCAAAAACGCCATAAATCTCAGAAAAGATACGTTAGAATTTATTTTATCTCAATGTTAATAGCATTATTAATACAACTCTGAACTATTTGATTTAGTAACGAAAAAAAAAAAAAAAAATTTGGGGGAACACTGTGACAAAAGAACGAATATCTTGTTAAACGTGTTGGCATATGTAGAACAAGGTCTGACAAATGAATCAGTATGGGAATGCGGGCCGACGATTAGTGGGAACTAGTGAGAGAGATAGTTTTATTTGCCATCACACATAAGTGCATAACAATAGTCAAAATCAAACAAGCCAATTAACAAATACAAATTCACAACTCCCAAATGATAAAATTAGCACAAATTTATCCATGCAGCCATACAATTTTATGGAAGAACTATATTCTAAAATGTCATGAAAAAGGAGAAAAAAAAAAATAAGAAAACTAAAATGTCGGCTGCAGACCAAATAGGTAGTCTGTAACCACCCAAAAGGTGGCTCCAAGCCCGGACCCGACCCACCATGGCGGCCTCCCGAGGGTGCGCACCCATTTCTGGATATGCACTCCAAGACGTGATCATAACAATCGCTCCACCGGAAAGCGAAACACCAGGCGAGACCGCTCCCGGGCCGACCTATAGCCCCAAGCCAAAATACAGAAAGCTAACAATTATACAGCAAACATTCTATAAATTACAAACATACTAAACATTCATTCACAAAATTCACCAATAAAAAAAAACTGGACACGGAGGCGAGAGAATTTGAATGGAAAAATCAAGCTTCAACTAGATTTTAAATTTAATTTAATTCTATTAAAACAAACTATGCCTATTCAAGTTGCAACTACTCCCTGTTGGGATGTATTGGTTTATCACCTATTTTTAATAATGAACCTTTGTAATTGACTAAGTGAAAACCAATTTCTACCCCCCCCCCCCATAAAAATTTGTTGGGTTACGTTTCAAAATACTTAGAATCCAAAAATCGAAAAAAGGAAGAAGGATTCATTTTTTTGAATGGTTATGGGTTCTTTTTTGTCTTGAGTTCCTATATCTATGATGTATGATTTATTAAGTAAAAAATTAACATTTAAACTAGCGTTTTACGTTTTAGATTAGGTACTAAGAGAAAGCTAGATCGTTTGAGACAGCTGCTTTATGTATTCAAAGTTGTTCGTGATTTTTTACCGAAGTATTTGCTGCGATAGGTTTACATGGCTTTGGCTGCTTCTACTATTAATTATGGTATCGTGGTGTGGTGTGGCACTTGTACAACTCACTTGAAACCTCTACAAACTGTCCAGAATGCTTTGATTAAAGTGACAATTATGTAAACCTATGCGGTATCTTACTGTGCTACTTTATAAAAACTTTAATGTATTGAAGATTAAGCAGTGTTTTCTACTATCCTCTTGTTTGAGAGTATTTGAATCTGGTTTATGTAGCTCACTTATTTCAAATTTACCACATTCTAGAACTGCTAGCAACAGCAACGTAAGGTTACCCTTGACTAGAACTGAATTTTATAATCGGAGCTCTTTTGTGCAGGCCATTAAATTGTTTTACTATAATAATATTAACCCTATGGATTTTACTAGTGTGAAACATTTTAAGAAGTTTTTACTATCAAAATGTATTTCTTTTTCATAATAGCTATTCTGTAAATTTTAATTTTCTTCTTTTTTGAATTGATGGCATTGTACAGTGCTCTACCGGCTGGATGATTTTAGGCTCTGCCAGTTTACACAAGTTCCTTTGAACTTTTTAACTGGCAGGCGTATGTTTACTCACAACAAGTATTTGTATTTCTTTTCTTATATATTTTTTTCATATGCCAATAAATGATTCTATTCTATTCTATTCTAAAAAAAACAAGCGTCATTTTCTTATCTTAGTCGTCCGTTATCACTAAAATGTGGATGATAGTTGGAAGAGGATGATTTAATCATCATATATCAATTTCAACACGATTGTACCAATTGTAGCATTCGCGCACCACTAATCCTTGAAAATAGCTTGGCTCCTACAGCTCATCTGTTTTCTATGAAATTTTCAAGTATTTATTAATTTATTCAAACTGGATAAAATCCCAATTACAAAAAGAAAATTATACTCGTACATTCATCTGTGAATAAAGGGGAGAAATAGCTCCCATCAAATTTTCAGCCTAACTGACCGTCTACAGCCTAACTCACACATTCTCTGAAAATTACATCAAAATTTGATGGGAGCTATTGAAATTATGTTCGCAAGGATTTCACTCATACCTAAACAGGCGCGAAACCAAAGTTATTCAGAATGGCCTAAATATAAAACGTAAAAAAGTTTTGATTTAGGCGAGAAATTGATCTCCCGGAAATTAAAACGGTGCGTCCGGAAGCATAAGGTTGATTAAAGCCGAGAGAGCATATGATGAGCCGACGAGAAATATTCTCAAGAAAAAAGTCTTCAAGTTTTGCAAACGCACCCGACATTTCTATGGCATTTAGTCAGCTTTTTTGAAAATTGATTTGCATAATAATTACTTGCCAGACTTCCTGACGCGACAAGGCAGTGCGAATCCAATTTTAATGTATGTTTCCAAAGTATTGCTCTCCACTTTCGTTAAACTTTCTCTTTTTTGCAGCCGAGTCAATGAATGATGAATGAAGACGCTTGACGTGAGGGTATTTTTGAAGTTAAACAAAGTCAAAATCCATAGCGGATTTTTATGATAAGGGGAAATAAATAGTAAATCAAGGTGTGGCGAAAATATTCATAAAAGGCCAAATTGTTAGGCGATGAGACAATTATACTATGAATAGATGTTACGTTAGCGCATGCGTAGAAGTTACCACTGGTTCGGGATTGATAAAGTTCATTAGGGAACATCCACAGCCTAAATAGTACAATCCATATATACAGGGTGGAACTGGAATCTTTGACCTCATTTTCGGAATCAGCGTTCAATTTCCTACAAGAATAGTGTACTTGGGTTCTTAAAAAGTTTATCTACCTTCAAATCAGCGCAAAAATAAAAAAAAAAATAAAATTTCTGAAAATCTTTAATACTTTACTAAAAAAAAAAAAAAAAAAAAAAAAAACTGGCAAATCTCATGAAAACTGCTTTATCTAATATAGCGATGGCTGCTTTAGTGTCATAAGGTCGAAAACACGAAAACAAATTTGAAATGGAAAAAACGGTATTTTAGAGGAGTAAAAAATTAAGAAAAAACGCTTGCATACGAGTCTGCAACACATTGGGACATTTTATGTCTTTAGTTGCAGACTCGTATGTTTTGCAGACTCGTATGCAAGCTCTAAGAGCCACTCAGCTGATCCGGACCGTGGGCATCGTCAAGTAAATGTCCTAAAGAGGCTACATACGAAATTACAGCTCCCTAGAGTGTAAAGTATAGAAATTACCTATTAAAATGATTTAACCACCGCTTCACCAATCAAACCGTTCTCGCAATATTCGGATCACCTGCTATGAATCAAATCATCGAAACACCAGCTCAACGAAATCATCAGAAATTAACAAGCGGTTGCAATCATGTTCAAAGTATCAATTATTGAGAATGATCACCTGTGTGTAAACAATTATTCATATAAAAATGCTCATAACTCAGTTTGTTGGCCACGCACTTTGCAGTAGTTAACATGATATAGTTGGATGATTCGAGAGCTTTCAAACGAATGGTCAACGAATTTTGTGGGATGAAAAACGACGAGGTACCATTTCCCTAGCAACGACTCGGTTGTAAGCGGAAATCATCAGAAATGTAGGTAACGCTTTTCGAGGACATTTTTTCGTGACAGTTTTTTATTTTAATTGGCCAAAGCAAAGACATAAAATGTCAAAAAATTGCTGAGACACTTTTGATCAGAAATTAGTTGTAGAATCGAACCCTTGCCAGTGGTGTGACCTTGATGAGTACACCCTTTATGTACCCATATTTGTATATTACCATAGCGAGATATCGTTACCATCTCCTAAACAGAACTTCGGCTAGAATATGTGATAAATTGTTTAATGCTTTGTGTTGTTCACCAACTCGTGGTATCTCGTATCCCATAGAGTGGGAAATGAATAAGTCTGAATCTTGTTTTGTCTGGTACGAACCAATAAAAATGAGTGAGTATTAATTCCAGTTAGGCTCCAGTACTCAGAAGCATTTCATTTCCTTGATTATAGAGTGAAACCAAATGGATACCCTCCAGACCGGGAGGGTATATGTACCCTATATGTACCCATATTTGTATGTTACCATAGCGGGATATCTTTACCATCTCCTACAGGGGCGGATCCAGAAATTTTTTCCGGAGGGGGTCACAGGATAAAACAATATAAAAAATAACAAAATAACCAAACGAACAATACAAACCGAATTTTCTTACAGACTGACAAAGCCAGAATAACCTTATGCCTGAACTCGTCGAATTTGTCTACTTAAAAACTAATTGTAATTATTTATAAAATTCATTGTTTATGTAAAAAATATTTTTTAAAATTTATTAATTATTTAGCTGATAAATGTAGGTATTTATTTTCAATTTTCTTTTAAAAAAGTGTCCTAATGTGTTTTCAAACAAAGTGGCGCCTTTTATGGCAGCGTAGCTAACTTCAGAGTTTGCAAATCAAAACATTGAAACCACAACAATCGATTGTTGATCTCAGTGAATTCGGGATCGTTTTTACTGAATTTGGCAGGAAAGTAAACGAGAACGAAACAAAAACAAGATGATAATTAACAAAAATAAGAAGAAATAAACAAGGTGTAATTTGACGAATACACCAAGGTAAATTAATTGACATAATTGTATATAAAATAACATTGGTAGGACTAATGCAACAAGTGTACGATTATATTTGACTAATTTTGACATTTTTGATCGAATCTTTTTAGATTTTTTATGGTTCTGTTTTGTTTTCAGTTTTTTTAACACCGTCTACCGTTTGTGTTATTAGAAATTATAGTAATTACTGGCGAGGACATTCGAATTTCAATTTGACGGATGTTTTATGGTAAATATTTACACCGTTTTATATGAAGCAAAATTGAAAAGACCATGTGGCCAAATCAGTTTTCAATTTAAAATGCAATTTGCAATAATGTTTTGTTTATAGAATTTCTCGTAAATATTTATCACTTTTATTTGTTTACAGATTTTCCAACACTTTTTATTAAATCCTTCCTGTCGACTGGTTTTATAGTTAGAAATTCTGGTTCTTAATACAGTAACGAAGAAAATTAAAAGTTGCAATTTGGCGAATGCATCATGGTAAATATCAATACAATTGTATTTGAAACAATATATTGAAAAGATTAAATCGAAATGATGTTTTTCTGATTCTGGGGGCTGATTCTGGGGGGGGGGGGGGTCATGACCCCTGTGACCCCCCCTTGGATCCGCGCCTGATCTCCTAAACAGAACTTCGGCTAGAATATGTTATAAATTGTTTAAAGCTTTGTGTTGTTCACCAACTCGTGGTATCTCGTGTCTCATGGAGTGGGAAATGAATAAGTCTGAATCTTGTTTTGTCTGGTACGAACCAATAAAAATGAGTAAGTATTAATTCCAGTTAGGCTCCAGTACTCAGGAGCATTTCATTTCCTTGATTATAGAGTGAAACCAAATGGATACCCTCGAGACCGGGAGTAATTCGTCCAGTGTTGAGGAGCATGCGCCAGGCGGACAATGGGAGAACTGAAGCGGCTAATCTGCCGGTGTAAACACTCTAGCGGGTCACCTTGACGATGACTGGACGCGTTCTGCCGGACCTGGCATTTCTCAGGAACAAAATATCAAAACCTAGCATAACTCCCAGGAAAAATTAGGAGAGGCGGGCTAGCGATGAAAATTGGACGTCAACCGTTCAATTACGGTTGTCAGTAAGAACATTAAAACAGTTCAGTCACTGAGTCTCTCCAGGGCTTATTACACCTTATAGCGGTATGATAAGACGTTACGACCTTACTTTGTTACACCAGATCAAAAACTAACATTTAGACGACGATTCTTACTCAGGGTGGTTTCAGCAACAATCGTTCCTATACATGCACGAAGGTGTCCTTCAAAAATTAAAGTACTTATCAACGCTACACTTGATGCATTGTGACTCGAATATGTCGCACCGTAAGTGTTGATACTCTTCTCAATTTATTGGGTGTGGTTTGCAGGTATTCAGGCATTCATGAATGGAAGCATTTACTCTTCTGCAGATCTGACTCTTCGATTCGTTACTAAGGTCATATGGTTTCTTGACATAATATTTATGTTAATCTTCCAAGGGACCATAGTGAACGATGTCCATGAGTAGTGTAAACCTGTACACTTGAGTACATTCGAACGCTCATTAAAATTGATGTCATCATCCTGGAGCTGTTTTTTTCGCATAAAAACGCACGAAATTAACTGAGATATGGTTGATTTTAAGCTTCAAACCGGCCTATCCTGAAGCTTTTTCACTTGGGGACGCACACACACAGTAAAATTACATGATGCCTGCTTTCTAGTTAGTAAAAAAGGAACAAAAAACTTGATGGGAAAAACAAGGGATCATGGATATGTCTAGTACCTACTACTCAACTGTATACCAACCATGTAGTGCCTTCTTTTCACAAGATTATTCCATTATGGTTACAAAACAATATTAGTTTATAACTTAGAGTAATAAATCAGCATTCCTTGGCACTATAATGGCTTAGAGGTCATGAGATGTTGTGATAAAATGAGAGCATTCCAAAAAGTGGCGAACGATTTTCCTACTATAAAGCCTATGGGAGTTACTCTTCCCTAGTAACTCATTGGTTGTACGTGAAAAATCAATAGAAATTCTACCTAGCCTTCACTTTTTGAATTAATAATAATCTAAAGTGCCGAGTCGTCACAAATTTTGGTGTCGTTACGCAAATTTTAGAATGACCCCCAGCCCAAAAACATATCCATGTTAAAAACCAGGTCGGGAGCGGAAAAATGCATTAATTTGGCGCGCACTGGTGTTGTGGCCGCCAGCAAACAGGCGTATAAAAATCTCAATACGACGGTAATGGCTCTTCTGGCCAATTTGTGTGAGTTTCGTGCTTTTGAGGGGCATCCCCATTATAATCTAGGTTACATTGTAAACTTAGGGCCATGTCATACGAGCGCTATTGCCGTCGCGCTGATGCCGTCGCGTTAAAAACGCTCCAACCCGACAATGGGGTTCTTATGGAGCATGTCATACGGACGCTAATGCCGTCGGCGAGTCCGTGTTAGCCGGACGATGAGCGCAGCCAACGCGGACGGTCGCGTTAGCGACGCGGCGCACGTGACGCCGGGACCCTGTCATACGGAGCGCTAGCGCTAGCGGGACGCATTTGCCGCGTGAGCACTGGCAGAACAACTGGAACACCTTTGGAGTGATCATTAACATAATTGCCGCGACGGCAAATGCGCCCGGAAGACGCTATGTATGACAGGCACCTGGCGTTGGCGGGACGGCATCAACGCGACGCATTTGCCGTCACGTATGACGTGTACTTTTTCCGGCGCTATCTCGACGGCATCTGCGCGACGGCAATAGCGCTCGTATGACATGGCCCTTAGGGCCCTAAGGGCCATGTCATACGAGCGCTATTGCCGTCGCGCTGATGCCGTCGAGATAGCGCCGGAAAAAGTGTATGTCATACGTGACGGCAAATGCGTCGCGTTGATGCCGTCCCGCCAACGCCAGGTGCCTGTCATACGTACCGTCTTCCGAGCGCATTTGCATTGACAGGGTCCCGGCGTCACGTGCGCAGCGTCGCTAGCGCGACCGTCCGCGTTGGCAGCGCTCAGCGTCCGGCTAACGCGGACTCGCCGACGGCATTAGCGTCCGTATGACATGCTCCATAAGAACCCCATTGCCGGGTTGGAGCGTTTTTAACGCGACGCTATCAGCGCGACGGCAATAGCGCTCGTATGACATGGCCCTTATCGTACACGTCGACTCGGCATGATGCTGCTGCCTCCTCTCCGCTGCTGCTACGCTTAATCCAAATTAATGCATTTTTCAGCTCCCGACCATGGTTTTTTTTTAAATCCTTTTTCACTAACTAAAAAGCAGGCATCATGTAATTTTACTGTGTTTGTGAGCGTTTCCAAGTGAAAAAGCTTCAAGATAGGCCGGTTTGGAGCTTAACATCAACCATATCTCAGTTATTTTGTGCGTTTTTATGCGAAAAAACAGCTCCAGGATGATGAAGTCAATTTTGCATGAGCGTTCGAATGTAAGTGTACAGGTTTACCCGACTTCCGTGCAATAAGTTTACGTGATGGAATAAAACGGACATAAGAAAAATCTATAAGTAAAGTAAATTCAGAGATAATAATTATGGTGCCTGTTATATCTTCATTTTATATTGATAGGTAACTAGTGTTAATTCCATTACAAACTGTTCAAATGTTTATAGATACCGTTTTCTTGGGTTGAGTTGTAAAATATATTCAAGTGCTTTTCCAACTTGTGCTATCTTACCTAAAAGTAGTATAATGGACACAAGAATGAACGTAAGAATAAAACAGTGCCCAGTATAGATATGGATATGAACGGACCTTCAGTGTAATCATACATCTCGAGGTGTGGCCATATTAGTAAATGTGGCGTCCCTACTCGTCTCAGTCGGTTCTACAAATACATTCGATCAGGAATTTTAATTTCCTTCGGCTACAGTAACATGAAGACATATGTCCATGCAGCATTCGGTGATTTTGAAAATATTTTAGTGAAAAAGAGCCTCAATTCGGTTTGTGTCTTTGTGCAGCTGAAAATTAGTCTCCATTTTGGAGCCATAAATTGAGATGTAGCCTTGTGGCACGGAAAAAAGGAATTGTAGCTTACTTGCTTTTATGGCTCCACTTGGATCTTTTAAAACTGATAAGCACCGACTTAATAAGAAAGCCTTGTCTATATGATCCAGCTTCTGAGGTTCATCCTAAAAAGTTTAATTTTCGACCCAAGTTTCATGCTCAAAAGCTCCGGAAGGCAAACGGCGCACGGCGCACACTGGGGCGATCCTACAGTAATGTTGGACATTGGGGGAAAAAATAAAACTTTTGATTTGGGATTTTGATTGTTTTGTTAGTACCAAATAAACGCTTTTCAATTGAGCAGATTGATTTTTAGCCATATTATTGCATTGGTTTTCACATAAAGCCTGGTTATATTTGCTATGTCTAAAAAAACCTTGGCTTATTAAATTGGTCTAGAACTGTCATTTCATTTTATAAATTATTGCTGCTCTTAGTACACAATAAGGGTATTATAATAAATCTAAAACTGGCACAAAAGGTTTTTAAAAATTCCCCTAACTTTTTTTTTGACATCGAACAGAAAATAATTCTATTTAATTAATTCGCAAATCGCCGGTATTTGCCGGAAAAAATACCATTTGGCACGTTTTCAGAAGTATATTGTCTTATTTACAACGTTGTCAGATCTTGCCTAAACTTGCCTATTCAATAGATATTTTGTTTTTAAAGTTAATAGCTACGCGCCTTTGTTGAAATTTTGTAATCAGATTAGTCGTTGCTTCTGTTTATTATTTGATTCTCCTCTTTAAAGGTAAACAAGGAATCAGTCTGATGTTGTCTCTCGCTTCGACACGATGGAAATTAAAACAAATGACGATCTATTTCAATTTTTTAGATCTAACAATATTAATTTTAAGGATTTTGACGTGGCTTTGGAAAAATGGACTGACTTACTTGGTTTTGCGATTACTAATAGTGCGAAAAACGGTACTTATGCGGGAGAAATTGAGAAAATGGTGCTATCATTTTCAACTCAAATAGAATGATGCAAATAGATTTTTGGAACCATTTTTGAGGAAAATGGTTGAAAATTTCATTATTAAATTAAATACATGTTATAACTTCTATCTTGTTTAAGTTAGTAAATACAAATTATTTTTCCCCAAGTGTATTTTATTTATACACAAATATTTGTAGCAAATATTGTATAAATATGTATTATGTACAAAAAATAAGTGTGTTACATAAATAAATTAAAAAAAAAAAAAAATACATCGATTTTTTTTTTTTTTTTTACTTCTAGATATATTTTTGTTTATAGTTTTAGTTTTGCGTTTGTGAACTTCAATTTATTAAAAAAATGTGGGCACACACACACTCACACACACACCAATTTGCAAAAATAGTTGCTCTCGACTCAGGAGACCTCAAAACGTAAAGATTTGATAAAAATTCGAATTTCGATTTTTTGGCAAATTACAATACTTCCCTTACCCTTAGGGGCAAGGAAAGTAAAAATAAAAATTTATAAAACGTGTTTTTATTATGTGTTTAAAAATTGCAATTCTCTATTTATTTAGCAAGTGATACATAATATGTATGTACACATTTAAACGTTGTTCTACACGTTATATCGCCACTGGCGAAATTGCTTAAAAAAATTGCAGATCATGTGGTTCAATAGAGTATTCGATTTGCTTTAAAATGATACCTGAAGCAATATTCTAGGACAAGTAGAAACGGAGATATTATTGAATGTCCGGCCTACCCTATCACTCGCTCCACTGTGCGGTCAGACGAATATTAATTCATTATTTTCCAAAATGTTGGAAAATCCTTTCCAAATCGACCATAAAAATAGTCCTAAGCACTAAATCTTGACAAAACCTGGAAACATCTTCCTTGGGAGAACAGGAGGGAATTCAGGTCACTCAGCTGATCAGGAAAGAGCCCATCATTTCAATCGTCTCTTAATGTCCCAGAGAGTCTCCCTATCAAATTTCATCTTCAAAGTTTCTTTCCAGTGTAATAGTGGTTGCAATCATGTTTACAAAATTAAATGAGAAGGACAACCACGCTCATACCTCAGATTGCTGGTCACGTACTGCGCAGTGGTTAACATTATACGTTTAGGTAAATCGAGATTTTGTACGATGATAAATGCCTAAGATACAGTTCCATTGGTTGTAAGCGATAATCATCACGAAATAGGAACGTAACGTACTAAATACGAACTAAATCACTCGCGTCGAAATTGTGAAACCCATTTCAAAACGGAAGTTAGTGAAAAACGTTGTCTATTTCCACGAAAAATTAAGGATAAAGAGCTACAATGTTAAATCGACTTCGACGGTTTGGCCATCATCAGTAACAAACAATAACTGAGGGGGATTATAGGTAATCAGATGATGTGAAAGGAGAAGAAGAATTACTGGTTTCAACAGTTTGAAGGGATAATTCCAAGCTTTATAGAAATAGACTTATCAGAGGTGAAATATATTGAGGGATATCCTCATTTAAACATTTACCAGATCTGTCACTTTTGATCATTTCGAATTTTTCAAGTACATACCTACCTCTTTTTGGACAAAAATGAAGAAATTCTACAAACTGTCTATCTGTCAAATCAAAATTGTAAGTATGATTGGATTCCTTAAGATGTTTTGCAAATGTAGACCTACCCTTATTTTCCTTGAAATCCTCCTGATGCTCTTCTATTCTTTCCCTGAATTTCCTACCAGTTTAAACGGTAATTTTGTCTCTTTTTTGGCCGGGTTCACCGCCCAAATTATATGACGGCAAAAACATGTTCCATGTTTTAAAAAAATGTGACCGACCATCGCGATTTGTTGGTTACGTTTCAAATGTCACAATGAAGGAAGCAAATATCAACTGCATTACTTACCTCAATCAACTCTTTTGAACTTCAAGTTCATAAGGTCGATTGGGTTCATCGAAATTGTTTAGAAACACTCGAGAAATCGACCGTTGAGCAGTGAAAATAGCCAGAAAAGGTTTCTGTTTTCCTTTTAATTCGTCTTGCGTCATCGAATTCGATCCAGCACCGAAACCCTACAAACACGTAATCATTCGGTTCGTTTAACGTTCAAATCTTCTCGATTTTATTCGACAACTCTTCGCTTTTTGCAAAACAAAACCCTCCGATGATCGTACTTTAAAATGCAAACGTTTCGCGAGGTCAACAACCGCGCGGTCGAGTCAAAAACATCATTTGTCGAGTTCTTATTCAAGGACGAGTTCTTTTTGAACTAATTAATTGGCTGCGGTGGTCTTAATTTGTTTTTTCAATTTCCGGACGCTCAGTTGAGATCGAACAAAACAACGGACAGATCAAAAAACGTTAAAAAATTATTAAAACATTCAAGTATCGTTAGTCTCTATATTATACACTGGCATTTCCCGGCAATTTACTTCTGGCTGATTTACTTGTTGACTCCTCAGGATACAACAATAGAGTTGAACATCTGGTGCGAGGCTTCACACTATTTTCCTTACTTATATTCATTTTACATGGACGGATCTACATCTTAGAAGGTTGGGGCTGACAATTTAATGATTTTCTAGTGTAATACCCCATTAGTCGAGAGGTTTCTTCATGTGGCTTTTTTCTTGTAGATGCTTTAGCTCTTAGGGAAAGCAAACGAATAAACGTATAGCGACCGTGGTGGTTTCGTTCGATTCTTTGGGCGGATATTTACAAATATAACTCAAAAAATCATTACTGTTACATAGAAAGATTTCAAGATCTCTATTTTTGAATATTTCAGCCCTAAGTGTTGATCGAATGCGATGCCGATGTTACTGGCACAGCGCCGGCCGATAAATGATTTTTAAGCCAAATTTCTTAAAGTTTGGGTGAACGGCGAACGGCGGATGGACGGAACCAACTTGAAACGTAGACCAAAACATTTTGTGGAGGGGGGGGGGGGGTGGGAAAAAAATTTTCTTGGTCGATTACAGAGATTATTGAAAATGATAAACCAAAATCATCCAATATCGGAAAATGGAAGTTAAGTTCCCATGGACAATATTAGTAATTTTATTGATGGAGGGAATAGGGTGTAATTGGGAAGGTTTCAATCAAGTGCGTGACTTTCCGTGACAACTTTGGGTTGATAGACAAGTAATAAACAGGGGAAAACCGTAAAAATGACGCAAACAATATTGTCTCTGAAGTCGTTTAAGTAGATGGGTGATTCAAAGATAGGTAGGCGACATGTTGATCAACTGATAACTCGTTAATGTCTACAAAGGCTCGGGGGAAATTCGTTTCTGATACGATGAGCAACCAAACGATCCATATAGTTTGTGGAAACTATCGTGCAACGGGTATAATGATAATGGCCAAACTTTTTTCCAAGGCCACCTTGATCAGGTCATTAGGTGTCATCGTCCGATATAAAAATGGCTACTCATCTAATTTCAAATTCACCGAACAGGATCCAAGTCCTTACAATCAAAACCAACGAATCATCTTATGGTAATGAAATGATCGGGGGAAATGATTATCTCTTCCAAGTGGGATGGGAAGTAAAGCTGTTGTATGTAAATTGCATTCAACGTCGAAGATTCAATACAGCGTGTTTTTTATAGTATCGAGAGGAAATCCTATAAATTTATGATCAGTATCTTTGGTAAAACGCTTCAAATTATTACACAATGGTTTATTATTTCTGTATTAGATAGCCCTTCTGAATTTCAAAGCCATCTAAATAGCTCATTTTCTCTTTGAAAATTTGCTAAATGTACTTGAATTTAATTGATATTTGCTTAAAGAAAGATAAAAACTGCAAGAAGCTAAAAATCCAAAATCTCTTAATCAATAGCAGATTATTTTTAGAACACGTTTTTTTGCCATAAAATTGATAGTTAACAATTTCTTTGCGCCCAAAAAGCTCAAATTTCATATCCATTCAACATCATGCAATACGATAATTTACAAAAATTCGATCATGTTCTATAACTGGAACTTTTTTTAGCATGGAACATGCTTTAGCGATGACCTAACTCCGCAAAAGCGTTACGTTCCGTGTTGCGAAAATGAGACCGTCTTACGATTTTCCGCCAGCCACGTACATAAATAAAGAAAAAGTCATATTTTAAAATCCAAGTATCGTTCCAGAATGCCTCAAAACGGATTTTTATTCAGAAAACTTTGGAAGTTTTGATTTTGGACATTTTTAGATATAGCAATAGCTTCATTTTCTTTGAATACTCGCTTGAGCAAGATCCGTGGCCGTGTGAATGTTGTGCGATGAGTAGTTTCACAATGAAAAGATTTCAATCTCTTCCCAGAGTAGTAATAATAGATCAACTGAAAATTATATTAGATTACGGCGTAATAATTGGCAGTTAATTCGACACGATGCGGATGTGATTAATTATGGAGTTTTTCAAAAAAATAATGAGCTCATTTGAAAATCAGTAGCCCTACTAACGGAATTTGATGTAGGTTGGTTCATCGGCTCTTTCTTGCCGAATTTCAACGTAATCGGTGATTTCCGAATTCACACATGTACATCATTATCATCAATAACAAAGTTCCGGTCTTTCAAGCATCTATATGTAAGGTGTGTGTGAGAATAATGACTAATTCAATAATGAATAATCATAATAATAATCATGACGAAAAGTGCAAATGCTACGTGTCGGAAAAAAAGTAACGCAGTAAAAACTGTTGATTTTTCCCGTTGTGTGCCGAAGTAAAAAAGTCTGCCAAGTTGTGTGTGGCACATAGCTTCTTCGTTTACCTATCATCTTCTTCCAGCTATCATCCAAATTTAAGCGATCTCAAACGACTAAAATGTGAAAAGATGGAACATGATGGAATTTACGTTTGCGCATGCGCAGAATGAAGTATTGATTTGGTAACAATGAAACTGATAGAAGGCCATCTAGAACTTAACCCACGCATTATCTGACAACACCATCGAAATCGGATGAAAACCGAGGAAATTAAGGCCGTTACAAGAATTTCACACAGGCGCATGCACAATAGCTCTTAATGATATAATGACATTGAAATTGATATGGGATGATCAAATCGTCATCTTCTACATTTGATCGAGATCGGATGACAAGGGCGTGAAAAAATGATACTTGGTAGAATTTACGTTTGCGCATGCGCTGAGTGGAGTATTGATTTCGCAACAATGAAACTGATAGGGGAACGTCCACACCCTAGTCTGCACATTCCCTAAAAATGTCATCCTAATCGGGTGCAAACTCTGAAAAATAGGCTTGTTACAAGGATTTCATAATGGCGCATGCGCAGTAATTATTAATTACTAGAGGCCTGTTAGGGCTTGGAAAGCCCTAATCTAGAACACGATCAAGATAAGCACAGAGACGGACGGCGACACTTTGGGCCGTCTAACACTGAAATCGGTCCGCGAAGTTCTTCACAATTTCAAAGATCGTTCAGAAATAACTCTCCTAGATGTTAGTAACTACACTACGTTTCTTACTTACCGTGGCAACTGTTGTTACTGCCACAGCCTATAATAAACAGAGAGTCAACTTCCTACAGTGAACAGGAAAGAATTTAGCTCACTCAGCTGATCAGAAAAGACCCCATCACTACGTTTCTTACTTACCGACACCTCGGCCGTGCTGATTCGAAATATACAATCATGTTGAAATTGATACAAAATGATCAAATTGCCATCCCCCAACTATCGAGCAAATTTGAGAAAGATCGAGATGTATATGAACAATTGTTAAACCCCAGGATTCGTTGCAGAATGCCTCAAAACGGATTTCAATTAAGATATTTTTCAAAATTTTGATTTTGAAATTTTTCGAAAATTTTGATTTTACGAAATTTTGCTAAAAGAAAGACAATTTAATCACCCCGTATAAATTTCATCACGGTTGCAGCATTAGTAGCTGCTGCGCATGCGCAAATGTATGATATTCCTTGCAACAAAAATGTCAGAGAATTTGTTTTCTTCTTTTTTTAACCTATATGATTGGATGTTTATGGGTTGACTGATTGGTTCTCAAACGTTGAAACGTTGTTATGAGGAAACTAGCAGTCAAAAAACTAATTTTTTCTAAGACGTTTACAAGTGATAAACCAGAAGTACTTCTAGTTAACAACCTATGATAAACTGTCCACACCGATCGTAACCAAGCACTTCGAATATAATAAGAAGCAAAGTGCAACACCTAAGTTAATTAGTATGGAATAATCACAGTGTCACGGGAACGAGCGGCTAAGTTGCGCAACTGGAATTAAACAGGAGTCAAGTTCTCGACCTTGAAGTGGGAAGAGAAACCCGCAGCCGGGTGCTTTCTACAGAGTAAACAAAGCTGACCGCTAAAAAGTCCCCGAAGCGAGCCGGCAGAACGCGAAAGAACTTCCTAGTTGGGCTCCGACCTTCGCGAATCGTCGGATTCACAGGTAGTCGGCGGATTCGCTTAATACCGTTATTAGGACCTACGTGAGCGAGTGGGATGAGGGAAGTTGAGACGGAATGTGCACGAGATGGTGTAAAAAGTCAACTGTTAGCAGGATGTTCTTGTAGTTTTAAAGATTTGGTTTTACACACTTTGAACGCATAAGCATTCTCGTGTGTGAGGAGAGAGAGAGAGAGAGAGAGAGAGAGAGAGAGAGAGAGAGAGAGAGAGAGAGAGAGAGAGAGAGAGAGAGAAAAGATTTATTAAAAATAATTAAAAAAAAAAAAAAAAAAAAAAACATAATAATAATAATCCTTTAAAAAAAAAATACAACTGGATAATATAGCTCGTCGGTAGGCAGAGCCTGTTTTGACGAGCCAGAGCCGCTGACAAACATCCTTATCGTTAATAGGTACCTCAACAAAAGTGCAGTGCGCTGTCTTCAACCACAAACAAAACACAATTCTAGAAAGCAATCATTCATTTGATTGTCAATACAATTATTGACTCTCTCTATCCAAATAGTATACAATTGACTATAAATAAAACTAAACATAAATACTGCTGAGCATGTTTTCAGCGTTGTTTGGTCCTACTTGAATCAACCAAGTGAAAATAAGCCTCTTGTAAACTGAACGACTATAATTTTCTGGCTGTTTGAGATCTCTTGGTAAGGAGTGAACAAGATATTGCGGACTTCTAGATGTAAGAGTTAAATTAATTCTAGGGTTAACTGTGTTCCGGAAATATTGAAATCGGGTAGAGTGGGAGTGAACAGAAGGACTATTGACTATGGAGGGTGTGCGATGGTAGAAGAGTACCAGACATTTAATGAAGAGTTGGCGGATTGTGAATACCGTAGCTTCCTGGAAGAGGAGGGCACTAGAATGCCTTCTTGGTTTGCCAAGCATCACCTTTAGGATGGCCTTCTGCAAAATTTCCAACTTGCGCAAATGGCTCGGAAATGCACCTCCCCACACTAGAATGCCATACTGTAGCAACGACTGGACGAGTGACAAGTATACTTGTTTCAAGCGCTCCTTGGACAGTACAGGCTTTACATGGTAAAACAAGTATATAAATTTGCGTAGCTTTGAGTATAGATAAGAAACCTGATGATCCCAAATGAGAGCCGAGTCCACCATGACGCCCAGATACTTGTATTTGGACACACTTTCGATCTGCCTGCAACCACACATACCGCCCGAAGCGCAGGAATGGATCTTCAATCCAACATCCTGGGGGATATCACCTCCTCCAATCAGCATAAACTTGGTCTTAAGAACATTCAGAGTGAGGAAACTCCCCAACAACCACCCGTTAATTTTGTCCAAGATCTCACTCCGTATCTCCTCCGTCACAACTTCCCACGAGGACCCTGAAACGAGCAGAGCCGTGTCATCGGCGAAGAGGAGGATGTCAGCGACGGTAGATAGTGAAGCTAAGCGATCTATATAAATCAAAAACAATACCGGCCCAAGGGTGCTTCCCTGAATCACACCATATTTGATAGGCTTAACCGCACACCGCTTTCTCTCGCTGCGAAGAGAAATGGAGCATTGCGCATGCGTGCAAAATGCTAACAGTTAGTGGTCCATTCGTTGTACGAATAGGTATACACTGCCAAGGACATGGCACTGAAGCTTTCCTCGTGGCTTCAACGTGACTTCAACAAGAAAATTACATTCAGGCATGCGCTTAACGTACCGTTGATTCAATCATGATGAAACTGATGGAGCTCCTCCTAACTGTTTCCAACAAAATATAAATTCGCTTCTTACTGCTAAAATTAGAATATAGGCAGTTGTTGTGAACTAGTTGGATAGCTAGAAATTATTATGTGGCTCGAAAGCCACAAAAGAAATCAAGAAATATCAAGAAATTGATATTAGCCAGTTTGACAAATTTAAATTATTTAAAAAGCATTTAATTATAAAAATTACTGAAATTGATTCATGATATAAAGCTACCTATTATTTTTATTCTAAGAAGATTTTTTTCACAATTGTTTTCTTTTACTTAATAGTGATTAATTTTTGATATACCATGAGGGATAGGTACGACTCCACAGAGGGACACAAATTCTTTGAATTTAGGCCTCTGTGGGCACACGTGTATAACGTATTGGTTAAGTTTTTTATATGTTTTTAAATGTATTTATTTATTGATGAGTATATTTCCTTTTGTTTATTTTCTTGTTGTGCCAAAATAAAGAATCTTGAATCTTGAAAGGCTTTAAAACTGAAAATAATATTCTGACCGTGACGCGTCTCGACAGACGCGAGTCTCACACCGCGATCGGGGAAGAGCCCAGCTTCGATCCTCGTCGGATTTAGGGTGATCCGAATTTGACAGTGAACGAGGCAGCAAGTAAAGGGCCTGTAAAAGGGCGCGAGAGAGCGAAGAGAGAGCACAAGTGCAATCAGAGAGAGAGAGAGAGCGAGAAAGATGAAGTGGAAGCTGAAAATAGATCCCCCAAACGGATCTGCGGATTTAGATCTCACTCTTTCACTCGATCATAAGGGCTCCAATCTATTGGAAAGGGTCGAGGTAGTGAAGTATTTGGGGGTGCTTCTGGATGGCAATTTGAAATGGAACGCTCAGACCAAAGATTTAGTATGTAAAATCAGAAAACTCTGCCATGTCATGAAATCTCTTAGGAATATTTTAAACTCTCAGCAATTGAGGTCTGTGTATTTCGCGCTGGTTCAGTCCCAACTGATGTACGCGATTGTAGCCTGGGGTAACTCTGCGAAGCAAAATATTAAGCCTCTCTACTCGGCACAAAAAAGTATCGTACGAATTATGACCAGATCAGGATATGATGTTAGGTCTAAAGAGTTATTTGATTATCTCAAGCTACTTCCTATTAGTAAATTACTTATTCGCTCAACCTTAACTTTTGCTAGATCCAAAGAAAACTCGCAACCAAGAAATAACATTTTTATTAAAAACACTAGCAAATACTCAACACTGAATAAACATAAATAAATTAGTAAAAATAACTTAATAACAATTGAAACATAATAATAAACAACAATAAATAACAGGTTTCAAAAATTAAAATGGAAAGCGCTTGACTGACTCCTCACCCTGCAACACGAGCTTGCTCATAGTGGGGGAGGATTATTTTGGACCTATAGGTATAATATAACAGAAACTTCCATAAGGAATCTGGCACTGGTCGCGAGAACACGTGGCGCATGGTAGCCTCGAAACAACATTGAGCTGGAAGGAGGTATTTCCTGGTACTTATAGAAACGCCAGCCACAAGATGGTACGTCGAAGTGAAGTGAAGGTGGTTGTGACGATATTCTTCAGGGATGCAGGAGGGATTAATCGATTAAGAAACTTTGATGGAAGGATGCAGGGACCTTCAATCCATAGCGAGAGGAGCAGGGTTTAAAGGAGACGTTGAATGACGTGCTGGAGCTTTCTTTGGAGAAGGGAAGTCAAAAATGAAGAACGGCGGAGGCGCCGGTGTTTATTGTTATTGTTTAGCGCCTTGTCTTGAAGAGGCGGTATTGACCCCGAACAAAAGTTCAAGAAGGTTGAGATGAGGACTGAACACTATACTTTCATAAGTTCTCCTCACAGATAAGAGTTAGTTTCATGATGATTTCTCTGGCTGGACGTAGCCAAAGATAGCCGAAACACTACCTATGTATGTAAATATAATGTTTACAAAACTTAAAAATTAAGAACATTTTTTAAAAAAGCCACAGTTCCTTTGAGCCTGACGGCTAAAATTAAAAAACATGAATAGGTATGCTTTAGCCGTACACGACTCACTCCTCGTCGATTCTCTGAACCCGACCCCCCATTGGCCTCTGAACTCTGTTTATCATTCAAAACAAAAAAATGTTTTAGCTCCTCGCTCTCACTTTATTATAGAAATGATCACGACCATTGAGCTCTTGTGAGATGATGATCTCCTAATAGAAACTCGCGAGTAAACATTCACTTTATTATAGAAATGATCACGACGATTGAGCTCTTGTGAGATGATGATCTACTAATAGAAACTCGCGAGTAAACATTCACTTTATTATAGAAAGAGGCTAAAGAGGCTACATACGAAATTACAGCTTCCTATAGTGTAAAGTATAGAAATTACCTATTAAAATAATTTAACCACCGCTTCACAAATCTAACCGTTCTCGCAATATTCGGATCACCTGCTATGAATCACATAATCGAAACACCAGCTCAATGAAATCATCAGAAATTAACAAGCGGTTGCAATCATGTTCACAATATCAATAATTGAGAATGATCACCTGTGTGTAAACAATTTATTCATATAACCATGCTCATAACTCAGCTTGTTGGCCACGCACTTCGCAGTAGTTAATATAGTATGGTTGGATAAATCGAGAGCTTTCGAACGAATGGTCAACGAATTTTGTGGGATGAAAAACGACGAAGTATCATATCCCTAGCAACGACTCGGTTGTAAGCGGAAATCATCACAATTATTGGCGCTACTTTCGTTGCACTCTCGTGGGACATTTTTCGGTAGTTAGGTCACGGCTAAAGCATATTCATGCTAAAATAGTCATGAATTCTTATTTACTGTTGGTAACTACAAGCAGACCTCCCAGCTCGTTCTTTCCGCCGTTCTGAAAAGATTCGACACGCGATCGACCTCGAAATGAAGTGCGCCTTCCGTGAATACCGTTGTCACTCTACGGGGGCAGAATCCCATTCACAGGCAACCAGTCTTTACCGACCCGGTAAACTACTACAATCGCGTTTTTTTTTTTTTTTTTTTTTTTTTTTTTTTTTTTTTTTTTTTTTTTTTTTTTTTTTTTTTTTTTTTTTTTTTTTTTTTTTTTTTTTTTTTTTGAAGAAACACGACGCCTTGGATGACTTTTGAACCGTAGAAGCTTCGGATGATTTGTAACCGGCGAAGAGAGAAAAGAAAGAAGATCGCCGGTAGAAAGGAAGTGGTGAACAACAGAACTGGATGTAGGTGACCGGGTCGTCAAGTTCTTGGCGTCAGTTACGTCGAGAGAGTTGGCGTGCACACATTCTGTAATGGATTGAAGTTTAATACAATCGACGAATAAATCGACTCTCTCAAGGAGTACCAATGACGTGTATTTCATCTGCTACTAAGCAACAGATAAATACAGGGTTTACAATTATGCCGCAACAGGAATAGATCCCGTATCTGAAATTCGTCATGAGACTGAAAGTCTTGATGTGGAACTCTGCAAAAGAGTAATGGTAAACTTTACTGAAAGAGTAGACGGTACAAGCATGCAGACGCAGTAGGGGCGCTCATTTGCCGGATATCATTTTTCATTGTTGATTGGGAAGATATTCTGATTTTATTAGTATGGTTTTTTTTACTCAATTCATTGTTTTTTGATTAATTTATTGATATTTAAAATTCGGCGCTACTTTTGAATCACTCTTTAATGTTTCCGGTTTTTTCTTACTTCACCGCCACGATTGAGGACCATAACAAATGACCAGGAAACTCTGAAGTTTAGATTGATAGTCCCTTTTCTTCCAGGTCTGTAATCCGCACACCACATGAAGTTCTGTGGCTCTTCTTCAGTCACCATAGTTACTCTTGTTAGGGTAAAATCACCAATTGCTGACACTACAGGGGGACATCTCTCTTTGATCGAGTGCTTTACCCAGGAGTTCAAAAAATTCAACTTCCAAGTAGGTATTCTAAATTGTGTGTTCGTTGTGAACAGTTTACATGTATTTGATTTATCCAAATAATTTTGTTTATTATCATGAAGCACTTTTTACAAATTCAGTTTTTTTAACCAAATGTTGACACAAATGCTTTCAGAAATTCCAAATGTTGACATTTTCAGTTTATAAGGAATTAAGGTGCCCCCCCCCCCCCCCCCCCCCCAGAGGTGCAATGGGGGTCTAAATCCTCATAAAAAGGTAGAGGAGAGTAACAGGCATCCCGTCAGAGAGATACCACCCCTACTAATAGCTTTTAATGAGCCATGTTCGGGGAAGGTTGATATTCCTGTCACCAGAAAACCATCCGACGCCAAACCAGCTGTCTAAAACGATCGAGAACAGCGCGTCTTTCCCATTGATTCCTCAACGGGACGCCGACAACGCTATCTCGGGTGCTCTAACGGGAGCTTGGTGGACCTCTCAGGAGGTAACTCTGTTACAAGTTCCTAATGTAGACACTTATGGCAAATATTTCTTTTGTCTGATTTCTCAGTAACGCAGCGATGTGGACTTAGTTATGCAGTTAACTGGTGTGAACTCCCGTGTTAACATCCCGTGTTTTACCCAGGGGTTAAAAAAAATTCAACTTCCAAGTAGGTATTTTAAATTGTGTGTTAGTTGTGAACAGTTTGCATGTATTTGATTTCTCCAAATAGTTTTGTTTATTATCATGAAGCACTTTTTACAAATTTAGTTTTTTTTAACCAAATGTTGACACAAATGCCTTCAGAAATTCCAAATGTTGACATTTTCAGTTCCTAATGTTGACATGGCAAATAATTCTTTTATCTGATTTATCAGTAACGCAGCGATGTGGACTTAGTTATGCCAGGTGGAGTTTACTGGTTAACACGTTGGGAGCCCATGACTTACACGTGTTCGTCATGAGCAGTCTGGCCAACTGTGCCCATGACGCACTGTGTGAGTCAAATATTTTATGTATTTCAATTAGGGTTTACTAAGAAGGGAATGGCATTTTTTTTTTTTTCAAAGAATGCTACGTGGTTGGGGCAATCTCTGGTACGGAGAAGTAGTGATGGTTCGAAGTTCAGTTGGTTCGAATAATAACGTGTGTGTAGGAGCGTTTCATTGTGCTGAAGGCTACGTCAAACCCGTGGAGAATTCTTTGAATTTACTTGAAGTGAACTGAGCACCGCTATTTGTTTAACTTTCAAAGGTCTTGCCTTGCGAAAAACGACTTGGGTGTGAAAAAATGGAGAATAATGTAATTTACGTTTGCGCGTACGCAGTGAATTATTGATTTGGCAACAATGAAACTAAAATGGGACCGTCTACAACCTAACTCGCGCATTCCCTCACAATTTCATCAAACTCGAATGAAAACTGTGGTAATTAAGGTCGTTACAAGGAATTTACAATGGCACATGCGCAGTAAGTATTAATAACACAATCATGTTGAAATTGATATGGAATTATCAAATCGACATCCCCCCAACATCATCCAAATTTGAGCGAGATCGGACGACTAAGGCGTGAGAAAATTATGCTTTGTAACATTCACGTTTTCGCGTGCGCAGAATGAAGTATTGTTAGGAACGCCGATGTGCATAGCCCTCACATTTCCTGAAAATTTCATCCGAATCGAATGAAAACTGGAAAATTAGCTTGTTACAAGGATTGGCGGACACACGACAGAAACAATAAAACAGACACGGAACCAAAGTTTTTCAGGTTGGTCTAAAACGTAAAATGCGAGTGGAAATTTTGATTTTGGAGACCAAAAATTGTTTTTCTCCCTAAAGTGAAAACAATTTTTCCGCTGCCTATAGGAACACTGTTGTTGTGTAATTAGACGGCTGCATATTGATTGTGCATTGGTTATTTAGTCAGGATTCAGCCAAGGGGTAGAAACATAACTTCAACACATCTCTACAATTACGTTATTTTTTGCAACATTTCAGGCCAAAATTTGGCCAATCTTCAGGAAAAACCTTGATGGAATAAAAAAGGTCATTGTAAGTAAACATCAGTTCGAGAATCAGAACATTGTCACATCTCAATATCCAAAATTAAAAAGAAATAACTAATATGTACATGTAACTAATAAGAAAAAAGGTAAAAATTTACATAGATCCAACATGTCTTGTATTTCTTTGTAATTTTGGATATTGTGTGATAATGTTCTGATTCTCGAACTGATGTTTGCTTACAATGACCTTTTTTTATTCCATCATGGTTTTTCCTGAAGATGGGCCAAGTTTTGGCCTGACGTTGCAAAAAATAAAGTGGGTGTAGAGATGTGTTGAAGTTGTGTTTCTACCCCTTGGCTGAATCCTGACTAAATAACCATTACATGTAGGTAGACTCGGGAGCAAAAGGTAGGCATTGAAGGAGATTTTCAGCTACTGATTTAACTAATCTACATAAAAGAAAATGCGCTTGACATGTGGCTCATCACGTGAGTACTAATCTTTTTTTTTTTTTTTTTTTTCTTTTCTTTTAATTTTGAAGCGAATTGCCTGATTTACTTCCGAAAATGTCCCAAGAAACTAACTGATATGTCCACACTTCCACAGTTTCTATACGTACATATATGTCTCGCTTTAACTCGAATCAGCGGTTTTAAGGAATAATCGGTCGCATCCTCAGCATTCCTTCACTTTTCGTGGCCGTTCATTAGAGGCTATCGCCTGCGGTTCACCTTTGATCAGCGGATTCCATTGATAAGGTGCCAAACTGTGGGAGCCTCAGGGCTCTCTTGGCGGTTCGCTAAGGCCGCTGAACCTCAGACTGCGGACGTGCCTAGTCCAACGACAAGGACAAGGTTGATGAATAAGGAAAAAGGCCGCGCAGCAAAATAAATCACCGCCATGCAAGAAGTAAATGGAAAATAGAGGTGATGCAAATTACACAAAGGTTTATTATTTCTGTGCTAAATAGCCCTTGACTGTGCAGATCACCGAAGACAAGGTTAAGCATTCAGACCCAACAAGAGGCCCCGTCAATCATAATTTATCCAAGGGGCATATTGCAGTAACAATTACAATTGGTCCGAGAATTTCAAAATTATCCTCATGGGAATCTCTTTGGAGGTATTCGGAAGAGATTCTTGGGCGCTTTTTCATATCTATATACATAACTGAGCGCTTCACCCCACTGGCCTCCAATTTCGCACTTTTTGATGGATGATACACCATTCTCCGTGACTCGAAACAGAAAAAGTTCCTACTGATCGAACTTCATTAGAAAATTTCAAGGCTCGTTTGTTGAGAGCATCCAAGTTGATAGATTAGGTAGGTAGGTTGATGTTGTTCATCTTATCAACGACCAACGTCCATCAGCACAACGTCCGTCACCTGTAAACCATCGCCGCCCCTTCTTCGCTTCCCCAATATTCTCAATTCGACTGCGTCCAATCTCCCCAGTTCAGTTCCCTGCTAGCGGTCAAGGCCGAACCTATGCCAAAGCCAAGCGCATTTCTACTCACGTGCAGTACGCCAATTTAATTTTGCTTACCTATTCAGCAATCTTCTTATTGCGAATCACACCTCTTCAGCGATCGTGGATTCAGATCAGCCATCTCCATCCCAAACGGAGCGCCAGGTCCCGAATTTGAGCTGGCCTTGCGAGGAAGTTAAATTCCAAATCAAATGCGGTAAGATCTTACCATTACAACCCCCCTTTGAACATCGTCACACCATAACCTACCATCACCACCCTCACGAATTCAATATCACCAGCATCAGGGCCCCAACAAGCGCTTTAGTTTTACCATTCATTATTTTAACACACAGATTTATTTTCCTTTACGGCTATTTCTTTGTTTCTTTTTACTTATTTTAAATACAAGAGGTTTGGGAGTATATTTAACACCTTGAAGTTTTATTCATTTCATATTTCCGATGATTGAAAGGCACTAAGTCAAGCCATCTGCTGTTTATTTCTCATTTTTTAATTTGCTAGGTCCTTCGTCAGCACCTATGGAGGTTAGCGTGATTAGGGAAATTGAAAACACCCAGTTTCAAATCAGCTAACCACCTACTTCTTTACAGATATACACAAGCTTCATGAGTCGAGAGGGTGATAGTGAATTCCACCGATTCCACCGAACGTAAATTCCACTGGCAACAGGGGCGGATCAAGAGAGGGGCTGAGGAAGCTCTAGCCCCCCCCCCCCCCCCCCCTTCCCTTTTGGATCCAAACTGGCACTAGAAGGTGAAGAAGAAGAAATATGTTTATTGATATCCATAGACAATATATGTAACACTGGCACTTAAACTTAATAAACAGTACAGCATGGTGGAATGCAACCATCTGCCGGAAGTTCGAGTTAATCAAAGGTCAATTTCAAAAACGATTGAAAACTTATGAACTCGTAAACGAGTTCCACTATCTGCTTTACAAGCAGATACCATGTTACATGGATATGTCTTTGATTGGGGATTTCATAACGGTTGTCCTCGAGAGTTGTAAAAAAATCCTTTAACTTTGGACTGTAGGCGACGAAATGTAGGATAAAGAATTTATTCTATTATTCTTGGAGACACAATAAGCATACTATACATACTATTAAAGTTATTTCTCCAATACAGGCGCTATCATTTTCATGTTCATGATAGCCTGATTTTTCATTAATAAATGAAATTATATCATTTATTGTTTTATTTGATAATCCGTTTCGTTCTCTTACTGAGGACATCTTCAGATCTTGCTTTCTTGACATTGAGTTGACTTGGTGAGCCACTGTTTTATTTGACGAATCCGTTATATTCGGATGTTTATAAATTTTTTCCTGGACACACCAAGATTTGAAGATGTCCTCAGTAAGAGGACGAAACGTTATCAAATAAAACAATAAATGAAATAATTTCATTTATTTTCCCTGGGCCGCATCCCGACTAATTCCAACAAAACAACGGTTCACTTATAGAAATGTTGAAAATAACTGTGGAAAGAAGCCACTACAATGAGTTGTTGTTTACAGTCGACTGTTGTCAAGAGGATGGTAATGTTTCCTATGGAGTGGAGTAAATGATGCTTTTGCTTTACGTTAAGAATATTGTAACCGGCTTATTAAAATTGTTTATAGTCCAATCAACTTAGTTTAGGAATGTTGCCAGGTACGTAAGGAGGGGGAAATCGGTAGCTTGAGATGTGAACATTTATCACATAAATCAAGCGCTTTCCAACGAGTGGCGAACGATTTCTGTGCGATGAAAACTACGGAAGTTCCATTCCCCTAGCAACGGATTGGTTGTACGTGAACATCATTAGAAATTGTGACATATTTTTTGCGTCACGAAAATTTTTGGTTGACCCCCCAGAGCAAAGACATATCCATGTCAATAATCAATAAATCAATGGTGGATCCTGATAAAGAGCAAATGAATTCAATACTTTAACAGGGGCCTAAAAATTAAATTGGCTTACAAGAAAAGACCTATACCGCCATGCCAATTCGTAGTACAGAATTAATTTTGTCCAACCCAGTCCACCATTCAGGATATTAACTGCCTCGTCTCACGACAATTCACCCCTATTAAAAGCCAGAACTCTAAATTCCCAAAGAACTGGACAAATACATAAAAAATGGAAGATGTCCTCGCGAGCTCGATAGTTGCATAGCGAACATTCTTCACATGCGTTCATCCCATATGGATTCCCATTCAGAGACATCATTTCAGTCCGCAATCTGAATATCCATCGTGCACCATATAAGGGTACTTTAGCTTCTCTTGCAAAACTTGCGACCTTGACATTAGGATCGAGCTCCCTGTACAGTGTGAAGGTTTCAGAGTCCAAAACCCTTTGTTTGAAGTACCGAAGCTTCTCTTCACGATAACACGCCAAAATATTGTTAGCATCCGTTTGCAGCTGGCTTGTGTCCAAGAGGGAAAGCGAGTCAGAGAGGCCACAACTCTGAGCCAAGGAAGCCCACCTATCTGCCCAATATACTCCCGCTCTAACGACCTCAGTTACAATGATTCTTGGTAGACGCGTTTCATTCATAAGTGAGACCTTTACTAAATATTTAAAATGTAAGTTCAGAGTGAACACCGAAAGAGCCTCAAGTCAGTCTCCATATAAATCAAGTAGCTGGGCGTTGGGATCGGGAGGTGGAATAACTTTTTGATGAACAAGAGCTGCACTGTCTCTACTGCTTTGTATTCTAGAAAACCCCATACTTGAACCGCGTAAGTCAGGATCGCTCTTGCAACTGCATAGAACACCTGCAGCTTGGAGCGTAAAGGCACAGAAGGATTAGCCACGACCTTTCCCCACACATAATTCATGGCAAACTTGGGATTTTACCTTTTGTTTTAAATGTTTAGCATAGGAGAGTCTTGGTGTTAAAACCAAACTGGATATGTAATAAATACTATGGTTGACAACATAAGATGTGATTCGATATGTAATAAATACCAATAATTGTGATGATTTCCGCTTCCTTGTATGAAATGAAACTTCGTCGTTTTCCATCCCACAAAATTCGTTGACCATTCGTTCGAAAGCTCTCGATTTATCCAACCATACTATATTAACTACTGCGAAGTGCGTGGCCAACAAGCTGAGTTATGAGCATGGTTATATGAATAATTGTTTACACACAGGTGATCATTCTCAATTATTGATATTGTGAACATGATTGCAACCGCTTGTTAATTTCTGATGATTTCATTGAGCTGGTGTTTCGATTATGTGATTCATAGCAGGTGATCCGAATATTGCGAGAACGGTTAGATTTGTGAAGCGGTGGTTAAATTATTTTAATAGGTAATTTCTATACTTTACACTAGTCTAGGTCATTGCCAAATTGAAGGTAACAGTAATGTATTTAGGGTGTCATTTACATATATTTTCCCAACAAATCAAATGAAATCATCAGCAAAGCCGTACGATTTTCCGGTCTCTCACCACAAGCTATAATGGAGCAGCGACCCTATGATTTTTTGGGGGAAACTAAGTTTCATCAACGACCGCTAGACAGTGCTAGGCTTGCAGCAAGCGGGCGGCATTACGCAGCAAACCACTGCCGTGGTTTTGCCAATTCACCGCACTGCATCACCTGCTGTGTAAGAAAAGTTTAGGTGTGTTACTTAATTTTATTAATTTACCTTCAATAGCCGTGTACACCTATGCAGGCACATTAGGTACCTACGTTTTTATTTCTTTCCTTATCATCCTTTCGAAATTCAATAATTGCAGTTGAGTAGTTTATGTGCAAAAAACAAACATTGTTTCAAGTCAATATACAATATCTGCAACCCTTCTACTTGATGGGAAGAAGACATATTCATAGATCGTTTAGTTCCTTAACTTCACTAAAAAACGTAAAATTGTGGGGTCCAATAGTGCTGTAATGCAGTGAACCCATTTGGAGGCTCGAAGTTTCTAGTTTCGATAATAAATACGCTATGAACGGGGCTTATTAATTATAGACCAGTAAAAATCCTGGCTGTCTATCTGGTGATTTATATCGTAGTATGGATATATAATACAGAAATAATAAACCTTAGTAAGTTTGCAAATTTTTCTCTTGGTCGATTACAAAGATTTGTTTATGTTACCTATACCACAAAAACTAAACCAGCTCCTCACCGCTATTCCATGCAACATCTACCCATGAAAAATAAATAAACCAACTGATATCGTAAAAATTCCAAATAAGAACTCGCAATAACTGCTGCAATGATTAATTAAAATGGGATGTTCTCTCATTCAAGCTACGATTATAAAGGCAGCCTCTTGCGAGAAAATGTAATGAGTTGTAATTAAAAATTAATAGAATATATATACAATCGTTTTATTACCTTCTAAGTCACTAATGATTATTGAGTTTAAGACTTTTTTAATTTTCTTGAATGGCCACCTACTTTATTTTGTCATAAAATAAATTGCCGTGGGTGGCGTAATTATTCCGTTTATATAGTAGTTACGAGCGCTTGTTATTATAATCTTAAACATGCAGCCGTTGATGCTTCTGCTTACGTTATGTATTGCAACTCTTTTGGCTGCTAGCGAATCCGCCCACACTAAAAATAAGGTAACCAATTTGTTTAGCGCATTTTCTTTTAACAAAGGAAAAATGAACTATTGCGTTCACTTTTTGCGTTGATGTATGTATGTATGTCCTCTTAGAACCGTTTAAAATGCCACTTCCCCACGTCTGATTTTGATGAAACTTGGTATGGATGTAATCTGTAACATGGCGAGGGTAAAGATGTATCAGGGGCCGCTGAACCATGAGAAGTCATTGATTAGAGGAGTGAACTCCAAAGCTATTTTGTCTCCTTTCCGATGCAGGAAGCTGAAATTTGAGAGAGAGGCTGAAAGAAGATTGCTGAAGACGGCTGAGAGGTCATTGATCAGCAGAGTGAGCTACAAAGCGATTTGATCTCCTATCCGATGCAGGAAGCTGAAATTTGAGAGAGAGGCTGAAGGAAGATTGCTGAAGACGGCTAAGAGGTCATTGATCAGCTGATTGAGCTAGAAAGCCATTTTGTCTCTTATTCGACGGAGGAAGCTACATTTTGAAAGGGAGGCTTTAGGGAGAATGCTGAAGACGACTGACAGGTCATCGATCAGCAGGGTGAGCTCCAAAGCCATTTTGTCTACTATTCAATGCAGGAGCTGAAATTCGGAAGAGAGACTGATGGAAGATTGCTGAAGAAGACTGAGAGGTCATCGATCAGCAGAGTAAACTCCAAAGCCATTTTGTCCCTATCCGATGCAGGGAGCTGAAATTTGAGAGAGAGGCTGAAGGAAGATTGCCAAAGACGACTAAGAGGTCATTGATCAGCTGATTGAGCTCCAAAGCCATTTTGTCTCTTATTCGAAACAGGAAGCTGAAATTTATGTTCAGCTATTGTTTGTTGGAGATTATGACCTAACCGTCGAAGTCGATCTAACAGTATATCTCTTTATTTCCATGGAATTAGATTAAGTTTTTCTTCAATTTCCGTTTATTTACATCAGCTTTTGCTACGTACAAAGGGACTTGTAGAGTTTAAGTAGTTAAATTTAACCTTTCGGCGGGCGCAATACAAATCCTAACACGATCAGCACAATTCATCTGACAGGTTAATATTCTAATTCTTGTTTGAGCATATTGAAGCATGCATAAAATCCAACTTTTCATACATACATATGTATGTATTTGTAGTTTTAGATAAATCTTCCATTTTAACAATAAAAATTAGAAATTATATTAAATTATTCAGAAAAGTCTGACAGGTTATTCGCTCAGGTACACGAGCAGACGCAATTCATCTCACAGATTATGTACTGCGATAAGGGTGGAATGATATGGAATGGGGAAGCTACTTGTAGCCCAACCAACTACCCCTAAATCCACCACCAAAGACTCAAAAAGACAAGTTACTTCATTTCATAGATTAATTGCGCCAGTCGGAAGGTAAATTTCCTCTCTATGCTAGTGCCCATGTAGTATTAATTAGATAATGTACCATGGGCAACATATTTCTTGTATTTATAGGCCGGCGATCGTCTTAGAAGAGCAATTTAATATAGAAATAATAAGCCTAATTAATTGTTGAAACCAAAATTGGTTAAGCATGCAGTCTTATCTACAAGTTGTGATACAAAATTTTGTTCAAGGAGGTGAAATCTTCGTCCAGATCGTTCGGGGACATCAACCCGCTGGATCAGAAGTATTGGAAGCTTCTTTCATGGGTCCTGAAAAACGCTGAATGCCCTCGAGAAACTATTTGCAAACCCTTGGGCTCGATTACCGCAGTGCATCACATCAGCGTAAGTTAACCAGCACAATCTTATGAACGTACGACGTTATTTACGTCAAACACACGTTTGAACGGTTTTTAATGTCACGACGTATATATAAGTAAATTTACAGTAGGTACTTAGGTACGTTGTACGGGAGGAAACGAATCATTTTTTAAGAAGTTTTTTCAGGATATTGTTAAAAGCACAAGACTACACGCATGGCAATCCAAACATAAACTGAGTATTTTATTTATGCTACTGTACGAGACGTTCGCGAACGATCAAGTTGGCCCTGACTTGCTCTTTAGTTTGACTACCCACTGCGTGGCATTCCCAGCGCTCCAGTCGCCATGAGATTTTACACAGATCAGTTTTCTGCTTAGATTAGTAGTCTGGATGCTCGCTACGCTCGCATCTCAAAAATACATAACATCAAGTAGTCAATCCCTTAGTAAGAATTTAGATTGGTTGGTCAGGGTCTAGAGTCTCGTGTCTCAAATTGATTGTTCGCGAACGTCTCGTTGCTACTGTAGGTGTAACATAGTAACCAAATTCCTTAGGACACATTCCCTTCTCAGATGGTTCGAAAAACACCCATCAGAGCACAGGGCGATTGGAAATGTAGAAAATGGGAGGGTTTATTCGTATCACCCCGTGTGATTCGTTTCCCCCCGATCTATACCTAGGTACTCGACGCTCGGTACACATCGATGCATTGACTTCACCACGCTCTAGAGGCGACTTCAGACTTAGCTAATATATACACAATTTATTTTACTCAAAGGCCATTCATCATGTTCTTGTAGGTGTAATGGAGAGATTGGCTCAGCTTCCATGTGACTTTCTCGGGTTCGAATCAGGTGCGGCGCTATGGGGGGGGGGGGGGGGGGGTGTTGAATCTTATCGACGAATACAAATACGATTGTAGTAGCGATAATTATTCGTTGATTCGAGTCAACTGCGATTGGAAACGATGGAGTCATTTTTCGTATCACAGTGAGTATCTTGTAGTGATTTGATCAATAACCACTAGGAACAGAACCAAAAACACCAGAATAAGATAATTGTATAATATTCTATTTGTAATAATGCGTCATTTTCCTTGCATCGGTCATCAATTTCACATAATTGAAATTAATATCATACATTGAATTGTTGTTTTCACGAAATATTACTCAAGAAAAACTGGGAATGATATTCAGGGCGTCCATCCTATGATATGCGAAGCCTTGCTAATATTACCTAGCTATAGAGGGACGTCCTTGAAGCGAATTCAACGATTGGAGCCCAGTCTATTTGTCTCAAATCTATTTCAATTGGATGTCCCTCTGAAGTTAGGTAAAATTAGCAAGGCTTCGCATATTATAGGAGGGACGCCCTATTGAAATTGATGACCGTGACGCATTTTTATGGGTTGTATTCGTGTGATCGCTGACAGACGAATGCACGTATACGAATATAATAGCAGTTGACTCAGAATCAACGAATAATTATCGCTATTACAATCGTATTCGTATTTGACGATAAGATGATGCCCTACACTGCTCTCGTATAACAACTCACAGGAAAACAGTCATTTTAGAGAGGGTTTGCATGCGTTAATTAGGCAGTTTTGAGCAGTAGATATCAACTGTAGGTAGGAGGTACCATTTATAGGTGGTACTAAACATTTTTAGCGAATTTTTGAAGAAAATTAAGCTATTGCTCTCGCCTCAAAATTTGTAGAATGTGAATTTTTGAAAAGATTTTATGCAGAAATCCGTTTCAGGCTATTCTGAATCATATTCTGAAGTTTAACGCATTTTTTTATGTATGTATGTATGTATGTATGTGTCATTCCAGACTATAACTGTCCGTAGATTTGTGCTAGAAACTTCAAACAAATTTTAAAATGTTAAGGACACAAAACGAAAGTTCAAGTTCGTTGGCCAGCATGATCGGATTACATCTTCGGGTTGAAATTTTCAAAAATGTAGTCAAAAATTTCAAAATAGCCTGTTTTTTGCGATTTGTTGTGCGAAATAATTTTTTCAGCATACTAACAAGTGGTATATTCGGAATCAGCGTAAAGTTTCCTATAAGAATATGTATCAAGTTTTCAAAAATTTCAAAGTTGAAAAATCAGTCAAAAATCGAAATAATGCCGTTCGCTAGTTGTAAAAATCGGTAATATTTGCATGAAACATTGTCCAAATTCAGATTGAACTACTTTAATGGAAGTATCCCTGTATAACCAATCCTAGAACCATGCTGTTTAAAACGTGCTTTAAAAAAAAAATGTAATCACAACACTGATGAGTTTACTCTGTGCATGTGTTAATAATTTGATTCCATGTTTGTCTATCAAAATCATACACTAAAATTTCTCAACACGATCAATAAGATTTCTTCAAAAATTCGCTCATGGGGTCATGCTGCATGACTGGACTTTGTTTCTTTTTATTTCCCTGTTTTTCCAGTTGGGAAAACTCTTGGTTCAGTTGGAAATGTCATACTTCTCCCCTCATTATTTTCGTCTAGCAACGCCCCTGGTTCGAATCCAGGTATAATCCTAATTAGGAAGGGGGGGGGGGGGGGGGTTTGATGCTCATTAATTGACTCAAAGCTGCACCGAGAAATGTTTGTGGATTTGCTTACCATATTTTCCCAAAGGCTAAAAAATCCATATTATAGTCTTGACTCCATTACTCACTATGGAAAAATGATAAGAAAATGCGACTCGAGAAGAAAATAGTTTTCAACTTGTCGGTAGAGAGTGGTAAAGTCACGTGTACTTATAGTAGAAATCCATATTTTTCAATTTATCATAACCACTGTTTAATACCATGAGCTCATGAAGCGTTTGTGAAATTTGTTACAGCATATTCTCTATCAGGAGTACGAAATGGCGTACAATACCGTAGTTCTGATTCCAGCGGAAGAGATATTTTATGCGTGCGTCATCAAATTTAACACGGATCACCTCCAATTGTTCAAACACATCACTTACTTCAAGTGTGAGATAGCTTATAGTTCTTCAGCTGTGGAGAGATTGGCACTTTCCGCAAAGGATGAAAAAACTGATTGAAAATACACATATTCACTCTAATGTTATATATAGCTGTTCGTTTAGATATTCCTGATGCGTTGCATACTTCAATAGATATGTAGAAAAAATATACAGTCATGCAGCATGATAGAATGAGTGAATTTTCTCAAAATACCACCTTTCTTATTATAATAATTATGTTAAACATACTGTATATTGAAATTTAAGCAACTTGAGTATAGAGAAATTGTTTAAAAAACAAATTTTATAGCAAAAAACTCATGCTAACTGAAATTGAGTAATTCAAATAAGATTTTTAGATTCTTGTTAGTTTTTTGACAAATTGTGTTCTTGGTATATTCCCAAAAAACACGTATTTGGCAGTTGAAAAATCGCCAAAAATCAATTATCACACCTCCAGAGCTGCTGGTGATTTCATTCGACGGAAAAATAGTTCGGGTAATGGCACAATATTTTTCAGGTCGCCGATTGGTATAATTTGTATAGAAACATAAAAAAACTGTAGAAAAATCGTCAAAAATCTGTGAAAACCCACGTTTTTTGCACTTTTCAGGCAAAAGAAACGTTAAGGAGGCATTTTAGACCCATCATGTGTGGAATAGGCGTGTTCAGAATTATATTTCCAACAAGAACATCACTTTTTAATTGAACATCCTGGAATTTAAGAAATTTTTTGTCAAAAAGCAGGGCTGTACCTTAAACATTAGATGTTTACGTGAAAAATGGGCTTCGGATTCGAGCCCGCTTTCATGAGGGCACGAAATTGATTTGGGGGGGGGCTGTAATTTTAACGACACAGTTATTAATATTATATTGTACACAGTTAAAGAATTGTCGTAGAAAATTAAGCTATTGCAATGGCTCCAAGAATTTAAAAATCAATATTTTCGAAAATCTATATATGGCCTTTGTGTCCTTCCAGACGATAACTCTTCTTAGCATTCAGATAAAAATTCCGCCAAAAAGTCAAGCTTTCCAAACAAAAGAACGGCTTCGTTGGCCAGGATTTTTGAGCACATTAAATAGGACAAATTTCAAAAAAGTACTGAAAAAATCGCTAAAAATAGCAAAAAACGGCTAAGGATTATTGTTAAATTTTTATTTTTTAGATAAATATTACTCAAATAAAGATTAGTAACTATTAAATAGAACAATCGAAAATTGATGTATAAAATCATGCTGAAAATGTACTAAAATTCCATTAAAATGTGCTTAAAAATTGGTTAAAATTGCAAAAAAATTAAAACTCCAAAATCCCTTTTTGATTAGCAGATTATTATTTAGAACGAGTTTCGTGCCATTAAATTGGTTATTTCAATTTTCTTTTCACTCAAAGTGCACAATTTTCAAAACAATGCAACATAACCTAGTACGATAATTTACGAAAATTCGCTCTTACGATCATGCTGCATGACTGGAACTTTTTAGCGTGGAACACGCTTTTACTGGGACCTAAAAGTAAGAAATGTAACAAAATCATTGTCACGAAAAAACGAGACTGAAGTAGCGGCAGATCTAATTTTTAAAAGGTTCCTTTCTAACTAGGAAAGGATATTCACTTCGCGAGGGGTTTAATAAACATATTCGAGTGTAAGATATCAATTATTTGAATATGGCTTGATAGTTCCAACCCCTACTGGGGTTATAGCGAAAATAATTCCATTCATTTTGATGTTTTACTATTCATCATTCTAACTTTTGCGGTGTTTATTGTGTTCAAAGCAACAAGCTCGCTTGTCGAGTTTTCGTTTGTCATTTTCGTCACGCAAGCAACATTTGACGAGATAATTAGCGGACAAATTAGTTCCTACCAGATAGGGAAGACACGCAGACCACACCATCACACGAACATACGTACGTGAATCTGAGAGGTAAGTAAATACGAAATTGGTTTATAAGTAGACACCTCAAAAGAATTGAGAGATCACTTTTCTTGTAGACGCCAAATACCCCAGATCAATCGGACAATGTTCATATTATATCTCTGTGATGTTAGTGATCAACACATTATAATATAAAAGTTAATTATTTTATCAAGTAAGTGCATATGTACAAAGATCTTAATCTCTATTATTTATAAGAATAAACGTCGAACTGGAATGGTTTAGTTTTGCACGATAAGTGTCCGAGTTATGCTGTAACATCAGCCAATTACCATTGAAAAACTGCTTGAATGGGTACATACCTAATGTATTTTCTCCTGATGCATTTTCTAAATAGCTAACTGTTACCTAGTTTTCGAAGAAATAAATTCAAATGGGATGATATCAAAATTTAATTGCTACCAAAAGTAAAAAGTACCACCGTTCTAAAGTTACTCTAAATACATCCTTTTGTATCACCATTCAAATCGTAGTTCAAATGAATTTTGATGATTGGTCGCGTTTAAGGTTAAGGTTAGTCGCAATGCGCAATATCAGCGTAGAGTTGCGGGGATGGGTAGGGTACCAACACCAAATTGAACAAAATTTTGTAATTTCAGAATTATCTTTGTGTTAAATTGTGGATCACTTAAAATTTTTGTGCGCAGAAACTATCAATCATGTTTTATTATTAGAAAGTTAGTTTAAAATTTGTCGTCAGTAGTCCGATCACATCCAAGAAAGAACTACAGGGACGGCGATGAATATTATATCGACACGAGCCAAGGTCGTTATACCATGTTGGCCTAGAACTTGTCATTCCTAACGTCTCGAAGAAATGAGAGAGTTCAATTTTGAATGAGGTCCCCTCCTTTGTAATATCGGTGTAACACAAAAAAGCTCCAGCTGTGCAGCATGATCGGATGAGCAAATTTTCGTAAATTTATAAAAATCGTAAAAATGGATTTGTTGATGCTTGCACTTAAACTATGCCATTTTCATTTTTTTTGCAAATATTCTGCAAACCTAACTCTATTTTCTAGCACTTACGTATCCAACATGACAACTAATGATGATGTACCTTATTAAATAAGTTCATTGTTGCTTACCTGGTTGTGGTACACCACCGATCCCAATGGTTGGCATGAACCCTCCCCATTTCACGATCCATCAGTGAATTCAAATGACAACTATTTTGATATTTTGGATCGGACTTGAACCCTAATATAGGGGTACAAACCATTTTTCCATCATTGGTATACATTTACTAAGAGGGCCTTATTATACGCCCTTACTAAGAGGGACACATGTAGGGTTGCCAGATTTTTTCGGATCATATAAAGTATATCCTGGCTGCAACCAAGGAAAAGTAAAGTATTTCAATGAAAGTTAAAGTATACATTAAAGTTAACGTTCTCGACCCACACGCTGAGATATTTTTCATTCAGCATCTGCAAACAAGGGCTAGAATTTGTTAGATTACTGCAAATAAGAAAGTTCGGTTTGAGGAATTAAAAAAGAACCATGGATAGTAATACGAGTATTTTTACTGTACGTAGGTCACAAAATTTTTATTCCGAAGAAAACATTACTAGACATTTCAATCATAACGAGTCCATATTTCAGTAAGGTTGTGTTACATACATAAATGTAATTAAGAACATCATTTTCAATCTCGTTCTCACTAAAAAAATATCTCGTGCACGTAAGGACTAAGGACGTTAGGAACTTTTTAGGAACTCGAAAAGTTACATTCATTCAGTCCCTCTTTCTTTCTCTGAAACACTGTACCTATAAAATATTAAAAATTCGGAAAAGAGCTGTGGAAATTGAAAATTCAGAAAAACTTTGAAAATTGACAATTTGAAAGAAATCTTTATACTTGACAAAAAAGTAAATTAGACCTTGTCCTTGACTAGTAAGTAGGTGCGGGGGCTGAACTTTTCTTCTTCGTTTCAAATATAAAGTATTTTGGTCTACTTTAAATTTGTTATAAAGTATACAGTATTTTGAACAAAAATAAAGTAGGATACTTTAAATTAAAGTAGATCTGGCAACCCTAGGCACCCTGCCCCAACCACTGCAAAGTGGTCAAAATCAAGAAAAACCTGGCCAAAACTAAAAAAAAAAAAAAAAAAAACGAAACTGCAAGGAAAAAAAATAAGACATTGGAATGAGATCTCTACTATGTGGGGAAACCAAAGGCAAACGTCATATTAGCCAACCGAGATTCTTAGGTGTACAGCGACTGTTCAAACATGACTCCGTTCACCTCGCATTTATTTCATAGTTTAACAATCGAAAGAGAGCGTTTTGTCAGTTCGAGTCCAACGCTCTTGTGAAGAAGTTTATGTCAAGTTTTAGGGATGGATACACTCACTAGAAGCAAGTATTTGAGTATAATAAGAGGCTGAAATTTTCCACCATTATTAAGTGTTGAAAAAATAGCTCGAACTCAACCGGTTTTTAGATGCTTTTTTTTAAAGGTTTTTCTTAACTTCAATGAACTTTTGCAACTGTTGCAAATTGGGACGGGACGTGATTTTTTTTTTTTTTTTTTTTTTTTTTTTAGCTTGGGAAACTATTTGGCTTTCAGAATCTGTTTGGATCAGCTGCCAATACGTGCCAATTGGGAAGTTGTGTCGATTTTTGTGATTCAAAAACATGAAAATAAAGAAGTACTGGATTTTGGGGAAAAAATGGAAATTACTGCCAATCAGGTTCTTGTAGGTAGAATGAGTTTGCTGTGTGTGTGCCCCACCCTCCTACGATACCTGAGCCACCTGTTACACATTGGGACACCTCAATCAAGGGTAAATTACTCAAATTCCCATATAAGATCAATTTAAGATGTTGCATGACTGGAAATTTTCACTATGAGAAAGTTAGTTTAAAATTTGTCGTCAATAGTCCGATCACATCCTAGAAAGAACTACAGGGACGGCGATGAATATTATATCGACTCTCGCCAAGGTCGGTACTATGTTAACCTAGAACTTGACATTCCCAACGTCTCGAAGAAATGAGAGAGTTTAATTTCGAATGAGGTTCCTTCCATTGTAGTATCGGTGTAACACAAGAAAAACAACAACGAGGCAGCTAAACACTAGTGTTAACCAGAATCGGTAAACTGTTTTTCCGCAATCTTGAAGGAGCCTGGGTTGATGTATGAATGAATTATGTTCGTGTACAAACTCTGTTATTATCGACCTCTTCACAACCGAGGACGGTCTGATGTTAATAAAACATCCCGAGGTATTTCACGTGCCGTCGACCGCTTGACGAATTAACGGATTTAAGAAACACTGCAAATTATTTCACGAAAGAGTTTTGTTTCTGTATTTAGGCGGGTTTCCAAATGAGAATTGTTTGCGAACATTTGCAAACGTCTGCAACCGTTCGCGAACACGCGGAGGACACTAACGTTCACACTTTCTGCGCACGTATGATCAGTATTTGCGAGCATTCGACCAAGTGTTAACCATTAGATATATTATTCTGATATTTTGTAGTTAATTGTATGAATGAATGTTTTGTGTGCGTGTAATTTACAGATTGACCTGGGAGCGGTCTCGCCTGGGGTTTTCTCATGATTCGATTACTTAGTCGTATCTAGGGGTGCTCCATGGTGGGTGCACCCTTGGGAGGCCGCCATGGTGGGTCGGGTCCGGGCTATGGGCGGGTGTTTGAGTCATCTGGCCCTCAAACTCATTCTATCGCTTGTTGGCTGCAGGAAGAACTTTATATTTGATCTATGGATAGGTTTATTATAGTCATATTTGAGTGCATCTCTTATTGACAATTGTCACACAAATTATGTTTTTGACAGATAAATGAAAAAAACTAAACTAAGTTTCCAACAAAAGTCCACGAACCCACCCACGGTTATTTCTCTTTTGAACATAGCAAGGAAAGAATTGATTTTGCCCTTCACCGATTCAGTATTTATTCCCATTTTAGTGACAATTTCTTCCCAAGCATCATGTCAATTCAACTTATAATGGTTATATTTATGGTCCGGTTGACAAAGCTCTACCTTCTCTTCGTACATCTCAATTATTTCAAGGCATTTTTCGTTGTTCCACTCCATTACGAACCTAAAAACAGTGAAGACAATAACGGTGATTACCAGCACGCACTCCGAAAAGTTTTGAAGATAATTTATGCAGTAATCCATCGGCCGCTCGTGATATCGCAGATATGCTGTTCACACCGGACGCGCAACGAACCCTAAATCCTTTGATGGTTCGATGGTTTACCGAGAGAGAGAGAGAGAGAGAGAGAGAGAGAGATTGATTAATTGATTGACTTTGTTTATTAATCATTCTGTATATTTAGGGCCTTAGGGCCCTCCCTTTCAATACATACAGAAATTCATGTCTTATACTTAGGTTTCAGTCAGGTTTTACTTGATAAACACATGAAAACTAAATTAAAACGTAAATACATAATTATAAAGCTTAATAAGTAAGAAATGAAAGTTGCTTTGGATCTTGTGAAGTTACATGATATTAATAATAGGTACTTAAACATACCGCGCTAACAATTTTTTTTTCAGATTATTCTTGAAACTAAGAACAGAGAGAAACCAGTTACATTTTCATTAAAATACTTAATTCCTTTAACTATAAGTGATTTTTCAAAAAATGATGTATGATGCGAAGGTATTTGAATGGTATTATATGCGGATCTAGTAGGTATTGAGTGTACTTGTGTTCTCATGATTATCTGTCTGTATAAATATTTGGGATTATTAAACTTAATTAGCTTGAACATCATTGTCGCAAGTGCCAATTCATGGCGTTCCACTATCGTCAACCATTTCATGCGTGCATAAGAACTTGTAACATGTTCAAAATTTTAACTTGAATATAAATTGTACTGTTGCGTTTTGAGCGCATTGCAACATAGCAATTTTTTCCGATGAAAGATCACAATTCCGATGAAAGATCACAATAAGCTAGACAAGCGTAATCAAAAAAGGTAAGATGAGAGCCTGTATTAACTTAATTCTCACATCAGTCGGGAAATTATGGGCAAACAACTTGAGTTGGCGTAAACCACCATACACTCTACTACAGACTGGGGTTATTTGACCATTCCAACTCTTTGTTTTGTCAATTAATATGCCTAGGCTTTTGACTTCATTTTCATACGGTAATATATTAGCCCCTATTTTTACTTGATTAAGACCTATAAAATCCTGCGATTTGCTAATTCGCTTGTTTGAACCTATGATGATTTTCCAGAATTCGTTTCTAGGCCATGCACGTGCGACCAATCGTACAACCTTTCAATATCATCATTAAGTGCAGCTATCGTGTCTCTCAAGTTTTCAATAGAAGAGAGTGAGAGTGAGAGAGAACGAAAATAAGAGAGAGATAGAGAGAGAGAGAGAGAGAGAGAGAGAGAGAGAGAGAGAGAGAGAGAGAGAGAGAGAGAGAGAGAGAGAGAGAGAGAGAGAGAGAGAGAGAGAGAGAGAGAGAGAGAGAGAGAGAGAGAGAGAGAGAGAGAGAGAGAGAGAGAGAGAGAGAGAGAGAGAGAGAGAGAGAGAGAGAGAGAGAGAGAGAGAGAGAGAGAGAGAGAGAGAGAGAGAGAGAGAGAGAGAGAGAGAGAGAGAAAGAGAGAGAGAGAGAGAGAGAGAGAGAGAGAGAGAGAGAGAGAGAGAGAGAGAGAGAGAGAGATTGAATAAGAGAGAGGGAGAGAGAGCTTTGTATAAGAGCTGCCTTTGAGGCGAAAAACGTCAACCCAAGTATGAATGAGGACGTCTATTAATATTTTAAAATCCAGAAGGTCAAGGTTTTTATAATTGATGGTAGATTTTCCCTATACACTGTGCTGTTTATTGTTATTTTTCTCTTTACTGCACGTTGAAAGCCTTGGAAAAATCTTCTTCGTAAACAAAAATTAATACGGTAGGTGTTATTGTTTATCCCCATATCTGTAACCTTTTGGCCAAGAAGTCAAACAACTTTCCGCTTACAACACACAACGATTATTATGGCATTGGTTGTCTTTACTCCTTAAACTGTGCTTATGCTTAAGGAAACCACTCCCTAAATGCATTACAGAGTAAGGTTAACTTGAATTCATATATATATATATATATATATATATATATATATATATATATATATATATATATATATATATATATATATATATATATATATATATATATATATATATATATATACAGATGAGTTAAGTAGGTACGTTTTTTGTATCTTTTGAAGGTCACTTTTATTTAAAACATTACTTTTACTTTTGTACTGATTTTTGGTGGGACACGAGCTCTAAACATTTATCTGGTGGATGGGCCTCGATCGGGACATCGAACAAAGGGAACGTTATAAGCTCTGTGAAAAATGGGTACCGCATCTTTCAGAACGATTGAAGCTTCAAATTTTTTAATAGGATCTGTGTTGAACTTATCAAACACCTTATAAATCTTGGAAGGTTGTTCATAAAAAACCTTGCTGAGTCCCTAATGAAATTAAATTTCTTTTTTGATGGGAAAAACTATAGATCATGGATATGTCTAGGTAAATGAAGGGAGAATACTGAAGACGCATGAGAAGTAATCCATCAGCTGAGTGAGCTCCCAAACCATTTCATCTCCTATTCAACGCAAGAAACGTCTATTTCTCGCGGATCTCCTCTCAAGAAAATCCGTTATTATGTGACTCACTTCGAGAGCACTGATATACATGTTTAACATTTGTTAAATTTTCCATTTTCTCCCAGAACTAAAGTTTGTTTTTTAGTAAATGATTTTAAATAGAGTTGTATAAATATGAAAATAATCTGATCTAAGGACTAAGGTAACTGTAATATGGCGCTCAACAGTTGAAATAAGTTTACTAAAAGGGAAGAAATGTGGATTTTTATGACATAAACATGGTTTTTCCAGGAAAGAGCCTTCCTGTTCTAGTGTTTACCGATTATTATCGATGGAGACACGTTCCTCTATCGATGCATCGTTCGGGAACCGTTTTTGTAACGTTTGGGGACCGTTGAGGAACGTTCATAGAACGCTAAAGAGATCGTTGTTGCAAGGAAATTTGCTCCAGATCCCATTCGGTGATCTGGGGTGGCTGTACTTCGTGAGCACTGATCCACTTGTTTTAATTTTGGTGGTTTCAATTTTAACCCTTTTTTCTTTCAATTGTGGCAGGGATTTCGAAATATTTTGTTTGAAATCAGTTTGGCGAGTTATCAAAGTCGATTTTTACGGTAGTTAATTTGCTTCAAACTTCATTTTTGTCTCAAAAACCGCTGTTTTCAGCTAGGACTAAGTGAGATTGTACTTGGCAGTTGGTGTATGAAAGGTTTTCGAATTTATTCCTTACGGACAAATCTATACATGGAACATCCATTTTTGGGTTTCAGGATGATGTACGCTTTTCTTACACAACTAAAAGAAAGGGTTATTTTATTGTCAACCATGCATGATGACAACCACATCGATCAAGAAACTGGAAAAGATCAATTATAGCAAAACAAAGGGAGGGGTTGATAGTTCTAATGTGTTCCACGCACTCAACTGCTAGAGTTACAGGTCGGTGGACCAAAGGAACTTGAAGCCATTAATTCTCAAAAAAATATAGAGAGAAATGGAGACAACAAAATATTTCAATACAACCAATGCCTAGGGAAGGTTCTACAAACCAATCGTTCAACACTTCCCACCGCAAATAACCATGTGTTCTTCAAACAACCGGTAAATAAAAGTTTCGGAAGAACAATATGCAGACTTAAGGGTTGACTACGGAATTTGCGACACAATATTTGTACCGCATCCAACAACTAGAGTCACCCCAATGCCGAGCATGTGGGCTCCAAATGGAATGCCAACATTGCAAGTACGTCTCATATGGCGCAAAAAGCTTAGGTTACCTCCATGAAAGTTTTAAAACAAAGCTTCAGACTATCTTAGGAAAAATATGAAGTAAAATCACATAAGCCATAACCGCAAGACGGGAATAGAGCAAAAAATTTTTATAACCCCCCCCTCAAAACTTTTTTCAGTGTTGTGTCGCTGTGTCAAAAATTGATCCTCAATCTATTTTAAATTACAACTTGATCGCCTAGCATCAAAGAATTTATTAATTTACAGAGAATGGATGTAGAATGTTTTTTTAGAAATTCTAACATAAAAATATAATGTAACTACTATTTGAATAGATATATTGGCTGTGAACATAATTGTAGCCTTTGTGAAAAATTTAAAACAATAAAATAAAAAACGTTCCGATTTTTAATATGTTGAGAACAATCACCAAAAATTTGCAGATCGTCGTAGAGATGGTGAAAAAAGTGGAAAAGATATCGGAAAGAATATTTGATCAGTTGCAGTGTATGAAAGGGTCTTCGTTCTGAGCTTTCAGATGCTTGGATATTGCGCGAATCGGGAAAAGGAGGCACCTTTTAAATACTACACATCCTGCTGGAAAAAATGGTATTTGATAATACAACTCCAAAGAGAGTTTTAACAGCTTAAAAGAGTGTTTTCCAAAAAGAGAATGGAAGGGGGGTTGAATAAATTGTAATTCCCCAAATGTGGAGACGTTCCCGCAATCTGTGCATTAGCTACAGCTACTTACCTATTTATTCTTTGATGGGGAACCTCCATATGTTCGAATTTCACACTTTTGACCTCGGATTCAGCGCACTTGAAAACTCCCTCGTACCAATTTTCAGTTCAAAAGACCTTCAAATTTGGCCAATAAACGGCTAAGAAGATCACGCGTGACAGGCTAGTGGGGGCCGTTACGTCATCGTGCAAATGAATTTTAAGAGCCAAATTACTGGACAGATACCCACGATATAGCTCCTTTTTGGAAAGCTGAAGCTCAGACCTTTATATTGAGCAAATAAAAAATAACCAGGAAAATTCCCCAATGCGATTTATTGATAATGATAGCGTATAAAGAAGTGGCACCCTTTTATCTTTGAGTATTTAATACAATATTATCTTTACCACAAAAAACGAAAAAACTCCGTATAAGTTTCGTGAGTCATGCGCAAGATAAGAACCGCGATAAGAAAGTGCTTACTTGAGTACTTTTTGAGTATTCTTCCCAGGAAACGTCCTATAACGAAACCGCTTGCAAAGTTGTTTACATATCCATTCGCAAATGTTGGGATAATATTTTATCTAATCGTCAACATTCCCGAAGTAGAATCAACAATAGACGGTGATTTTACTTTCGCCCTAAGCACCTAATCAAAAGGCTATCGACTCGTGGGGATCCACAAACAATAGGTGGCTACTCTAACCGGTTAGTCTCAAAAGAAAATCAATCTAAATTTATTATATGCAGTTATCTGCTTGATTAGCTTTAGGTAGCGATTAAGAAGTTTGAAATGGGCAATCTCGGGTTTATTGCTCTCATTATTGACATTTTTTAATCAACCAAGAAGCATAAATTATTTTAACACCCTTGAAAAGTTGATGAGTTATAGTAAGTAGGCTGTTGTCAAAACTTCATCATTATATACGTGAAATACTAATGTTATCCCGGTATTTCGAAATGACCTCTCAAGAGGTCATCAGTGTGGCAGACAGACTCTGTTATGCAAAACTCACGATACGTCTTTATTTTTAGCATTTACTAATCAAATGGAATTAATTTCTAATCAAATCGAACTATTTACTTATCTATCAGGCATTATTATTTATTTATTTTCCCAGTAATAACATTTATTGATACAAGTATTTGGGGGGGGATATACGGGTATCCATTAGTTGAAAGTGTCGCTATGGTCCTTAATCTTCCAGTACTTATTGCCACACCTGCCCCGTCCTCGAGCCCTAGACACCTGGGTCCTATTACATAAAACAACAAGTTACAAGTGTACTAGTTAACAAGCACAGGTACTTGTAATGCATGATAAACTAGAACAAGTGTTTCACCAAAACAAAGCGAACAATGTAGAAAAGTTACACTTGTAGAAGCTAAGTTTTCAACTGTAGCTGAAAAGAAAAATGGCGTGTGGGGACATATGAAATGAAATGAAAATGAACGTCAAGCAGGATGACGAAATTGAAGTTTTGTCAGCGGATCATAATATAAAAAATCTGAAATGTTGCTACCTGCCAAAAGTTCTATTGTTAACAAGTTAGTAACAACGTTACTACAAATCTTGAAGAAAAATCGGATTTTATGGGTGGCACTGTTTCAAGCCACATTTTATCGTAAATCCTCTCGATTTGTTGAAGAAACGAGATGTAACCTAACGGTATAAATCCGAAGTAGAAGTAGTTTAATTTCTCCCTTGATGGGAAAAACAAAAGATCATGGATATGTCTAGTACCTACTGCTTACCAGTTGGTACCTACTACTCAATTGTATATTACCCATGTAGTGCCTTCATTTCTCAAGGTTATTCCATTATGGTTACAAAACAATATGGAAAAAACTGGATTCTAGAGCCACTCAGCTGATCTGGGATCGGTCAGTTGTGTTCAGAAGTCCCTCAAGGGCCCACATACCAAATCTCAGAATCGTGGGATCATTAGGGAAAAAACTGGATTCTAGATCCACTCAGCTGATCTGGGATCGGTCAGTTGTGTTCAGAAGTCCCTCAAGGGCCCACATACCAAATCTCAGAATCGTGGGATCATTAGGGAAAAAACTGGATTCTAGATCCACTCAGCTGATCTGGGATCGGTCAGTTGTGTTCAGAAGTCCCTCAAGGGCCCACATACCAAATCTCAGAATCGTGGGATCATTAAAGAAAAAACTGGATTCTAGAGCCACTCAGCTGATCTGGGATCGGTCAGTTGTGTTCAGAAGTCCCTCAAGGGGCTACATACCAAATCTCAGAATCGTGGGATCATTAGGGAATCTCCGCGTAACGCTCTCCGCGTGACGCTTTTTCATTTATGTCTAGTACCTACTGCTTACAAGTACCTACTACTCAATAGTACCTACCATATAGTGCCTTCTTTTCGCATTATTAGTTCATTATGGTTACTTATTGATATTAGTTTATAACTTAGCGTAATAAATCAGCTTTCCTTGACCCAACAATGGCTTAGGAATCATGAGATGTTATGATAAAATTAGAGCAATCCAAAAAGTAGCGAACGATTTTCCTACTATGAAAACTATGGGAGTTACTCTTCCCTAGTAACGCCTTGGTTGTACGTGAAAATCAATACAAAATGTGCCGGTCGGGAAAAAAACAAGGAAATCGTTAACCATTAATTTTATGGCAAAAAACGTATTCTAAATAATAACCTGCTATTCAAATAGAGGTTCTGAATTTTTAGCTTTTTTAGCAGGTTTTATCGATTTTTTAGCAAATTTTGATGAATTTTAAGTACATTTTTCAGCATAATTGTGTACATACATTTTTGGATGTTCTATTTTATAGTTAATAAACTTTATTTGAGCAATATTCTACCAAAAATTATAAATTGAACGATTTTTAGCCGTTTTTAGCCATTTTTAGAGATTTTTTTAGTACATTTTTTGAAATTTGACCAATTTAATGTGCTCAAAAAGTGTTGTCCAACGAACTCATCCTTTCTTTTGAAATGCTTGATTTTTTGGCGAAAGAACGAAGTTTTTATCTCAATTCTATCGAGAGTTATCGTCTGGAATGACACATACATATATATATATATATATACATATATATATATATATATATATATATATATATATATATATATACATATAAAAAAGCGTTAAAATCCAGGATCATTTCAGAATGCCTCAAAACAGATTTCGATGAAGAAAATTTTTGAAAATTTTTATTTTAAAATTTTTGGAGCCATTGCAATAGCTTCATTTTCTAAGAAAATTCGCTAAAAGTGTCGGTCGGGAAAAAAAAGTGTGAACGATGGTCGGTCGGGAAAAAAAAGTGTGGCAAAAAATTCCTTGACCCCCAGCCAAAAGACATATCCATGTCAAAACGGTGTTAAGTACACGATAGGATGTTGATCATACATGACAAGGTGTAATGGTTGGAAGACAGACAAATTATAAACTGAAAAGTGGAGAATGTGTGTATTTGATTTCAACTTATTCTGATGGCTGGTATAATCGGATTTTTCTCCTTCATTCAGCGGATATGATTAATCAGTTCATCAAGTCTTAAAGCTACTGGGTTAGGAATGTCATCTTTAACTTCGAGATAATCTTCACACTTTGTTCTTCAATGACGGGGAGATCCTCAATACCCGAACAGGAAAAAATGGACAGGGTCACGCACCATTTGAATCTTTCAAGGGTCTCGAAAGACATCATAAATCTTTTGTTAAACTCAAAAAGTCCAGTCATGCAGCATGACCCCATGAGCGAATTTTTGAAGAAATCTTCGACATTTCAGTCGCTATTGATCGTGTAGAGAAATTTTAGTTTATGATTTTGATAGACAAATATGGAATCAAATTATTAAAAATAATTAGGAGGTACTCATACTTTATTATTATTAAACTAATCTTGTAGATTTAAAGACAATCTGAATTTGGACAATGTTTCATGCAAATATTATCGATTTTTACAACTAACGAACGGCATTATTTCGATTTTTGACTGATTTTTCAACTTTGAAATTTTTGAAAACTTGATACATATTCTTATAGGAAATTTTACGCTGATTCCGAATATACCACATGTTAGTATGCTGAAAAAATTATTTCGCACAACAAATCGCGAAAAACAGGATATTTTGAAATTTTTGACTACATTTTTGAAAATTTCAACCCGAAGATGTAATCCGATCATGCTGGCCAACGAACTTGAACTTTCTTTTTGTGTCCTTAACATTTTAAAATTTGTTTGAAGTTTCTAGCACAATTCTACGGACAGTTATCGTCTGGAATGACACATACATACATACATACATACATACATACATATATACATACATACATTAAAAAATGCGTTAAACTTCAGAATATGATTCAGAATAGCCTGAAACGGATTTCTGCATAAATTTTTTTCAAAAAATCATATTCTACAAATTTTGAGGCGAGAGCAATAGCTTAATTTTCTTCAAAAATTCGCTAAAAATGAACTACCATAATCTGCTGATTGAGCTTGTAAGCTAATTTTAATGACTATGCAGCTGAAATTTGAAACAAAACCTCTGTGAGACAGGTAGAATAGAAATCACGAGGAACCATCCAGATAAGCTTAGTGAGCCGGGGGCTCATTGTTCTCATGATAGACGCAGGAAGCTGAAATATGGTTTGGAGCCTGTATTGGCCAACTGTGTACTAGTGAGAACCCACCGTGATCAGCTGAGTGAGCTCTAGAACTCATTTCTCTCCTGAGAGACGAAGGAAGCTAAAATTTGGTATGAAGCCTTTATAGGTCTGCTGTGTACGATTGACTTTGTGAGGAACCACCCAGACTAACGCATTTGGGTCTATAGATCACCTATTGCTTATCCAGAAATTGTCTAGTTTTTTTCACTTCTCAACTAGTGCTTGCTCTCTCATTTACTCTTACTTATCTGACAGAATTCAGAATGTATTCCTTAATAATGTATCCTCTAGGCCTCTTCCCGTTACTTCTGGTGTCCCCCAAGGATCTGTATTGGGCCCATTTCTTTTTTCAGTTTTTATTAATGATTTACCTTCAGCTCTGACTTTCTCAAAATATCATTTATATGCTGATGACTGTCAAATTTATCAGCATAGTCTTACAGATAATATCTCTCTCTCGCAGGCTGTAAAGAATATCAACTTAGACCTGGATGAGATCCACCAGTGGTGCAGTGCAAATGGTTTGGTTCTTAATCCGAGGAAGTGCCAGTCTATAATTATATTCAAAAAGGACTTGGTGTCTCATGATACTCCTCCCATCCTTATTAATGGCGTCATAATTCCTTTTTCTAAGGTAGTCAAAAGTTTGGGTGTGATGATTAATTCGACCTTGTCTTGGAATAGTCATGTATCCAAGATATCCAGGTCGATTTATGCATCACTTAAATCTCTCAATAGGTTAGCATATTGTACTCCGTTCCATGTTCGAATGAAATTATTTAAATCTCTTTTATTGCCTCATTTCAGCTATTCATCTATCCTATTTATTTGGTCACTTGACAGTACTGCCCTTAAGACTTTGAGAACTGTATTCGATGCTTGTGTGCGCTACGTTTTCAGGCTCAAACCCAATAGTCACACTTCGGCATACGCTGGTGAACTGCTGGGTATGGATGTTGTGACGTACCTCTCATAATCCAGGGGTTGTGCTTTGTATTCAAGGCTCTCCATCAAGCATACCCTCCATATATTACTACTCTCTTTCGGTTTGAAGGATCCACAAGAGCCAAAAACCTTTCCGTTGCAGAACATAGGTCGAGGATGACGAGCAATTCAATCGCTGTTTCTGGGGCGAGGGCATGGAATTCTCTTCCTGTGGAGGTGCCGGGACGTATGGCAGTTTCAGGTGTGCGGTCGAGCGTCACTATCTCTCAGACTAAACCCATCATCTTCATTCTTTCCTTCTCTATTTTTCTCTCCTTCCTCTTCACTCTTCCAACTACCTTATCTTACTTGCTTTGTCTCCTTCCAAAATCTTCTCCTTCATTTTCATCTCTGATTTTGGTATCTTTACCCCTTTCCCCATCTTCCCTTACAGATAGTCTCTATTTACTACGTTTTTTTTTCTTTGTTTAAATTTACTAAGTAATTTTTTTTTAATCGCATTTTGATGATTATTATTGTATTTTTTTACTATTTTGTGTTTATTTTATTTTATTTTAATTTTATCTGAAAGTATATTGTTCTCAATATTAGATTGGTTGTGTGCGAGGTGGGACTTACGTCCTATGCACAATAAATGCATTTACATTTTTTTTTTTTTTTTTTTTTACAGATCAGCTGAATAAGCTTGTGAGCTCATTTCTCTTCTAATAGACCTAGCAGAATGAAAATTGGTATTGAGTCTCAAGGATGATTGGCGAAGATTGAGATGCCATTTCGTCCGAGGGCGATGCTAAATAATAACAGCAAAATTAGTACCGAAAATTGACAAAACTAATTCAGTAGCCAAAATGTACAGTCCGATGAAAAGCTGAGATGAAAACCAATGAGACAAAGTGCGTTTATAGAAACGATTGGGGGGAAAGAATAGAGGAAAGATTGGAGCTGGTTGCAGGTCAGTGACAGTAAGCAAAGACGACGTAGGGTCGAGGCACCAGTAGTAGGCACTTTAACAAAAAAAATCACGTTTTTTGTGTGTTACGATGTTATTTTTCATACTATTTTATTTCCAATGCTTGTTCAACATTTACTAACTCCTCCCAAAGCTAATTACATTTAAATTGTCTAAATAATAGACGATTATGATTTTTTAAATTTAAAAAACCGACGCAAGTTTTTTCACCAGCAGAAGGCACTGAAACTCCAGTAGTAGGCTGGGAAATGAGCCAGTAGTAGGCATTGAAATTCCAGTAGTAGGCAGGGAAATGAACCAGTAGTAGGCAGTTGAATCTCAATTAACGAATTTTATTAATTACATTTCCTCTCAACGAAAATGTAACGAAAATACATCAAGGCCTGAAACATCATTGTTTACCACATTTCTCAGCCCTCATATTGAATTATTCTTTAAAAAAAATGCTATACATAGGCCATGATAGTCGTAATGCAAAATACAAATTTAAAAAATGCAAAATATAAAATGGAGTTTTACTAGGTATTGACTGAAAACAAACTTCAGTCTATTACAAAACGACAAAATATCACATTGGTACTTCAGCATCAGTAGTAAACTTTCAGCATCCTAACATGTGGAGCTCTGAGATAAAAAATCTATTCCAGTAGTAGGCACCTTCGGGATCCAGAAGGAGGCACCCCCTGATAACTATTGGAACTACTCATTTTCTGAAAAAACCTCAGATACTGCCGTATTCCAAATTAATAACTGATAAAAACTATGTTGCTAACAAAAAGAGAAGGTATTTCCAGTAGTAGGCAGAAGTGCCTATTACTGGAAAATTCAGTATTTTTATGACCCAGTAGTAGGCACCTTATTTTAGCCGAAATTAAAACTTCTAGAGGTACAGGGACATTCTACATCTTCTCGAGGGTACATAAAAGATAACAATAAACAAAAAACAGGTCCAAAATTGCCTCAAATTGGGGCTAAAATACTAAAAACCAAACCTACCTCCTTAGCAGATTTGTTAAGGCAGACAACCTTATGGAGACTGTTTTGTTAACGGGTGACATAATGTAACCAAGGCTGCCTCGATCATCTAGATGATTCTAGAAAAAATACAGCACATGCTAACCTTTAAAACGATGCCAAATTCAAATATTTTAGTGGTTCCGATCACTTATTTTAAGGAGTTGAAGTCACAAGTGCCTACTAATGGAGCAGTGCCTACTACTGGTGCATCTACCCTAACGCAAGTGAGACCAGATGGAAACTGAGGGCTCGGCTTAGTTGGGAAATTTTCCTTCATAAGTTGCCACTCATGAAAAGTGACCAAGAAGAGGCCGGTCGTCGCTACAGGTAAAAAGGAAGGAGAATTCTTGATAGGGGAAAATGGGGTAATATCTCCACCTTAAGCATATTTGTCTATCACAGCTCAGGTTCGCACCCAGGAGTTTCAAATTTTGAAGCGATTTATTAAAAAAATATCCAGTGGTGACTTACAACGTTTTTGCTGGTTGCCTAGCAACTTTATATTAGTAAACAACAATTTAGTAGACCCTAGTAGATGGCGGTATTACCCCAGCTAGCTGGTAAAATAATGTTGGTTCTTCACAGGAACTGAAGTATTGACACCGCCCAACGCGGAACTCGTTAAAGAAAGAAAGATAAATAGCATTCCATCTTCCCAGCTTTTAATGTTTTAAATTTGTGCTCTTCTTCAGGTCGCAGCTAAATTCACAAGACTAATGTCCATTGTCAAAATCAAAACGGGAGCAAGAGTGGAATCTTACAACGAATATGCTAATTTGGGAAGGCAGTTTGGTAGATACCTACTGTACAATTATTCAGTAGATAGGTAGGTAAATGTCTAATAAATCATGATTAGGTAAATAAAGAGGTACTTATGGAGATAAGCTATCACAATATATTTGATATTTTAAATATTAATTTATATTTTAATTACTCAGAATCATAGAAATAGGTGATTATTACCGTAAAAAAATTCGCTAATTGGCAAAATGGTAGAATATTGGGCATTTTTTATGTACGAGTATGTATATATATATATATATATATATATATATATATATATATATATATATATATATATATATATATATATATATATATATATATATATATATATATATATATATATGTATATATATATAGAATGTATCAAAACGGATTTCAATAAAGAAAATTTTCAAAAATGTTGATTTTAAAATTTTTGGAGCCATTGCGGTAGCTTCATTTTCTACGAAAATTCGCTAATTGTCAAAATGGTGGGAGGGGAGAAAATTATGTTTATTACCTATTCAATTAATTAAATTATTAAACAAATTAAACTCAATTATTAAACAAATGAAGAAGAAGAGAAGTTTGATTAATGGAGAAGTGTGTTTTATGGTACATTATGCTATTAAAAAAAAGTGACTAGGGCTTAAGAGTATTACTAAGATAATATTAACAGAATGAACTAACAGCAACTCATTTCCCAACGCGAGCTAATGCAGCTCATATGGGAATATCAACTTTTCCTACCTATTTGATGTTGTACAAAAAATGTTTTTGGAAACTTTCTTGTTTGCTTAGTATGTAACCATACCTTTGTATCTTGATGGAAATAAAATAATTAACAAATAAATAAATAAATTATGTTATTTCATTTTAGCATGAATATGCTTTAGCCGTGACCTAACTACCGAAAAATGTCCCACGAGAGTGCAACGAAAGTAGCGCCAATAATTGTGATGATTTCCGCTTACAACCGAGTCGTTGCTAGGGATATGATACTTCGTCGTTTTTCATCCCACAAAATTCGTTGACCATTCGTTCGAAAGCTCTCGATTTATCCAACCATACTATATTAACTACTGCGAAGTGCGTGGCCAACAAGCTGAGTTATGAGCATGGTTATATGAATAATTGTTTACACACAGGTGATCATTCTCAATTATTGATATTGTGAACATGATTTCAACCGCTTGTTAATTTCTGATGATTTCATTGAGCTGGTGTTTCGATTATGTGATTCATAGCAGGTGATCCGAATATTGCGAGAACGGTTAGATTTGTGAAGCGGTGGTTAAATTAGGTAATTTCTATACTTTACACTATAGGATTTGTGAAGCGGTGGTTAAATAGGTAATTTCTATACTTTACACTATAGGAAGCTGTAATTTCGTATGTAGCCTCTTTAGCCTCTTTCTATAATAAAGTGGATGTTTACTCGCGAGTTTCTATTAGGAGATCATCATCTCACAAGAGCTCAATCGTCGTGATCATTTCTATAATAAAGTGAATGTTTACTCGCGAGTTTCTATTAGGAGATCATCATCTCACAAGAGCTCAATGGTCGTGATCATTTCTATAATAAAGTGAGAGCGAGGAGCTAAAACATGATTCATGTTTTAGGATTGATGGCAGAATGATAAACAGAGTTCAGAGGCCGATGGGGGGTCGGGTTCAGAGAATCGACGAGGAGTGAGTCGTGTACGGCTAAAGCATATTCATGTTTTTTTAATTTTAGCCGTCAGGCTCAAAGGAACTGTGGCTTTTTCTTATAAATATGTTTTTGCCAAATAAATAAAATGAATAAATTCTTACTAACCTTGAATCTCAATTTACCCACAGGCGGTACGGCGTAGCGGATCCCCGAAAACCCCCAAAAACTCCGCCCGTCGCTCGAGAGCATCGAGTAGCCGACGAAGGCTCCCGCCGAGCAGTTCGCGAGCGGAGCGGCGAGACCGGCGAGCGACTCGGGAGCGAGCGCCAGGAGGAACAGAAGCCCAAACATCCGCGAAGGCGCCCGAGTCATGACTGACGGCTGAAGACTGAAAGCGAGCTGAGGCGAGCGCGGAAGACGGCGGTCGCTCCTGCGAGGGGCTCCCGCGATCCCACCACCGGGTGACCCGAGCGCCCCGGCGAGGGTCCTTTACCGGTTTCGGCGCCCGCGATCGGTTTTTAGGAGCCTTTACTGAACGTCCGAACCGGTTTTTTCGCATTAAGACAAATTAGCGGTTTCGGTTTCACAGCCGGCCAGTCTAGTTCGACTGATTAAAGCTCAGATAATTAAAACATTAATATTGCTCTTCAACTCGACAGTTTTTTGAGATTATTTTTTGATATTTTCTCTTGAAACCGGCAGTTTCTGATCTGCGTAATCTCAATATCCCTGTGGAGAAAAGGCCTAGGGGTGAGAGGTACCGCACTACTTTCCCAACAGGATTTAAATATATGCAAACTTCCATTCAACTTTCAGTCCAACAATAATTTTATAAAATTTAATTGGCTGACTGAACTTGAGGAACTTCTTATAAAAAGTAGAGTGCAACAAGTACTAACTTTTGATTGTGAAAATCTCAAAATGCTCACTCATAAATGTGTACAGAATGCTTTTCTTAAAAATAAAGATGTTGATGCGGTATTTTCTGGCTCCTATAATAATTAATTGATTACTATTGGCTTGTGATAGCCCAGGATGGATTTAACGATTATTTGAATTACCATCATGTCCCTTTTCAATTTAAAAAGTTATTTGCACAAATAAGATTGGCAAGTAAACACCATTTTACAATTAAAATTAGGAATTATAATTACAAAATTTCTCCAAATACTGTATGTACAGCCTGTGACACGGGACTTCTTGTAAACGTATTTCATGTTCTATTTGAGTGTCCTACAACTGGATCATAAAAAGATATACCTCGGACTTGGCGGGGGGTACCGGAAACTCGATAAATTTTGTATCAGTACCAAGTGAATTCGACATAACAAGGCTATATTTCTTCTTAAGTGAAGTTTGCAAGAAAAATTCATGTTTGTTTGACTGAGGGATTAACTCGCTTATATATACTGGTACTGCCTATGTTAACTGCTTGAATGTTTTTGAAATTATTGATGAAGTTCATTGTGTGTTTTATTTTATTGTTGTTTCCAAAATTTATAAGGTGAAGTGAATAAGCTGAATTAATAATGAATGTTATATTAATTTGTAATTTATAAAATATTTTAAATTTCTACTAACGCTGTAATACTGAATAGATAATCATTAATTAAAAATCATGTAACTGGACACCACGATCAATTTCTAAATTTTGTACTCTAATAGTTGATTAGAACTGGGTATTGAAAACAGTACGTTAGTGATGTTTACGCATACTCGAATGTAAGGAACATGCATGTTCAAATACATCTCACACACAGCCGGCCAGTCTAGTTCGGCTGATTAAAGCTCAGATAATTAAAACATTAATATTGCTCTTCAACTCGACAGTTTTTTGAGATGATTTTTCGATATTTTCTCTTGAAACCGGCAGTTTCGGATCTTCGTAATCTCGTAATCTCAATATCCCTGTGGAGAAAGTGCATAGGGTGAGAGGTACCGCACTACTTTCCCAACAGGATTTAAATATATGCAAACTTCCTACCAACTTTCAGTCCAACAATAATTCTATATAATTTAATTGGCAGACAACTTAAGGAACTTCTTATAAAATGTGAAGTGCAACAAGTACCTACTAACTTTGGATTGTGAAAATCTCAAAATTCTCTCTCATAAATGTGTACAGATTGCTGAAATCTTTCTTAAAAATAAAGATGTTGATGCGGTATTTTCTGGCTCCTATAATAATTAATTGATTACTATTGGCTTGTGATAGCGCAGGATGGATTTAACGATTATTTGAATTACCATCATGTCCCTTTTCAATTTAAAAAGTTATTTGCACAAATAAGATTGGCAAGTAAACACCATTTTACAATTAAAATTAGGAATTATAATTACAAAATTTCTCCAAATACTGTATGTACAGCCTGTGACACGGGACTTCTTGTAAACGTATTTCATGTTCTATTTGAGTGTCCTATGTATAACTGGATCATAAAAAGATATACCTCGGACTTGGCGGGGGGTACCGGAAACTTGATAAATTTTGTATCAGTACCAAGTGAATTCGACATAACAAGGCTATATATTTCTTCTTAAGTGAAGTTTGCAAACTGAAAAATTCATGTTTGTTTGACTGAGGGATTAACTAAGAGTTTACTATTTGGAACCTCCTTTCAGCAAGTTTAGCTAACGACGTTATAACGACGTTGATGAGGTATTTTCCGGCTCCTATACTGATCACTATTGGCTTGTGGTAGCGCAGGATGTAATTAACGATTATTTGTATTACCATCATGTCCCTTTTCAATTTCAAAAGTTATTTGCACAAATAAGATTGGCAAGTAAACACCATTTTACAATTAAAATTAGGAATTATAATTACAAAATTTCTCCAAATACTGTATGTACAGCCTGTGACACGGGACTTCTTGTAAACTTAGTTCATGTTCTATTTGAGTGTCCTATGTATAACTGGATCAGAAAAAGATATATCTCCGACTGATTAAAGTTCAGATAATTAAAAAATTAATATTGCTCTTCAACTCGACAGTTTTTTGAGATTATTTTTTGATATTTTCTCTTGAAACCGGCAGTTTCGGATCTTCGTAATCTCAATATCCCTGTGGAGAAAAGGTCTAGGGTGAGAGGTACCGCACTACTTTCCCAACAGGATTTAAATATATGCAAACTTCCATCCAACTTTCAGTCCAACAATAATTCTATAAAATTTAATTGGCTGACTCAACTTAATGAACTTCATATAAAATGTGGAGTACAAGAAGTGGAAACTTTGGATTGTGAAAATCTCAAAATGCTCACTCATAAATGTGTACAGAATGCTGAAATCTTTCTTAAAAATAAAGAGGTTGATGCGGTATTTTCTGGCTCCCATACTGATTACTATTGGCTTGTGATATCGCAGGGTGGCTTGTGATTTAACGATTATTTGAATCATCATAATGTCCCTTTTCAATTTAAAAAGTTATTTTGCACAAATAAGATTGGCTAGTAAACACCATTTTACAATTAAAATTAGGAATTATAATTACAAAATTTCTCCAAATACTGTATGTACAGTCTGTGACACGGGACTTCTTGTAAACGTATTTCATGTTCTATTTGAGTGTCCTATGTATAACTGGATCAGAAAAAGATAAATCTTCGACTGATTAAAGCTCAGATAATTAAAACATTAATATTGCTCTTCAACTCGACAGTTTTTTGAGATTATTTTTTGATATTTTCTCTTTAAACCGGCAGTTTCGGATCTTCGTAATCTCGTAATCTCAATATCCCTGTGGAGAAAGGCCTAGGGTGAGAGGTACCGCACTACTTTCCCAACAGGATTTAAATATATGCAAACTTCCATCCAACTTTCAGTCCAACAATAATTCTATAAAATTTAATTGGCTGACTCAACTTAATGAACTTCATATAAAATGTGGAGTGCAATGAGTACAAACTTTGGATTGTGAAAATCTCAAAATGCTCACTCATAAATGTGTAGAGGATGCTGAAATCTTTCTTAAATTCCCTGTCATCCTTCCTTTTCGCATGCCTTGATTTGTGAGTTTTAGACGTTCTTAAAAAGTATATTTTTCAGCACGATTTATTTTAAAAAATTTCCTAAGTTTTAGTTCATGGTTGATGAAATTCTGCGTAATGTTCTGCAAAGTATTCGATAATCATCATAAACGCTTGCATACGAGTCTGCAACACATTGGGACATTTTATGTCTTTAGTTGTAGACTCGTATGCAAGCTCTAAGAGCCACTCAGCTGATCCGGGCCCTGGGCATCGTCAAGTAAATGTCCTAAAGAGGCTACATACGAAATTATAGCTTCCTAGAGTGTAAAGTATAGAAATTATCTTAGTATTAACTAGTTCTAACTTTGGATTGTGAAAATCTCAAAATGCTCACTCATTAATGTGTAGACGATGCTTAAATCTTCTTTAAAAATGAAATGAAATGAAATGAAAATGAATTTATTCCTCCAGTAAATGCTTTACATTAGTTTATAAATAAAGGATGTACAGAAATATAATCTCCCAATATGGGCTAAGAGCCGGCGCTAGGGAGATGAGTTGGTTAAGCAAAAGATTTACAATATACAAATAGCCGTTATTCTACCTGGTATTTACAATATTAGACGGAAATTGAAAAAAAAGAAGAAATAAAGTTCCAATTATAATATAATTTCCAAGACAGAGCTGAAAGAGTAAGAATAAAAAATCGTAAACGAGTTCCACTATCTGCTTTACAAGCAGATACCATGTTACATGGATATGTCTTTGATTGGGGATTTCATAACGGTTGTCCTCGAGAGTTGTAAACAAATCCTTTAACTTTAAACAAATCCCTGGGCCGCATCCCGACTAATTCCAACAGAACAACGGTTTACTTATAGAAATGTTGAAAATAACTGTGGAGAGAAGCCACTACAATGAGTTGTTGTTAACAGTCGACTGTTGTCAAGAGGATGAAAATGTTTCCTATGGAGTGGAGTAAATGATGCTATTGCTTTACGTTAAAAATATTGTAACCGGCTTATTAAAATTGTTTATAGTCCAATCAACTTAGTTTAGGAATGTAGCCAGGTACGTAAGGAGGGGGAAATCGGTAGCTTGAGATGTGAACATTTATCACATAAATCAAGCGCTTTCCAACGAGTGGCAAACGATTTCTGTGCGATGAAAACTGCGGAAGTTCCATTCCCCTAGCAACGGCTGGGTTGTACGTGAAAAACACTGAAATTGTGACACAAATTTTGCGTAACGGAAATTTTTGGTTGACCCCCCAGAGCAAAGACATATCCATGTCAAAATATAAACTTTATTTAAGCACTCTGGTGAGACAAAAAGAATTTCTTCAGTAATGAACAACAATTTTTCGGTTTTTCCAACAATTGCGTTTTTAATGAATTAGGCAGTTCATTGAAAGATAATATGCCTTGGTAACAATAACAACTTTGCGCTGCTGTCGTGTGGAATAAGGGAAGAGAAATGAATTTGTTAATTTTAAATCTCGTGGTTATCTCGTGTTGCGGATGAATGAAAAGTTGGTCTTTTAAAACTTGCTTTATTTTATTTATTTTTAATAACTGACTATAATTCAAAATTTTTAAGGATTTAAAAATAGGTTCGGTGTGAGCCGCAAATTCACTTCCACTTACGATTCTTACCAAAATTGTTTGTGCAACGATCAGGGGTTAAAGAGTAGAGCTATATGCCCCGCCATAAGTCGAGAGTCTATATAGCAGTAGTGATTGGACTAATGCGTAATAGAGTAGCTTCATTAAATTTAAATTCAATACTTCTTTTAAACGGGAAAAATGTAGATAAGTTTGCGGAGACGTTTGTTAAAATAAGCTATATTGGTACACCACTTCATATCGCTATCCAAATATATACCTAAGTACTTGGTTTTAACGGATCTGGCCACCGGAGGACGATTTAAGCAAGCTTGCAAGTCACAGTTTGTCCCATGTAAGCTTAATTTTAGGTTTGACGGAGGGCTAGATAGTGATGTCAAAGCAAAAGGGAGCCACACTGTTTTTGTTTAGATTTAAGGTTAACTGATTTTCAATTAACCAAGAGTTTACTATTTGGAACCCCCTTTCAGCAAGTTTAGCTAACGACGTTATAACGACGTTGATGCGGTATTTTCTGGCTCCTATACTGATTACTATTGGCTTGTGATTAACGATTATTTGAATTACCATTATGTCCCTTTTCAATTTAAAAAGTTATTTGCACAAATAAGATTGGCAAGTAAACACTATTTTACAATAATTAAAAGTAGGAATTTATATTACAAAATTTCTCCAAATACTGTATGTACAGCCTGTGACACGGGACTTCTTGTAAACGTATTTCATGTTCTAGTTGAGTGTCCTATGTATAACTGGAACAGAAAAAGATATATCTCGGACTTGGCGAGGGGTACCGGAAACTTGATAAATCTGTGAATCCGACATGAAAGGCTATAGGTATTTCTTCTTAAGTGAAGTTTGCAAACTGAGAAATTTATGTTTTTTTTTACTGAAGGATTAACTCGCTTATAGATACTGGTGCTGCCTATGTTAACTGCTTGAATGTTTTTGAAATTATTTATGAAGTTCATTGTGTTTTCCCTTCTCTAAAAAAAAATCTTTTCCCTTACGATAATTTTAGTTGCCAAAAACTGTATTTTAATTATGTGTGATTTTCCCTTAAAATAGAAGAATTATTTTCTGCAATTAAAAAGCACTTCCATTTAGCCTAGCTTATAAACAATAAATTGATGGTTGAATATTTTTTACAGAGGAACCAACAATTGTAGTGATTAGGAAAAGGTAGGAAAAATAAAAGAGGTGAAATGGCTCAGAAGTTACTACCTCTAACAAAATGAAGTTCTAACTTAACCCCTTAAATTTGCCATCCCGATTTTTCTCCCCGTGATACCTCTTGTATGATTTAATCATCAACTACGCTCCCAATGTAGGTTGATTACCGAGATAGAGCTTTATCAAGACATGGTCATATCCAAAGCATAATTGCATTTTTAATACAGAACAAAACAAGATGGAAATAGATGCGTGATGGTTACGTTCGCATAAGGGTCGGGATCTGATGATCGCCTAATACAAAGCCTACGTTTATCGCTATACCAAGCCACGACATTAGGCTCAACCATAACTTTTATGTGGGTACCGAGCCATGTGGGTATTCAAGGCAATGAGTGTGCAGATGCCCCTGCAAGGAGAGTCATTGGTGATAACTCCATAGATATGCCCTATACGCATAGAGCAGGGGTGCTCAAACGGTCGATCGCGATCGACCAGTCGATCGCGAGTGCTTTTTGAGTAGATCTCGAGAAGAAAAAAATTTTTAATAAGTAGGTAACTAAACTTTTTTTTTTCATATTTATTTACTTTTTGTGTATAACACCATCAAGTTTGCTAATCCTACGAATATATAAATAAATAACATGTAATATGAGGAACTCAGTCTGCCCTTTGGCAGCTGAGACACGTAGGTAATTAATTCATTTTAACAACGACAGATAGATATGAGAAGATGATAACAGTTAGATAGAATTTTGAATAACAATAATAAGGGTATAAACAACGTATCTGTACACTAGAGGTCGCTGGGATAAGTGGGGTTGGTGGTTCGGTGGGGCTACAGTAGGTCTGAGTGCCATTTTCTTTTTAAACGTCGTATAGTACGTTCGGGACGTCTGTCTTCCAGGATTTCTCTCACTATTGGGTTAGGGTGTTCTGATATACGTAGGGCAAGCTGTCTGTATGAGATTTGGAGGATGGTTTTAACCATGGGTATTTCCAGGTCGTTGTGGAGGCATTCATTACGTATGAACCACGGGCAGTCTGTAAGAATCCTGATGGCTCGGTTCTGTACAGTTTGAATTTTTTTCAACTGTGTGTCACACGTTGAGCTCCAAATAGCGCAGCCGTACTGCCACAATGGTCTCACAAGTGCGAGGTATAGCAGACGCTTCAGATCCAAGGAGAGATGAGGTGAGCCGAGGAGATATTTGATTTGGCCAATTCTTCTTCTAACTCTGAAGACCGTTTCGCTGATATGTGGAGCCCACGTGAGTTTCGGATCTAGTGTCAACCCAAGATATCGTACGGAGTCTTGGAGTGCCATTATCCGACCTTGGAGTTCAAAAGGAGGGATATTGAAGTTCCTTTTCAGGGTAAAGCACATCAATACGGACTTATCTGGGTTGAGCTTAATTCTCCATTTGTTGGACCAGCTACAGACCTGATTTGCATAATTGAGTAGCTTGAGTGGCTTCTTCACCAGTTTCTGCATGGGACAGGACAGCCTGATCGTCAGCAAAATGGGCAATGAGAACATCATCATTTCGTGGCATATCACTTGCAAATAGGGTATACAGGACAGGTCCAAGGACGCTTCCCTGTGGTACGCCTGATTTTACGAGGTGAACATCGGACTGGGCATGGAGATATTTCACAGCATAAGTTCTGGTGGATAAATAACTTTGGATGACTGTGTAGTAGGTATTAGGCAGTACTCTTATAAGTTTTACAAGAAGCCCTGTGTGCCACACCCTGTCAAAGGCTTTTTCCACGTCCAAAAACAGCCCTAAGCAAATATTTTTTGATTCAAAACAGCTGAGGATCTTGTCTACCACACGATGGAGCTGTTGCGGGCACGAGTGAAGTGAACGGAAGCCGAACTGTTCCGGTAGTATCATAGGTTCCCGAAAAGGTAGCACTTGAGTCAGGAGAAGTCACTCAAAGATCTTGGACAATAAGGATAGGAGATTGATGGGCCGATAGCTAGATGGGTTCTGAGATGGCTTCCCTTTTTTCTTTACCATGATAATCTGAGCAAACTTCCACTTGGTTGGGAAGTGAGTAGTGCGAAGGATCGAATTATAAATTTGAGTCAGGAGAACCAGTGCTTTACGAGGTAGGTGAACTAGGAGTGGCTGTGTAATACCATCACAACCAGGAGCTTTCTTTGTTGGCGAATGTTTTGTGGCATCAACTAACTAAACTATGGTAACTAAACTACAAAAATGTATTACGTAATAACACTGCTTGCGGCAAAAGGCTGCGTTGTTTCTAGACTAGACTGTACTATACCATTTCGGGCGGCGCGTTTGACGGGAACATTCGAGACTTTCGTTCACGCCGATATAAATGTTGCGCCTGCAGGAATTGGAGTCATTCTGAGTTGTAACTTGAAGGCGATACTACGTCGATAAAAGGTTTATTTTTAAATAGTGCGAAATGAGTGCAGTGAAGAAATCTAAAACGTATCATTTTAATAACGATTGGGAGGAAGAATTTTTCTTTCGTATGGTGAAGGATGAGTGCATTTGTGTTATTTGTCGTGCGTCAGTTGCAATACCTAAGCATGGTAACTTAGAGAGGCATCATAAAACGGTTCATAAAAACTATGAAAAGGAGTGAATTAAGAAAACGAAAAGTAAGTGATTTGATATCTTGTTTGAAAAAAGAACAAACCATGTTCACAAGACCAGCCAAACAATCAAAAGATGCTACGATCGCGTCATTTAAAATATCTCATATATTGGCGAAACACAAGAAACAATTCGAAGATGGATCAGTTGTGAAGGAAGCATTTATTGAAGCGGGTGAGACTTTATTTGGAGATTTTAAAAATAAAACAGAAATCATGTCTGCTATTAGAGAACTTCAGTTATCTCGTCCGACTGTCACAAGGCGTATTGAAGTCATGAGTCAGGACATCGCAGATAAACTAAAACATGATATCATGGAATGTACATACTTTTCTTTACAGTTTGACGAATCCACCGATATGACAGACACTGCCCAGCTGTTTATTTTTATTCGGATGGTATTCAATGACATGTTGGCTAAGGAAGAATTTTTGACAATCATTCCTCTGAAGGGGAAGACCCGTGGCGAAGATATATATGACGTTTTCATCAATTTTGTAAAAAACAACAAGCTACCAATATATAAATTAGTGTGCATTACAACCGATGGAGCATCAGCAATGACTGGAAACAAGAACGGTTTTGTGGCATTGTGTCGAGCTAATGAAGAATTCCCTTCATTTTTTTCATTCCATTGTATTATACATCAACAAGTTTTGTGTTCAAAAGTTTTAAACACGGAGGAAATTATGGGCATTGCAACCAAAATTGTGAATTCCATCCGTGCACGTAGCTTGCAACGGCGGCTCTTCAAGTTGCAGTTGGAAGATAGGGAGTTAGCTGAACACACTGATTTAGTTCTTCACACAGACGTCAGGTGGTTGAGTCGCGGAAAATTCCTAGAAAGGTTTCAAGAATTATTGCCCGAAATAACAGCTTTTCTATACGAAAGAGGTGATGACACTTAGATGTTGAAAAACGAAAAATGGCTGACTGATGGACATCACAATGCACTTAAACACCATTAACTTGGAGCTTCAAGGTAAAGGAAAAACTATTATTGAGATGATTAGCGCAGTAAACGCATTCAAAAGTAAATTGCAACTTATGATAGATCAACTGAAAAGAAAGGATCTGAAACATTTTCCGTCTTTGAAAGCAAGGATTCCTCAGTTGAATTATGATACGTATGAGGCTGAATTATCAAATATTTTGGGACAATTCGAAATGCGTTTTTATGATTGCAGTAAATTGGCAAATATAGCATCATTTATGAGTTATCCTTTTTCATGTAAAAACATTGAGGAATTAGCTACTGAAGTAGCAAGTCAGTTTAATATGAACTCATGTTCTGTTGAAAATGAGTTGGTGCAGATTCTATCAGATATACATCTCAAAGCTACAGCCAGCATCTGATACAAATTTCTGGTGTTTTATATCTGAAGATAAATATCCGAATCTAAGGCAAATCGCCTTTCAGCTGACGGCAATGTTTGGGTCAACTTACTTGTGCGAGTCTGCATTTTCTGAAATGAAGATAATTAAGTCAAAATATCGCAATCGACTAACTGACGATCATATGTCATCATGCTTGCGATTGGCACTCAGTGGTTACGCACCATCTTATGAAAAGTATGCTGAGGACATGCAGTGCCACGCTTCAACATCCAAAGTCACTCCTTAGTTGAGTTTAACACCATATGTAACTCCTTTGTATTGTAGAAAAGAACTTAAGTAAACCTAACCCAAACCTTGACTAAAATAATGTAAATTGTGCGGAAAGCTAATGTCTATATATGCTACGGTACACCCTACCTAGGTAGGTAGGGTGTATCGTATGTGTACGACAACCCTGCATCACACATACTTGCAGCCTCTCAGAGTCGATCGTAAGTAGTCTAAAAGTATTGAGGTAGATCGCCAGCAGTTCAAGTTTGAGCACCCCTGGCATAGAGGATCAAATCTCCTACATGCAACTAAAACCAATTCCATCTGGCATGAGCAATGGCAGGGTGAGGTCACTGGTCTGAGTGGTGTCCTTCAGGCCTTGACCCCGGTGGGCTCTTTCGTAACCCTACTTCCCAGGAGGGATCGAATAGTGGTCAACCTGGTTGCCACTGGCCATACCCGTCTTACTCACCAACACATGCTTAGTGCAGAAGCTCGAGATGATGTGTGTGGGAGGGGTGGGGGTGACCTGTCCATCCGCCACTTACTGGAGGACTACCCAGTCCTTGTGAACCTCCGAGTCTAGCATCAGCCCCCTCAGTGGGTTGACGTTCTATCCGGTCCAGACAAGGTCCGATCCCTGTTGTTGCACCTGAAAGCCGTTGAGCTCTACTACTGTAATATCTGATCTGTGATATATTTATATACATCGAGTCGTAGTTTTATTTCACATTGCCGATTGTATATGGTAGCGCGTATATAGTTATTAGCCTATTTTACATTTAGTCTTAGTTGTATTGATTTATTTACCGGGTTTTTTGATCCACTTTGGGGGCTGAACTGTGGCCATCACTGTATCCCTCATTTTCCCCCTTCGGGTTGCCTGTGGAGTCCATGATGGAGCTTCTTTTTAGTCGAGGATGGCAACATGGCTCAACTTAGAATCGTGCTACTTCCAGTGTCCCTTTAGACTCCTTGTTCAATAACACCCCACCCCACCACAGTCTAACCATGGTATGTGATTTCGAAAGAAACATAAAACCTTCGTTTTTTCTAATCTCATTTTATTTCAATAAATCCATTTAAGGGCACTATTCTCAAAAATGTACAATTAAACGTCTAGTTTGCAGTTACAATAATCATTCATATTTATTCAACACTTTTGTTCTTGTTTTTTGTAACGTCTTCAAAAAATCAGCCTATCGTCTAAATATTAGCAAAAAATTATTTTGCGTGTTTCTTATTTTATTATTATTAGTAATAATAAAATTCATTAGTCTATAAAGGCTATTCAATGACGTGCACTATAGCAAAATGTACTTTATCTCAGTTTTAATTTTTTTGTATTTTTCACTTTTTTTGTTTGTTTAATTAATTACCTATTCATTATTTGGTAGTCTCATAAAAAACTTGTTCAAAAAACCATCTAAAACAACTTAGTTCAAAGCGTTATAGGGTATGATGAATTTTTATTTTTATTATTTTTTCTTCAAAAGTCTTTAAAGCTTCAAATTCATGCTTTTCGATGTTACGATTTTGTCACTATCAGCTACGAAATCTATCAAAACTTTTTCCCCGTGCTAGAGAAAACCAGCGGGTAAGCTAAATTTATTGTAATATAGCTAGTAAGATTGAAAAATACTTGAACTTCAGCATTTATGATTGGTTATGTTCTTTTTTTGTTTTTTAATTTGTACAAAATACCTGTTTTATCAATTTTCGATTATAAGGAACCGAGGGAAATGAATCAATCTCAATTTCCGTTCGGATTTAGGAAATTTTTGGTGAAACCGCTTGTTACGGAATCAAGCCTTCTTCTTGCATGTGAAAATAAGTGTGGCATTTTGTTTTTCATTAAATAAACCAAAAATGATTTTAGCTTTGAGATCCCTGCCATCAATTTGTATAAAATGATGAGCTATCGTAAGCATATAGTTTAGGAGGTAACTTGTGTCCCGAATTTCAAAAACTAGTATAGATTTATTTTACGTAGAAATAATATTATAACCGCCATCGTGGGCAACATTACTTAAAAACTTATTATTTGTAGTTAAATTTCCCAGTTTTACGTTACCTCATATTTCTCCAACTTAATTCAAATTCAGTATGAAATTCATTCCGACCAATCGAGGTAGTAAGCGCTCAATTCAAGCAATCAATAAGTAAAGCAAAGCAAAAATTTATTATTAATAAATAAGACCAATAGAATTTAAATTTTAATTATGCTTACGTACGCCATTGCAATAAAACTTTGTTGGTCTGCTCGAGAAAATAATATTTTATGATTAATTATCAGGAAAAACAAATTATCACATAATTTTTACAACGTTTCATCATACGGTCGATCAATTCACGCTTTCAACCAAGTTTCACATCAATTCATTTTTGCAACAATTAAAATTGAATGCATAAAGAACTTAAATGCATTGTAGAGCTTAGATATTCCACTTTGAGTAGATGGTACCTGATGAAAACAAATGGCTCTGGTATAATCAGTACATGTTAACAATCATTTTCACGTTTTCAAAACTAAATTTTTCATCGTTCTATAATAAATTTGTTTAAATTAATCATTTAAAATTAGTCGAGATAAATTTATCTTTAGTTTCTTGTAGCATTTTAACATTAAACGTATATTTTAATACATTTCTTTTCCACTTTTTCAACCTTGTTTTGATATGTACTATTTAAAATTTTGTTTTTTGTATTTCGTTGGATTGTAAAGATCCCAAAAGAAACTTCGCATCTTTCCGCTGAAAAGTCCTGTTTCCCTCATCTTTGCCATTCCATTATAATGAAATATCTTTGCCATTAATATATTTCATATAAATTATTTTTGAGATTTTGAGTTGCCAAGGAGGTAAAGGGGAGGTGCCTACATCGTACCACTTCAGTATTTCAGAGAAGAGAAGGTAGCAGAACGCTCTTCCGGCCAAAGAACAAACTTCGTTCTGTGTCCAGCTTTCACATAAAAAATAAATTAATTAATAAAAATAAAATAAACGCTAATTTTACAAAAAAAGTTAAGGTTAGTGATTTCCAAGTTATTTTTTATCGCCTCTGTTTTAAGCCTCCGATCTCCCACGTAACACTAACGGTTTTTTTTAAATCAACAGGTTGTTTCCTAATTCGTAATGCTTTGAAGGGTCCAAAATCGTACCAGTTGTGGAGCTTTGGAAAAACGGCTGCTGCTTGCAGATTAACAAAAATAAAAATCGGAAAAAATCAACTGACCATGAATACCTGTCACTAGATTCAGATCAAAAATCCGAAGTGGGAAAGAACAGTCTTTTCCCTTATATTTCTGTCATTCTAGCCATTATCCACTGATTTCGTTTTCCAATTCCTAATCCCCGTTCTCCTAATATCCTCCTCCACATTATCTTTCCATCGTTTCCTAGGTCTTCCCTTCTTCCACCTTCATCCAGGCTTGAAAGTATACACTTTCTTACATGACCTGCTGTCTGGCATTCGCTCTAGATGCCAAGTACATCGCAGCCGCTGTCTCTCTAGTCAATGACTGTTTCCTCATGACCATTAATGCCATACAATTCACTATTTGTCCTAATGCGATACGTAACACCATCCCACTCTGGACCGTAAATCTCTCTCAGTATTTTCCCTTCACAATCTTCAACATTTTCTCGTCTAACCTGAGGTTTGCAGTCCAAAATGTAACCCAAAACATGTTAAAATTCGCAAAAAAATCTACATTTTAGCACTTTTTTGCGTTTATTTGGGAAAGTATGCGATTAGTGAAAATTACCACTCCATACAAAGTTAATTGTTGCTCCATGGCAGACTAATTGCACTACATTCTTCATTTCATTTCATTACCGTGAAATTTGTCTCTAAGGTCAACCCTTCCACCGTTAGAGTGCGCTGAATAATCCCAAAATTCACTAAACAAAACCTTTTTTTTACATGGAAATCGTACTATCGCAAGTATCCCATCACAGGCATCCCATGAAACTTGTTTGCCGAACGTGAATGAAGCCCATACGTTGACTTGGACAGCTGGAGGGTCTTCATCAGTGAGTCCAATACTTCTAAACATGGCTGCCTTAGCATCACGAGGCTGTCCTCGCTTTCTAAAATTAATACAGAATTCGTGAAAAGTTAGTGCAAGTGGGATACTGTGAATTTTGCAGGCCTTCCTTGTACTGGCCCTTTTTTTGCTAAAATGACTCTACTAACATGTAACTACCTGCAGCAAACAGTTGGAGTAGAAACACTTCATCTTGCATCTGCAAGCACCTATATTAACTCACAAAATGGGAAGCACGTTGTACCTTGTACTTCTAAACTATGTAGGTTCAGCACCCAAGTTCATGGCAATTCACAAAACTCTCATAACGTGTACGCAGAAGAGTACTGCAGAAGGGGTGCAACGCATTTGGGACGATCAGCCAAAAACGACCTTGACATTTTCTAAGCTCAAAGTTTCAAATTAGGTAAGCCGGTAAGTTTTGGTGCACGAATCGTCAATGCAAATTGGTCTTGTTCACAGATGTGGCTATGAAAATAGTTTTCAGTGCCAGTCAGAAATAGCCCTACAGCTGAAACTGTTTTGGCCTGCCTTTATTACCACTTGCTGTTGAGGAGGATGCTTTTAGTACTTCTCGAAGACAATCCCGAATGCCAAATAAACCAGTTTCAGTTCAGCTTATGTTATTTTCAATAGGGAAGTTATATTATTTGTCCAGCAGAATTAGATGTTGTGCCCGCTGTGAGCCGCAGTGAGGATCTAAGGTTCACTGCTGCATGTCAATACGTGACGCATTATAGTCTCGTAAACTGTAAGTTTACCTCTACGAGATAACCATATAGACTTCAAAGCTTCCCGTACGGCCCAGAAACGCTGCTCCCAGCTGCTTAACTAGCCCTAATCACTGCAGTAACATCATCAACACTGCTCACAACTGCTCCTAAATTCTTAAATTGATTGCAGTCTGGGAATTTATAGCAGAGGATCAGGAAAGAGGTGAGGTCTGGAGGCAACATCTTGAAGTTGTTCATAAAAACAGTCCTGTCTTCAATGACTATGAGTATACGTATCTCATGCTGCATATTCAAATGTCTCTTCCCAATCAAGTTACAAATACATTTATGCCTTTCTTGTAAAGTAATTATTAGCATTTATTAATCTCATAATTCATCATGTTACGATTAAGGAATCGGAAGTGGGTGGTGCAATTAAGGACGGGGTGGTGCGATTAAGTCACTCAGTTCCGAATTCGTTCCAGATGGAGACTCCAAGAAGACAGCTGCTGATTGTAGCCAAACAGAAATAAAAATTGGAAAATTTCAAGAGAGGATTACGAACAACCCTTGTTTCAGGGAAACGTCAGAAGTTGACATTTCCGCATTTTGGCGGATCTATGGAGCAAAATGTGAAAAGTGGTACGATATAGGATATACTCGTAATATACCTTTCCCTTACGTAGATCACATTCAGACAATAAGTAAGCATTGAAATTTTTCAATGACAAAATGCTTTATAATAACGTTGAAATCAAATCTCAATTGTGAAGCCTCATCGTAATTTCTAACGCATCTTGTAATATTTTATTTTAAAGTATTCACATACGAGTGCAATATGCGTTCTCCAAATCGGTTAGACATCCCATAGCATCATTACATAAATGTAAGCACAAATGTATTATATACCTCATTCTCAAAAATACATCCACATTACTTCATGACCAACATAACACGATTTATCATTGAAAAACATCATTTCGTTTCTTGTTGCACTCATTTCATTTCAAATTAAGCACTATTACATCACCGAATACATCATAATAACCATCAAATAATCACGTGAAGATCTCTATTACGATCTTGAACAACATTTTTTGAGATTATCGTCCAAAATTTAAACTTGTATTTTTCCTCTAATAACAAATCGTTGTCACGGATTTGCCATTTTATCACAGGATTTCTGCACTTTACGTTTCAATTTTATACTTATCTATGAGTTACACATTATTTTTCACGTCTTCTTAATATTATTATTTTCTGGATCCGAGAATCCTTTGATTATTTTGAAATTCGTCTTCTTGTTTTTTAATTTTATTATAAAATCATCAAAAATTCACACACTACGTTTGTTTTTTGGCGTACAATGTTTCGTTGTGTATGTTTTTCTTCACGAAAGAAAGAAAGCCCAATGTCATATTTTCAGACGAGTTTATGTTTGAAGAAAAACGTGAGAAAGTTCGAAGATTGAAATAGTTTTTCAAGCTAGTTCAAGAGAGAAGTTGTCAGTATAGAATATTTAGTTTGTATGGTGATTCTCAAATATTGTGTCATTTTGTGCAATTTTTAAAATTTTATTCGTGAATTTTCATTTTTCTATTTTCATTTAAGTAGAACGATCAGTTTTAAGTTAACCCTGAAGACTTTTATACGTACCCAAGTACAAAATATCCATTCAAATGAACAACCCTACAACTTTGATTTTGACCTTTTTTTACCAAGGTAACCAAAATTGAGGCAAGAAACAAATTTTCACACGACACATTCACGAACAATCAAGTTGGGCTTTAGACTAGACTAGACTTTGGACACTGCCTTGCCCTTTAGTTCGACTACCCACTGCGTGGCATTCCCAGCGCTCCAGTCGCCATGAGATTTTACACAGATCAGTTTTCTGCTTAGATTAGTGGTCTGGATGCTCGCTACGCTCGCATCTCAAAAATACATAACATCAAGTAGTCAATCCCTTAGTAAGAATTCAGATTAGTTGGTCAGGGTCTAGAGTCTCGTGTCTCAAATTGATTGTTCGCGAACGTCTCGTAATTTTCACAAACATTTTTGAGAAATTATTTCAAAAATAATCCGTAAGTTCCTGCCATAGTCGGGGTGTCGTTCTATATCATAATATTACAACGATCCCATCAATTTTTATCGACATTCTGATAGCACTTTTTATGTAGATGGATGGTTGTGTGCTTTAGATTTAATTTGAATGTTTCCTTTTCAAAGTTGAATTGATTTTAGCCAAAAATCTAGTTTCAACAGTTTTATTTTATTTGTAATGGTGAAATTTTAAGAGGGCTTATAGGAGCGAAGAGTATGAAAGAGTAAGTAGAAATGGGGTGGATTAGATGGGGAAAGCATCATCTACAGAAAGTGATATTTGAGAGAAGGATTTACGGGCGTCGGAGGGGATTCAGATCCCTCATTGAAAATATTGTTAATACACCGGTACAGAACATTAAAGTACGTAAACATCGATGTGTCAAATCCTTAAAACGACAGCAATATTTGTATGAGTGGTCTCAATTATTAAACTTAGTTGAGCAACAGCTATTAGATCAGAACATCAAGTGAACTAACGTATTATATTTTACAATAATTATGAAAACAGTTAAGCAAAATACAGACACATATAAATTCTTTTAAATTCTAAAAATATTAAATCGTGCAGTGTCGTGCTCTACGAAACTTTTATTTCAGAATCCCACGTTTATGTACAATGTATTGAAACTGCTGTCATAAAATTAGAAAAAACAACAATCATAAAGAAATAAAAACATATTAATTATGACAATTTTATGTGTACTACGTACCCACGTGATTTTTGAACACTGATCTTACATTTACACTTTTTATTACATCAGAGTGTACACAAAATTTAGATATTTAAAATTTTTGTAACTTACAACTACTTGGACCTAATAGTACGTTACGGAACTTTTGACATTAGGGACAACAGAATTAGAAATAAACGCCTTAAAAATCTGTACTGTAAATTTTTTAGTTTAGCATTGTGGATGAGAGTTTTTCTACTGGGAGGTGATTTAACATATTAAATGAATTTCGGGAAGATGGTATAATTTAGGATTAATAATACCAAAATATAATTAGATAATCGATCATAAATTATATTTACATGCAACATCAAAATTCGATTGATATCCAAATTAGGAAGCTTGACTCGTGCCACTCACAGAGTTGTAAACAAAAAATGGCTTAATAATGATCATTTTTTAACGTGAAATTAAACGATATCCGATTGAATGGTGGATCAAACGTAGATTCATTGATTAAATCATACTTAAAAATCCGTAATCAAGTTTAGCTAATCGTTGATGAAGTCACATTCTTAACAAATCGGTGGCAGAAGTGCCTCTTACTTCAGTACGTTGAAACAGAGTCTGTTTAAGTAAGTGCCTCTTACTTCAGTATATTAAAATCAGTAAAATAAAATGATTAAAAATTGAAGGTGATTAAAGAGATTGAGTAGTAAGGAAATCAAAAGGATTTTTTCGTTTTTCAATCATTAAGTAGGAGTAATTTTCTTTTTAGGAGTAGTAGTTCTTTAAGAGATCGTAAGTGTTTTTAAGATGACTTCTTGAAATACGTAGGTAGTTTTAAGCAATAACCAATATAACTATGCGAAACGTAAAAAGTGGCTTTTATTTTCACTCTTATTAAACACTCTCAGATCATAATTTCCGTGTGGAAGAAAAAACAGAAATGTACTATTTCATAGCATTCAGAAGATATACGTAACAACTCAACGAGATCAAGTCCTACGAATTCATAAAGAAGGGATTTGTAAGACTTAAAAATGCCACGCTGTGAATCCCCATTAATTTGCATTCGCTCCGACGCCCGATCCGTTTTTTTTAAATCTCGCAAATAACCACCGTAGATAAACTATTTATTGGAGAACGGCTTGAGAGGTTATTTATATAAATAATCTTCTTAAGTTTTGATATAATTATAGTCGTTTGCTTCGTCCGCCGCCAGATGAATGATGTCGTCGTTTGTTACATCACTCGGCACTTCTCGCGTATTTTCTTGGTGCCTTTCAGCTGGCCTTTTTTCTCCAGCTGTAAGGAGATGTTGCGGTTTTTCTCGAGGTTGAGAAGCTCCTGGAATGACAAAAAGTGCAAATTATTTATAAAAAAAATGAATCGCGAAAAAAATTTAAAAAACGGCTCTTATGGCCTCGCAAGGGGCTCCACCCTTGGACCCCGCCAGGGGGAATGACCCCCCCTGGACCCCCCCACCCCCCCCCCCCCCCCCCCCCCCCCCGATTTTATTACTGTTTTGAGCTTAAAGCCAAACTGCAAAAAAACATGGATCATGTTTTTTTTTTTTTTTTTTTTTTTTTTTTTTTTTTTTTTTTTTTTTTTTTTTTTTTTTTTAGAATTACGCCGCGTCTCAACCGGAAGGGTCATTAGCGGCAATTAAGAATGGGTGTCAAAAGGACACTGCAACGGCCACGATTCTAAGGGAGCCATGCTCACCGTCCGTCACTAAACGTATTGCCAACACGGACTCCACTGGCAGATCGGAGGGGGAGAAATAATAATAATAATAACCCGCAAAACGAGGCATCGCTGCACTCTGCCTCAAGGGATACAGCGATGTAACCCTTTTGTAACCCCTACAGCGGATAAAAATACCCCGTACCTAATAAAAACTAAACTACGACTAGATGATTCTTACAAATGCATAAATTTTATCGATAGATATATGATGATAAATACCTTATATCTTAGTTAAGTAAATATATCACTAGATGTACATAAATAAATGAATATATCACAGATCAGAATATCACAGTTCGTTGTAAACCTCAGTAGCTTTCAGGTACACCAGCAGGGACTGGACCTTGTCTTGTCCTGACAGAACATCCACCCACTGAGGGGGTGAATGCTGGACTCTGAGGTCCATGAGGGCTGGGCAATCCTCCAAAAAGTGGCGGATAGACAAATCACCCCCACATCTCCCACACATAACATCACGAGCTACTGGATCTAGCAGGTGTCTGTGAGTAAGACGGGTATGGCCAGTGGCTACCCGATCTCCTTGGAAGGTTGGCCACGAAAGGATCAACCGGCAAAGGTCCTGAATGACTCCACGCAGACCAGTGAGCCCTGCCATTGCTCGAGCCAGATGGAATTGGCTTTATGCTGCATGTAGGAGATTTGATCCTCAATGCGCATAGGCAACATTTCGATGGAGTCATCACCAATGGCTCTCCTTGCTAGGTCATCAGCACTCTCAATGTTGTGGCTCGGTGTAGTGACATGGAACATGTTGTAGTGACATGGAACATGTTGTAGTGACATGAGCATGGTGTAGTGACATGGTTTTTTTCCGGGATTTGCCGATTTGGGGAAATTTTTTCCGGGATTCTGCGACGTATGATCCTAGCCTTGATGAATGATTGGAATGTGACGTTACAACAGCCCCAGGTAAAACCCTACCACTATTAATCTTTATTCACTGTTTTCCTCTTGTAGTGCCGTCTGAGTCAAATCGGCGACCACTTCACCGAATCAGCCCCTATCTCTTGCTAATTGAAAAAGCTCCACCTTAATAAAAATTCCAGTCCACTCCCTCTTTCTTCCGACTCTCCTTCCTCCAGCTTTCTTGCTCATCATGAGTACTTGATGAGCTCAAACCTAGAGTTGCGCATGATGTGGCCAAGGTATTCCAAATTTCGCCTTTCACTGTAGGAAGTAAAAAAGGGATATGTTGTTTGCGCAGCAAAATATATTCATTGTGCATGGAACTTTGGAGATCCAACGATTCAGCCTCGTCTTGAAAGCGTGGAGCTATTTGATTTCTGCTGCCTTGAGAGTCTAAGTTTCAACTTAATTACGAACAATTGGAAGGACATAGCATTCAGCCATCCCCCAGCGCGTTTGGAAATTCAAGCCTTTTCACAAGAGACTTTTCATGTAACGATTGAAAGCACTCCTTGCTATTTCAATAAGGGACCTCATCTCATCTTTTACGTAATAATCTTCTGACACACATTGGTCCAGATACTTGGAACGAGTTACCTGTCAACCATTGTAGTCAATGAGCACCTCTTGCGCTCATGAGCATGACCTTTGCTTTAGGTCTAAATTTTTTATCTTTATACCAAACTGTTGGCATACCTGATCAACTCTAACAACACCAAAAGCTCACTAGGAGAGTCAGCAAGTACTAGTACTGTGACATCAGCATACCTAAGATTGAAAAGAGGGATACCATTTACCCGGAGGCCAACATCACAACCGTTCAGGGCCTCTTACTGGTGGTCTGCATACAAATTAAACAACAAAGGGGACAATGTACATCCCTGTTGCACACCCTTTCGAATGTGCCCTCTGTCAGACAAGGAACCGTCTAATCGGATCTGAGCTTTTTTTCATTGCAACACTTTTCAATGTAACCTCACCTGAAAGAGTTCCTTGACGTTGTGGTTAGTCTTGGCCGAGGTCTCCATGAAGTGGCAGCCCCAGGTTTTGGACTCGGCTTCACCTTCTTCCGTCGTCACTTCCCTCGTTTCAGCTTCGTCGCACTTGTTCCCGACCAACATTACTGGGATCGACGACAGGTCTGCCCCCTTCGTTTCTCGTATCACCTGAAAGATATGATTTTATAATCTATTATACTTACTAAGTCAGAGGTTCTTAACCTTTTTGAAATGAAGGACCTCTTACAAGAACAAGCAATTTCCGCGGACCACTTGCATTTATTTAAATACAATTGGTGACAGAGTTAATACATATTTACTATTTTGCTTCCTCACTACCGAAGGTAGAAAGCAGTGTGTTCGTGATTGAAGTCGAAAAAAAAGTTGTCCTCCAAAATCAAAATTTACACTTGCTTATTGTGTTTCGGTTCCTTGTCTGTCTGTCTATCTGGCCAGGTTTTTCTCGATTCACAATAAACTGCAAACTTCAATTCATTATATCCACATATTTTTCAACAAAGAAATGTCTGGAGAATGTAATAAAACCAAAATCATCATTGAACTCGTGGTTTTAGGGAAATGGTAGAATCACGAAGTCAGATTTCAGAAAAACGCACCCTAGACCCCCCTCGAACCAGTAAAACATTGGACAGTATGTGTTTTATTTCTATATGATCGGTGTGTTGCCTTCAATTTACTATGGTAGGGGTATTTTAGGGGATGATATTTGTGGTAGGCTATAACTCTTCATGATTTATTGGCCTCATTAGGGATAAATAAGCAGTTTATGTTTGCTATTTGGTCTTGTATTATACAAAATCATTGTTTCACCATCCCAATCAAGAAAGTTTGCTCATTCCATGAGGTCCCTTTATAGCCTAGTTGCATACAACTTTCAACTATGAATTATATAATGTCTATAATATATCTAGCTTTTGAAAATTTCCACCTACTAGAACCTCATCCTGAAAATAACTCCATTTCGTACAACCGAAAAGTACTAATAGATATAACCTGGCAAAACAATTATTTTGTATAATCCAAGACCAAATAGCAAACCTAAGCTGCTTACTTATCCCTGATGAGGCCTGTTAAAGGCGAAAGTACTTGGATGCATCAATAAATCATGGTGAGTAATAGCCCACCACAAATCTCATCCCCTCAAACCACCGCTACTATTTTAATTCTTACAAATGAAGCATTTTGAAAAGCAACATGAACGTGACTTTTCATTACCTCCCAGATGGGTCGAAGCTCTTCCAAGCTTTGCCGGGATGTGCAGGAGTAGACGAGGATGAAGGCATGGCCTTTGGAGATGGACAGCCGCTGCATCGCAGGAAACTGGTGGGAGCCGGTCGTGTCTGTGATCTGCAGAGTGCAGATGTTCTTGTTACAGCTCACCACCTGGAGCAAGGACGGTGAACAATTAGATGACATGAATTGATGGTATAAATACCAATAAATAAATTTTAATGATTAATTGTATTTTTTGTTCTGCACAATTACTGGTTTTAACCTCGGAACGGGGTCAGGTGAGGTGCGCGGAGGAAAAGGATTAGGAGGCACCTCACTGCAAAAGGGCCTATATCCGTTTTGAAGAAAAAATTAGTTAATGCTTTCCTTTCATTCTTGGTAGCTCAACGCATGTGCTGGCTTTATCCTCGTTAAAAGCGATCTCACACATTGTTTATTGCTGCAAAAGTTTCTATATTTGTGAGGGTTGGTGCGGCAGAAGAGTCCATATCCGTTCGACCAATCACATTGCTTTTAATGTCTAACTAATGTTCTAAGTTCTGTGTATGTTTTCTATCGTTCCTATTGCCTTAGCATTGGTTTTCAGTCTGGTTTGAAACTCCGGCGTGATCACTAGTTTCGATGCTGTAATTAAGTTTGTTTTTTAATATTATTATGGATGTTAGTGTAACGCCTTCAGAACCAAGAAAAGCCAGGTGTAATCCCTGAGATCGTACCAAATGGAAGAGGAATATTGAAAAAGAAAAGAGGTAGGTAATGATAAAACCTACAGAATATGAATCTGTATTTTCAGAGAGTTGCACTGTCTTCAAAATAGGTCATGACTTGAAGGTTTACAATTGGAAAACCATGGTAGAGACCCATTTCAAAAGAACAACGTCTTGGCATTTCAGATTCAATGAAGCTAAGCGATTTATTTTTACTACATCTCGGCAACTCAGTGTGTTCTTAATTGGACGAAAAAAGATGTCAAAATCAACGACGTCCAGCTGACTGATGACGTACCTTTTTGTGTTACCTTGAAAGCATGGTTGCAGATGTCAAGAACCTTTTTGAAAAACACTTTGGTGCAGACTGGGGCAGCATAGGAGATACTCATTTTACAAAGATTTAATTGCTGCAAATACTGAGCGCTCAGTTTTACAGCCGAAGAAGAAATTTGTGAAGGGCATGAAGAAGAAAGTCTTTTCGAAAAAGTTTGATTTAAATATATTCAATTCAAGTTTTTCACCAGCTGTGCTCAAATCTTTTTACTAACAAACAGTTTTTTTTTTTTTTTTTTTTTTGTCAATAATTGTCACAATGTCATTGTTGTCATTGTTTTTGAATTAAAAAATATGAAATTCGATTCACAACTGAAGTTTATCGTGTTATTTTGTCAAAACAGCCCATATCCCCATGTTGTTGTGGCAAAACGTCCTTTATCCTCTAGGTCATTACAAAAGGTTCCATATCCAAAAGTGTGGACCACAATTCCGCCTCAAAATTTAAAGTCCTGTTCATTTTCTTTGTTTATTTTATTTTTATAAGTTCAGATGAATACGTTAAAATTTGTTCATGATTATATCATCAATTGTATGTCCTGAATAGTATTTTGCGAATATTGGGAAATCAGAAAAACTGGATATAGGCCCTTTTGCAGTGAAGCACCTACTCTAAACAAACCAACAGCTCCTAATGAGGGTACGCTCCGGTGAAATGTTCGAAGTACATGTTAGCTGTGCTGGGTAGTCTCCAAAGGACGACTGCAGCTATAACAACTTGCCTGTTGTGACTTCTGTGGTAAGGAAGCTCATGGAGAAAGATCCAGCAGTATGGTTCGGCTGTTGACTATATAACTACGTGTAGGACAAGGACGACGGTAAATTTTTTAGAACTATTTTTGGACTGCCGAATCTTGCATTCTATGAGGTCGAGGAGTGTTTCGAGAAGGAGTAGTTGTGCCGGAAATCTCAAAAGTGATCAAATTTATTAAAGACACGGTCAAATTGGGCCCACGGTCAAAACATTCCTAGGCGGATTACCGTCAACCCCTCTCGAAGGGTCGAGGTTGAATCGGGCCCCTGGTCAGTCGGGCAACATTTATGATTACCTAGTTATATGATCAGGCAACATTAGTTTTGTTAAGTGATGAGATATTCGTTTTTACTTTAATGTACGATCTAATTAAAAACTAAAACATGATGTAAGGAAATAAATACAATAAAACTTCATTCAAACAACAACAAAAAAACCCCGTTTGGTGGTCTGGAAGCTCGAAGCTCGCAACTCCAGAATACGTAACATCAAGCAGTCAAACCCTTAGTAAAAATTCAGATTAGTTGGACATATAGGTCAGAATGGTGTGTATAGTTTGGTGGTCTGAATGCTCGCAAGCTCGCCTCTCAAGAGTAAATCCCTTAGTAAAAATTCAAATTAGTTGGACATTTGTTCAGAATGATCATAGTGTGATGTTTGTATGTATTTAAACTAAGGTGGTAAAGGTATGGGTTCAATTCGACACTGCCTCCGAACTGACCCAATTCAACCGTCGTTTTTACGACACTAACAGACCGTGGGCCCAATTCGACATCAACCTTTGTTAAATACCTCCAGTCCACCTTCCCCCTATCATGTGGGCGGCAAGGAATTCATACTCGGGAAGGACGACTAATGCCTGGGAACCATTTCATGCCAAATTTAACAAACAGTTCAACTGCCACCATCCGAACATTTACGTATTTGTGGAAGAGTTGCTAAATACCCAGATTGACACGAAATGGTAGCCGAGAAGAATAACTGGGACGAGGTGGCAACATACCACAGGACGGATCCTGGGAATAAAGAAGACATAAGGGATGAGGAGCCAAAATGGCAAAAAAAGAGGGGGAAACTACCCCGAAGTAATACTAAGTAAGGTGGTTTCGGGGTAGTTCTCTATAAGTATAGAGAGTGGTGGTTTTTAGTTGGTATGCCGGAAAAGCCCAAAAAGGGAGACTTCATCACTGTTGAAGAGAACAGGCCTTCTCTTCGTTCATAAATAATTTTCCCCATTAAAAAAAAAAAAAAAAAAAAAAAAGTTTAACTAGTAGTGCACAACGTATCATTTATGTTCCGTTGATAGAGAAGCCTTCACAGAGTTGCTGGATTTAAACAAAAGTGATTTTTGGTCTCTCAATGTTTCAAAAATCATGATTAGCTATCTTTCCATCTTTTATGCTCGTACAGTGGCCCGGAACTTAATCTTACCCGTTCCCAAGGGCTGACAACGAGTTAGTGTTTTGCGATTTTCTCAGATATTCATCATGTTTGACGAAGAGTCTGTATAATTATTCATTAATCATTCCTAAAAATTGTCTATCGTCATATTTCATTAGTATAGATGTGTAATGGAAGAACTTCCATGAATAAGCTTTAATCTTCTAATGTAAATATTGACTAATAAAGTTGACCGTACCATAAATGGTACGTTGCCCACTTAGCACGTGACTTTGAGTTGTTCAATTCATCCTCTTTTTCAGCTAATTGGTGTCAATAATTTAGCCCGAACTGACAGTCTAATAGGGAATTAATTAGCTTCTAGCTGACAATGACGCGTTGTTCGAAAGGGAGATCCTCATTGCTCCTCCTGATCCAAAAATTACTTTACCGATGAAGACTTGGGAACTGGAAATTTCGGTATTGAGTCCTTGTACAACCTCAGTACATCATCAGTTGGCCACTGAAGCGGATAGAAGATCTCTTAACGATCGTTAGGTATTCTTCCTCCTTGGGAGGTGAGCCTAGCAGTACTAGTACCCATTCAGAGATAAAACTGTGCAAAGGCTTCTATGAGCCATACGCACAGATGGTTAGTATGAAAATTTACAAGCAACAACCCATTACTAGGTAATATTGAACGATTACTTGTGATAATATCAATTTTATTTTCCTCAATTTCTTTGAGAATAAACAGTTTTTTCTTCTCTAAATTAAATAAAGGAATCGAGTTACGGAGCTACTTAATTTTTGCAGTTTCTTGAACAATTGAGTGGTTCGCTCACTCACAAAAGCCACATCTTTATGTGGTTCCGGAGCCATGATGAGATTCACCATTCACGACAGCCTTTAATCGGCGCAGGTTTAAGGTTGAGGTTTGAGTCTTCTCAGAGGCCCGCAAAGCGCGGAGGCGGGGAAAAACGATTTTACGGGTCATTTCCCGGACGACGTCGTTTCTAAGCGAGTTAAGCCCCAACATCAAAAGGACCCTTGTGAAATCTCTCCATCAAACCCCTGTAGGAGGATTCCGATATAAATAGGGAAGGTCGCCGAGTGGGTGGGGATCTTGGGATTTCAACGTTGACTACCCAAAACCCCACGAAGATAGCTTTGACATATCCACAAATATGTATATGCCACGTGTGCTGGCTAATAATAAAATATGGTGTTTCCTTTGGTATTGAACATTTCGATTTCCCAATAGGATCGTGGGATAATAAAATAGAATTCAATAGAAATTAATTAATTCATGTTCTGCGTTTTCCATAGCTGCACGTGGTTATGCCGTGTCCCATAATATGTTGGAAAGCTCTTAATTTACTTAAAATTATAGAAAATTAAAAAAAAACGAATTTGTACATCTTAATATAGAGAAAAATAAAAATGTATAAATTCAGATTTCACCTCTGGCAAGTAAAGCCTCCATTTCCCTTGCACGGTCACAAATGTGAAACGCAAAGCTTGGTCCAAAAATCGATTCCGTCAAATGAAAATATCAAAATTATTTTATTGTCTATTCTTTTAAGAAATTTTACGCTGATTACGAATATACAACATGTTCACTTCTCTTTTACGTAATATCTTCAAAATACCTTTAAAACACACGTTTTTTAAACATATTTTACGTTCTAGCAGCTATAAATAACGTTCAAAACAAAGTGTTTAAAGAGAAAAATTGTAGGGAATGAAATTTTGCGTCAATTGGTCACCAGAAAAAGTAAAAAGCACCGAAAATGAGGAAGATATAGGATTTTACAGTTTCACAAAACCGGGAAGTACCGCTTTTTAGCACATTAGAGATCAAAATCGGCATTAATTCGAGTTAAGAAGAAAATTTTTAGCCAATCAAATTCTACGTCGAATAAGTAGTCATAAAAAATTTCAAAATTTCATGCGAATTAGGGGTTTTATGGTGTTTTTAAGCTGCATCGAACACGATTTTTCAACTTTCACATTGTATTTCATTCGGAGGATCTTCTTAAACATTCAACAACTACGTTTGATTCATAAAGTTTCATAAAAGAGTGGCAGGCCTCACTTAATTACTAATGTTGCCTACGAAATAAAACTAAAAATGATAAAACATTAGAATAACTTTTCTTAAGCTTTTTACCATCTCAGTGGGTTGTTGAGGGGGTTGCATGTTTAACAAGATAATTATTTGCTATTAGGATCGTAAAAAATATACTACATCAATAAAAAAAGTTGTTTTATTGTAACATACTTGGAGGAAATAACACAAACAATTTAATAGCTTTCTTTTTAGTTGAAGTAATAATAAAACAGTTGTTTTATTGATGTAAGTAATTTAATTATTTACGATCCTAATGGCCAACAATTATCTTGTCAAATATTCAAAGCCCTCAAAAACCCACTGAGTCGGTAAAAACCTAAGATAACAGTATATTTTAATTGATTATCATTTTTATTTTTATTTTGATAGCTAGATTAGTGATTCAGAAAGGCCTCCCACTTTTTTCCGAAACTGTACAAAATTAATGATAGTTGCAAAATAGAAGGGTACCTGGAATTTCCAGGTTCTGTTAGGTCCCGGGTGTGCATCAGTGAATCGCGAAAACACCATATAACCCCTAATTTACATGATTTTTTGAAATGTTTATTGACTATTCGACGTAGAATTTGTTTAGCTACAATTTTTCTTCATAACACGATTTAAATGCCAAGTTTGACCACTAATATGCTAAAAAAAAGGTTTCCAGGTTTTTATAAACGTGTTTTTCGGACAAGATCCTATCGTATATTTATTTACAACTAGCCGTTTTCTCTCTCGCTTCGTTCGCTTGGTGTGGGATTTTTCGATGCGATGGGATATATATAGTCCATCCCGAGATCGGACACTAGGTACAGAACATATCCCGCTGCGCGCCCCTGCCGTCCTGAATTCGAACTACCGTCAACTGGCAATGGAAATAAGCTCCCTTATGGGTAGCTAAGTTCTGTGATTATTCAAAGTTACTCAAGTCCTCTGTGGTATAGAGAGCGTATCAGAATCTTAAGACTATGGACCGTTCAATCTCATGCCCGGGACAACATTTTTTGCATTTGAATTCAACCTCCGTAACATATTTTTAAACACCATTATTATAAATGGTTTAAGTAAATCATACTTTAAAACGTCATTTTGATCTATTCGTCTATCTAACCTGTATTTTACTAAAGGATTGACTACTTGATGTTATATATTACTGGTATGAGAGCATCCAGACCACGAAACTATACAAATCATTCTGATCTATTTGTCCAACTAATCTGAATTTTTACTAAGGGATTGACTACCTACTTCATGTTCTGTATTTTTGAGATGCGAGCTTGTGAGCATCCAAACCCCCTAACTATACAAATCGTTTTGATCTATTTGTCCAACTAATCTATATTTTAGCAGTGGACGGATTAATGAAAATGGAGGCACCAATTCATTCAACGGAACCTATTCGTACGAAAAGACTATGAGGGAACGTAGTTGCAATTCATCTCGGCAGGGGCGTGCACAGCGGGACATGTTGTGCACCCAACGTCACGTCATCCCAAGCCCGAAGGAAAAACCCCGTTGAAATCCGAAATATGTAATGTTACTCGTTTCGCTCACTCAGGGTAGGATGTATGATGCCTATCTATATATTATATAGATAGATATACACCTATATTATATATATCTATATATTATATAGATAGATATACACCTATATTATATAGTTGGATATACGCCAGAATGAATTCTTTCGTTATTTTCCGCATATCTTTGGTGACTTTTTGAGGGGAAAAATTCATTTACGAATACCTGTCTGCCTACAGGTTATGACGGACTCGAATAATTTATACCTATATGGAATCGTTTTTTTCTGAAAAAATATATGCCCATCTTTCACGAATTTCGTGGGAAAATGAAGACCATTTGAACGATTTGGTTATCACCATACCATCGAGACCTTCCGCGAGGTTTTTCAAGAGGTTCTGATGCAAAGTTTAGAGTACATACGTTTCGAACAGGAAAAGTGGTAGCAGAAAGTCTACATTTTCGTTCACTACAAACGGAAAGCAGTTTCATAACTCGAAACTTGAATGGAACCAAATTGGAACTGCAAAGAACATTTTAAGACCAACTCAAGCAAAAACCGTCTACATTTACTGGGTTCTAGGCGCGAACAAACTTAGCCAAAATGAATTAAACTTTTTATCTTTCTTCTTCATATTTTTGGTGATTTCTCCGGGAATACAGCATCTTTCGGCAATTTTGTAGCAACATCGTGTTCTACGAGTCCAGGAACGTAACTTTGTCACTGGAATACGAAGTACTCTCGATCAAATCCTAATGTGCTCGGCCAAAAAAAGCATTAAATGAGGGTCCCACCATGGTTCGGGTGGGAGTAGACAATTTTAAAACTGCTTATGACCCCTTTGCGAGAAATCCAAGAAGATCCCACTACTCGTAAACGTAGAGTTTGGCCGTGCACAGCCATTTTTCATGGCAATCCTAGATTCAATTGAAAAACCGACGTTTTACAATATAAAAAAAATAAATAATAATAGAAACAATAATGATTTTTCCCCATGATTTGTGAAGTAAAAGCAATATCGAATATAACGGTGGAAAGCTGAGTTTATTTTATTTATTATTTTACTCGAAATTTTGAGCAAACAATTTTGCGCGAAATTGGCTCAAATCCAAAACATTGAGTTTTTGAAGGCATTCAATTGCATTTAATTCGAGGGCATTTTTATATTGGATTACATAGAACGCATATAGGTACGTCACAAGAAATCTTATTCAAATTAGTGCAGTCTGAGGTAGTGAGCAGCCTCACAGCACGTACCGATTCGTATCTTTTGTAACAAGACCTATAAATCTGAATATATCGGCCTCTGCTGTATGTACGCCAACCCCTACATCCGATGACGTAAGAGCAACGCCGGGGTGACGTCCGGAGCCTCCCCCGTCGTCATAAACCGATATCCGGGCTCTTCCAATCAAAATAACGAGATGTCAAACGGCGTCAGATATACTGCGAATGTCATCGGTCGATATCGACGTCAGGCTGTCGCCTAATAGAGGAGGCGGTTTCTGGAGAGAGAACTGGCAACACCTACTCACATGGTATCAACCGTTGGGTCGAACACATTTCCTAAGTAATACATGCAATGTAAGTAATGTCTGGTTTGTGGTCGTAAATCTAAATGATTAACCACGGTTTGCCCCTAAAACCACTGTTTCAATCGACGTACAATCAATAGAAGAATGTATAACTTAGTCTATAATATGAAGAGTACTGGGGGAAAACGGGCTGTCGTGGTTTTTCCTAGTTTCGAGAAAAACGAATTTTAATGCAAAAAACTCTGCAATCAAAACTGCGATCAAAAATCTGAAATTTTGAAATTATAATGTCAACGTACAGGTAACAGTAATAAAAATGCCTCACGAAATTAATTTTATTGAAATATAAGGGGGGGGGGGGGGGGGGTGCCGAACATCACAAAAAACAGCGAAAGAACGGGATAACTCACTTGACACGAGTGGTTTCCTCACTTGTGGGTAAATTTTGACATGGATATGTCTTTGCTCTGGGGGGTCAACCAAAAATTTCCGTCACGCAAAATTTGTGTCACAATTTCAGTGTTTACCACGTACAACCCAGCCGTTGCTAGGGGAATGGAACTTCCGCAGTTTTCATCGCACAGAAATCGTTCGCCACTCGTTGGAAAGCGCTTGATTTATGATAAATGTTCACATCTCAAGCTACCAATTTCCCCCTCCTTACGTACCTGGCTACATTTCTAAACTAAGTTGATTGGACTATAAACAATTTCAATAAGCCGGTTACAATATTCTTAACGTAAAGCAATAGTATCATTTACTCCACTCCATAGGAAACATTTTCATCCTCTTGATAACAGTCGACTGTTAATAACAACTCATTGTAGTTTGTAGTTTGTAGTGGCTTCTCTCCACAGTTATTTTCAACATTTCTATAAGTAAACTGTTGTTTTGTTGGAATTAGTCGGGATGCGGCCATGCGGCCCAGGGATTTGTTTAAAGTTAAAGGATTTGTTAACAACTCTCGAGGACAACCGTTATGAAATCCCCAATCAAAGACATATCCGTGTAACATGGTATCTGCTTGTAAAGCAGATAGTGGAACTCGTTTACGAGTTTGGTTTCGGATTCAAATTTTTTAAAATTCCTCCTGGCTCTCTCAGTACAGAATATTTTTGAATTAATCAAAGCCCTAGATTTTTTGGAAGAGATCGACATTTTTCTCGTGTAGGAACTTGATGGGAAGTAAAATTCTGATGGACGAAGTGGCCTCTGAGCCAGATCTTTTCTTTTTTTGGCGGATTCGGCATCACAAACTTGCTAGTAACTTCTACATTATAGCTCTAACGATAGTGAATTAGCCAATGGTAATCGACATGAAGTGTTACTTCACTCAGCAGCCTTGTCTTCATTGGAGCATTAGGAATATACTTTGTGTCCAGAAAACCCGCCCAATCAAAATATCTGATTTTGATCAGGCCAAAACGTTAATGTATCACACAGGACCAAACGATGAATATAGAATAGAGACATCAAAAGATCGGAAAAGTGGAAGAATGTGAAATATGATACCACATCCCTAGCAACGACTCGGTTGTAAGCGGAAATCATCAGAAAACAAACCGTAACGCTTTTTTCTTAACGCTCTTTGTTTACGCTTTTTTTGTTTATGTGACCAAAGTAAAGACATAAAATGTCAAAAATCTAACAGCTGAGTGCACAGAAGTGGTAAATGAAACTCGTAAACGAGTTCCACTATCCGCTTTACAAGCAGATACCATGTTACATGGATATGTCTTTGATTGGGGATTTCATAACGGTTGTCCTCGAGTTGTCCTCGACTGTTGTCAAGAGGATAAAAATGTTTCCTATGGAGTGGAGTAAATGATGCTATTGCTTTACGTTAAGAATATTGTAACCGGCTTATTAAAATTGTTTATAGTCCAATCAACTTAGTTTAGGAATGTAGCCAGGTACGTAAGGAGGGGGAAATTGGTAGCTTGAGATGTGAACATTTATCACATAAATCAAGCACTTTCCAACGAGTGGCGAACGATTTTTGTGCGATGAAAACTGCGGAAGTTCCATTCCCCTAGCAACGGCTGGGTTGTACGTGAAAAACACTGAAATTGTGACACAAATTTTGCGTGACGGAAATTTTTGGTTGACCCCCCAGAGCAAAGACATATCCATGTCAAAACACAGCTAACCTGCTGTGATTCAAAGACTGGATAATGAACTAACAAGGATGGGGGAAGTGGCAGCTCCAAGTTAGCCCGTTCTTTCCCTGGACCGCTCCGATAACCCCATTCTTTCGCTGTATACGAAATAACCACTGTTTTGAAGTACTTAGACTCGTTTATTCCCTGTTTTGACTACACCACCGTGTTCAGCTACCACCAATACATAACGCACCATTCTCAACTCACTTCTCACCAAAAATCGAGTTCTTCCCCTGCACTCTTCATATCTACACTGCAGATTTTTATCAAAAGATCTGCAATAGGTGCTGAGTAACTAAGATGCTTTCGCTGTTTATCTTTTGGTTCATTAATCGCAATAATAAACTTTTATCGATCAAGACAAAAAAAATATGGACCTTTGCTTCATCTTTTGGGCGTTTTACTTTGTACTTTAATGTGAAAGGGTCTCAGCTAAAACTTAATCGATATGAACATTGGAAAGTAGATAGATAAATAGATAACATGCTTTATTAATCAATATATGTAACAAAATTTGCAGTAGTAGCACGGTACGGTTAGACTGCCCTGAAGTTGTATGCATATTCAAAATCGAAACTTTGCCCCATTGCCACGAGCTGTGATATCTAGATAGAGGAAAATTCTTAACGGATTCACATTTGGAACGCAACCCTTATGAAGGGACCGAATTTAAATTTTCGCAATTTCAATTTTAAATTTCATTAAAATTCAACATTTTGCCCCTTTGCCACAGGCTTGGAGATGACAATATGACATGGGTTTTAACGGTGATACGTTCCTTGAGGAATAGTCTAGGAATAGTCATGAAAATTTTGAAATTTGCCCTGTTGTTGATTGAAGACATGAAGAACGATTTTTCTATAAAGGTTATTAAACATAAACTAAAATCATATGAATTAAAAGGGACCAATCACGATTTTCTCGATTAGGGAAAAAGAAAATGGCGGGTAAATGCCGAGGGATAACGCAGAAACAACACAATTTTCAACTTTGCCCAGTGAATACGTATATATAGAAGGCCGTATTTTGTAAAATGTTTATGGATTCTGTTTCAGCAGAATGTCCTCTAGGAGGGACCTTTGCTCGTTTTTCGAAATTTCAAAAATGGCGGCTACTAAAAATCAAAATGTGTACCGCCGACATAATGTAAAAATTTGACAATTTCGACTTTGCCCCGAGAATACGATAGTAAGGGATGACATTTTTATAAATATTGATGTCTCTTTAGATTGGTGAACTAAATAGCTAGGAGGGACCTTTGATGGATTTTCGAAATTCGCAAAATTCACGAAATCACAAGTCCCAATGTTATGAAAACCATGGATTTTCAACTTTGCCCCTTTGCCACGGGTTAAGAGATGAGAATATGACATGGGTTTTAACGGTGATACATTCCCTGAGGGATAGTCTAGGAGGGACCTGAGCCGGATTTTCGAAATTCGAAATTTGAATTTTCATGAAAATTTTGAAATTTGCCCTGTTGTTGATTGAAGACATGAAAAACGTTTTTTCTATAAAGGTTATTAAACATAAACTAAAATCATATGAATTAAAAGGGACCAATAACGATTTTCTCGATTAGGGAAAAAGAAAATGGCGGGTAAATGCCGAGGGATAACGCAGAAACAACACAATTTTCAACTTTGCCCAGTGAATACGTATATATAGAAGGCCGTATTTTGTAAAATGTTTATGGATTCTGTTTCAGCAGAATGTCCTCTAGGAGGGATCTTTGCTCGTTTTTCGAAATTTTAAAAATGGCGGCTACTAAAAATCAAAATGTGTACCGCCGACATAATGTAAAAATTTGACAATTTCGACTTTGCCCCGAGAATACGATAGTAAGAGATGACATTTTTATAAACATTGATGTCTCTTCAGATTGGTGAACTAAATAGCTAGGAGGGACCTTTGATGGATTTTCGAAATTCGCAAAATTCACGAAATCACAAGTCCCAATGTTATGAAAACCATGGATTTTCAACTTTGCCCCTTTGCCACGGGTTAAGAGATGAGAATATGACATAGGTTTTAACGGTGATACATTCCTTGAGGGATAGTCTAGGAGGGACCTGAGCCGGATTTTCGAAATTCGAAATTTGAATTTTCATGAAAATTTTGAAATTTGCCCTGTTGTTGATTGAAGACATGAAAAACGTTTTTTCTATAAAGGTTATTAAACATAAACTAAAATCATATGAATTAAAAGGGACCAATCACGATTTTCTCGATTAGGGAAAAAGAAAATGGCGGGTAAATGCCGAGAGATAACGCAGAAACAACACAATTTTCAACTTTGCCCAGTGAATACGTATATATAGAAGGCCGTATTTTGTAAAATGTTTATGGATTCTGTTTCAGCAGAATGTCCTCTAGGAGGGACCTTTGCTCGTTTTTCGAAATTTTAAAAATGGCGGCTACTAAAAATCAAAATGTGTACCGTCGGCATAATGTAAAAATTTGACAATTTCGACTTTGCCCCGAGAATACGATAGTAAGAGATGACATTTTTATAAACATTGATGTCTCTTCAGATTCGTGAACTAAATAGCTAGGAGGGACCTTGGATGGATTTTCGAAATTCGCAAAATTCACGAAATCACAAGTCCCAATGTTATGAAAACTATGGATTTTCAACTTTGCCCCTTTGCCACGGGTTAAGAGATGAGAATATGACATACGTTTTAACGGTGATACATTCCTTGAGGGATAGTCTAGGAGGGACCTGAGCCGGATTTTCGAAATTCGAAATTTGAATTTTCATGAAAATTTTGAAATTTGCCCTGTTGTTGATTGAAGACATGAAAAACGTGTTTTCTATATAGGTTAATAAACATAAACTAAAATCATATGAATTAAAAGGGACCAATCACGATTTTCTCGATTAGGGAAAAAGAAAATGGCGGGTAAATGCCGAGGGATAACGCAAAAACAACACAACTTTCAACTTTGCCCAGAGAATACGTATATATAGAAGGCCGTATTTTGTAAAATGTTTATGGATTCTGTTTCAGCAGAATGTCCTCTAGGAGGGACTTTTGCTCGTTTTTCGAAATTTCAAAAATGGCGGCTACTAAAAATCAAAATGTGTACCGCCGGCATAATGTAAAAATTTGACAATCTCGACTTTGCCCCGAGAATACGATAGTAAGGGATGACATTTTTATAAATATTGATGTCTCTTTAGATTGGTGAACTAAATAGCTAGGAGGGACCTTTGATGGATTTTCGAAATTCGCAAAATTCACGAAATCACAAGTCCCAATGTTATGAAAACCATGGATTTTCAACTTTGCCCCTTTGCCACGGGTTAAGATATGAGAATATGACATAGGTTTTAACGGTGATACATTCCTTGAGGGATAGTCTAGGAGGGACCTGAGCCGGATTTTCGAAATTCGAAATTTGAATTTTCATGAAAATTTTGAAATTTGCCCTGTTGTTGATTGAAGACATGAAAAACGTTTTTTCTATAAAGGTTATTAAACATAAACTAAAATCATATGAATTAAAAGGGACCAATCACGATTTTCTCGATTAGGGAAAAAGAAAATGGCGGGTAAATGCCGAGAGATAACGCAGAAACAACACATTTTCAACTTTGCCCAGTGAATACGTATATATAGAAGGCCGTATTTTGTAAAATGTTTATGGATTCTGTTTCAGCAGAATGTCCTCTAGGAGGGACTTTTGCTCGTTTTTCGAAATTTTAAAAATGGCGGCTACTAAAAATCAAAATGTGTACCGCCGACATAATGTAAAAATTTGACAATTTCGACTTTGCCCCGAGAATACGATAGTAAGAGATGACATTTTTATAAACATTGATGTCTCTTCAGATTTGTGAACTAAATAGCTAGGAGGGACCTTTGATGGATTTTCGAAATTCGCAAAATTCACGAAATCACAAGTCCCAATGTTATGAAAACTATGGATTTTCAACTTTGCCCCTTTGCCACGGGTTAAGAGATGAGAATATGACATACGTTTTAACGGTGATACATTCCTTGAGGGATAGTCTAGGAGGGACCTGAGCCGGATTTTCGAAATTCGAAATTTGAATTTTCATGAAAATTTTGAAATTTGCCCTGTTGTTGATTGAAGACATGAAAAACGTTTTTCCATAAAGGATAATAAACATAAACTAAAATCATATGAATTAAAAGGGACCAATCACGATTTTCTCGATTAGGGAAAAACAAAGTGGCGGGTAAATGCCGACGGATAACGCAAAAACAACACAATTTTCAACTTTGCCCAGAGAATACGTATATATAGAAGGCCGTATTTTGTAAAATGTTTATGGATTCTGTTTCAGCAGAATGTCCTCTAGGAGGGACCTTTGCTCGTTTTTCGAAATTTTAAAAATGGCGGCTACTGAAAATCAAAATGTGTACCGCCGGCGTAATGTAAAAATTTGACAATTTCGACTTTGCCCCGAGAATACGATAGTAAGGGATGACAATTTTATAAATATTGATGTCTCTTTAGATTGGTGAACTAAATAGCTAGGAGGGACCTTTGATGGATTTTCGAAATTCGCAAAATTCACGAAATCACAAGTCCCAATGTTATGAAAACCATGGATTTTCAACTTTGCCCCTTTGCCACGGGTTAAGATATGAGAATATGACATAGGTTTTAACGGTGATACATTCCTTGAGGGATAGTCTAGGAGGGACCTGAGCCGGATTTTCGAAATTCGAAATTTGAATTTTCATGAAAATTTTGAAATTTGCCCTGTTGTAGATTGAAGACATGAAAAACGTTTTTTCTATAAAGGTTAATAAACATAAACTTAATATGAATTAAAAGGGATTAAGGGAACCCTTAACAAAAATTGTGCTTCCCTGTACAAGGAAGAAATAGAGTTTAAGAAAGGAATTTTCTTTCCTTTTAATATTGGTGGAGTACATTGGGTACTGCTATACGCAGGTATAGAAACTCAAACCGTATTTTATCTGGACCCTGCATGCAGTACGCAAGGCACAAGGAAGAAAATATTTCAAAAACTATATTTCTTTCTGGCAGCTACTATTTCCTCAAGGTAATGCTGAATGGTCTCATTCAGGTAATGTATCATTCAAAATAATGATATCAATCCAATTAATCCAGCAAAACTGAGAAAACAGTGGCAGTATCGGTGCCTTGAAAAGTCAGAAGATATGACGGAAAGATGCCTCCGTGTTGGTATGTCAGACATAAGACGGGAAACATTGTGGGTATATTGTGCGCAATGTAATCGACAAGTTCACTTTTCATGCCTAGCTTATCTGCTTTTAATTCATATGATTTCAGTTTATGTTTCTTAACCTTTATAGAAAAAACTTTTTCATGTCTTCAATCAAAAATAGGGCAAATTTCAAAATTTTCATGAAAATTCAAATTTTGAATTTCGAAAATCCGGCTCAGGTCCCTCCTAGACTATCCCTCAAGGAATCGATCGCCGTCAAAGTGGCAAAGTTGAAAATCCATGGTTTTCATAACATTGAGACTTGTGATTTCGTGAATTTTGCGAATTTCGAAAATCCATCAAAGGTACCTCCTAGCTATTCACACAGTTCACCAATCTAAAGAGACATCAATATTTATAAAAATGTCATCCCTTACTATCGTATTCTCGGGGCAAAGTCGAAATTGTCAAATTTTTACATTACGCCGGCGGTACACATTTTGATTTTTAGTAGCCGCCATTTTTAAAATTTCGAAAAACGAGCCAAAGTCCCTCCTAGAGGACATTCTGCTGAAACAGAATCCATAAACATTTTACAAAATACGGCCTTCTATATATACGTATTCTCTGGGCAAAGTTGAAAATTGTGTTGTTTTTGCGTTATCCCTCGGCATTTACCCGCCATTTTCTTTTTCCCTAATCGAGAAAATCGTGATTGGTCCCTTTTAATTCATATGATTTTAGGTTATGTTTATTAACCTATATAGAAAACACATTTTTCATGTCTTCAATCAACAACAGGGCAAATTTCAAAATTTTCATGAAAATTCAAATTTCGAATTTTGAAAATCCGGCTCAGGTCCCTCCTGGACTATCCCTCAAGGAATGTATCACCGTTAAAACCAATGTCATATTCTCATCTCTCAACCCGTGGCAAAAGGGCAAAGTTGAAAATCCATGGTTTTCATAACATTGGGACTTGTGATTTCGTGAATTTTGCGAATTTCTAAAATCCATCAAAGGTCCCTCCTAGCTATTTAGTTCACAAATCTGAAGAGACATCAATGTTTATAAAAATGTCATCTCTTACTATCGTATTCTCGGGGCAAAGTCGAAATTGTCAAATTTTTACATTATGTCGGCGGTACACATTTTGATTTTTAGTAGCCGACGTTTTTAAAATTTCGAAAAACGAGCAAAGGTCCCTCTTAGAGGACATTCTGCTGAAACAGAATCCATAAACATTTTACAAAATACGGCCTTCTATATATACGTATTCACTGGGCAAAGTTGAAAATTGTGTTGTTTCTGCGTTATCTTTCGGCATTTACCCGCCATTTTCTTTTTCCCTAATCGAGAAAATCGTGATTGGTCCCTTTTAATTCATATGATTTTAGTTTATGTTTATTAACCTTTATAGAAAAAACGTTTTTCATGTCTTCAATCAACAACAGGGCAAATTTCAAAATTTTCATGAAAATTCAAATTTCGAATTTCGAAAATCCGGCTCAGGTCCCTCCTAGACTATCCCTCAAGGAATGTATCACCGTTAACACCTATGTCATATTCTCATCTCTTAACCCGTGGCAAAGGGGCAAAGTTGAAAATCCATGGTTTTCATAACATTGGGACTTGTGATTTCGTGAATTTTGCGAATTTCGAAAATCCATCAAAGGTCCCTCCTAGCTATTCAGTTCACCAATCTGAAGAGACATCAATATTTATAAAAATGTCATCCCTTACTATCGTATTCTCGGGGCAAAGTCGAAATTGTCAAATTTTTAGATTATGTCGGCGGTACACATTTTGATTTTTAGTAGCCGACGTTTTTTAAAATTTCGAAAAACGAGCAAAGGTCCCTCCTAGAGGACATTCTGCTGAAACAGAATCCATAAACATTTTACAAAATACGGCCTTCTATATATACGTATTCACTGGGCAAAGTTGAAAATTGTGTTGTTTCTAAGTTATCCCTCGGCATTTACCCGCCATTTTCTTTTTCCCTAATCGAGAAAATCGTGATTGGTCCCTTTTAATTCATATGATTTTAGGTTATGTTTATTAACCTATATAGAAAACACGTTTTTCATGTCTTCAATCAACAACAGGGCAAATTTCAAAATTTTCATGAAAATTCAAATTTCGAATTTCGAAAATCCGGCTCAGGTCCCTCCTGGACTATCCCTCAAGGAATGTATCACCGTTAAAACCTATGTCATATTCTCATCTCTTAACCCGTGGCAAAGGGGCAAAGTTGAAAATCCATGGTTTTCATAACATTGGGACTTGTGATTTCGTGAATTTTGCGAATTTCGAAAATCCATCAAAGGTCCCTCCTAGCTATTTAGTTCACCAATCTGAAGAGACATCAATATTTATAAAAATGTCATCTCTTACTATCGTATTCTCGGGGCAAAGTCGAAATTGTCAAATTTTTACATTATGTCGGCGGTACACATTTTGATTTTTAGTAGCCGCCATTTTTAAAATTTCGAAAAACGAGCAAAGGTCCCTCCTAGAGGACATTCTGCTGAAACAGAATCCATAAACATTTTACAAAATACGGCCTTCTATATATACGTATTCACTGGGCAAAGTTGAAAATTGTGTTGGTTTTGTGTTATCCCTCGGCATTTACCCGCCATTTTCTTTTTCCCTAATCGAGAAAATCGTGATTGGTCCCTTTTAATTCATATGATTTTAGATTATGTTTATTAACCTTTATAGAAAAAACGTTTTTCATGTCTCCAATCAACAACAGGGCAAATTTCAAAATTTTCATGAAAATTCCAATTTCGAATTTCGAAAATCCGGCTCAGGTCCCTCCTAGACTATCCCTCAAGGAATGTATCACCGTTAAAACCTATGTCATATTCTCATCTCTTAACCCGTGGCAAAGGGGCAAAGTTGAAAATCCATGGTTTTCATAACATTGGGACTTGTAATTTCGTGAATTTTGCGAATTTCGAAAATCCATCAAAGGTCCCTCCTAGCTATTTAGTTCACCAATCTGAAGAGACATCAATATTTATAAAAATGTCATCTCTTACTATCGTATTCTCGGGGCAAAGTCGAAATTGTCAAATTTTTACATTATGTCGGCGGTACACATTTTGATTTTTAGTAGCCGCCATTTTTAAAATTTCGAAAAACGAGCAAAAGTCCCTCCTAGAGGACATTCTGCTGAAACAGAATCCATAAACATTTTACAAAATACGGCCTTCTATATATACGTATTCTCTGGGCAAAGTTGAAAATTGTGTTGTTTTTGCGTTATCCCTCGGCATTTACCCGCCATTTTCTTTTTCCCTAATCGAGAAAATCGTGATTGGTCCCTTTTAATTCATATGATTTTAGGTTATGTTTATTAACCTATATAGAAAACACGTTTTTCATGTCTTCAATCAACAACAGGGCAAATTTCAAAATTTTCATGAAAATTCAAATTTCGAATTTCGAAAATCCGGCTCAGGTCCCTCCTAGACTATCCCTCAAGGAATGTATCACCGTTAAAACCTATGTCATATTCTCATCTCTTAACCCGTGGCAAAGGGGCAAAATGTTGAATTTTGATGAAATTTAAAATTGAAATTTCGAAAATTTATAATCGGTCCCTTCTTAAGGGTTGCGTTCCAAATGTGAATCCGTTAAGAATTTTCCTCTATCTAGATATCACAGCTCGTGGCAATGGGGCAAAGTTTCGATTTTGAATATGCATACAACTTCAGGGCAGTACGGTTAGTAGTGTAAACCTGTTCATTTACATTCGAACGCTCATTAAAATTGTCGTCATCATCTTGGAGCTGTTTTTTCGCATAAAAACGCACGCAAATAACTGAGATGGTTGATTTTGAGCTCCAAACCGGCCTATCCTGAAGCTTTTTCACTTGGGAACGCACACACACACACACACACAAAATTACATGATGCCTGCTTTTTAGTTATTAAAAAAGGAACAAAAAAGCCATGGTCGGGAGCTAAAAAATGCATTAATTTGGCGAGCACTGGTGGTGTGGTCGCCAGGAAACAGGCGTGTAAAAATCTCAAAACGATTCGCCAACAAACGCCCTTTTGGCCAATTTGTGTGCGTTTCGTGCTTGTGGGGGCAGTGAACAAAAATACAAACCTTTAGCTTCAACACACGGAAGTGTAATACGAGCTTAACAAAATGCACGTTGAGGTAGCACACAATTTGGCCAAAAGAGCCTTTACTTATGAGTTTAGTTATGAGTTTACTTTATGAGAGTTTACTTATAAAGTACTTACTTACTAAAGTTTACTTTAGCATGAGTTTTCTTATAGGTACCTACTTCAATTTCGTATAAACAAGGTTTTAATTTAGGCTTTAGTGAGTCTGTGAACCAGCAACATTTTACACTATTCACTTGTTAAACTAACTGCAAAAACTAAAACAATGCCTTGGTAGTGTTTCAACTACAGTATGCATTAGACTGACAACGAAAAAAACGAAAGTTCGAATTTTTGAGGTGCTCAAAGCTCAGATGATTGCATCAGATGCTAGGAACAACTCCTGAAAATTTCAGTCCGAACCGATAACCCCTTGAGGTCTCCTAAACCCGTTTTTTGGTAATTGAATTATCGATTTTAGAACACTAGACGCTTAGGACAAAAAGACAGTTAGGACATGAAAGGTCCATGCGTCTGGACACTTTTTATACTCTATTCCTATGTTTTCGGTGTCGCGGAACACGATGCCGCCATTATTGCAAGCGCAGAAGCTGTATTTCTTTTGATATTCAAGAAATCAGTCCAAATAAGTGATGGAAAAAAGGCATTTTTTGCCGTTTTTACCTAGTTTTGACTGGGAAAAAAATTTTTTGCGGGTCTTTTCTGCTTCGGAACTTGTTTCCTGGCTTGTTCCGAATGTAACAAGACCAATTTCGTCCTATAATATATTGTCCTTTTGGAAATATCTGCTCAAGAGCCGAGTTAGCTTTTTTAATGGTAACCGCTCTATACTTCCCAGTAGCTGCGAAATCAAAATTTAACACCCTGAAGCCCTTTTTATCATATTATTTTATGTTTTTGGGCTCGTTGAACATTACGTGCTAGTAGTGGAGGCGTAGGACTCGTATTTCGGTTAATAATCAAGAGCTAGGTGTCAAAAATCGGTGAATAGAGTGGATTTTTCTTGATGTTCAAAAAATCAGTGGACAAAATTAATAGAAATAAGAGATTTTTGGCCGGTTACACCTAGTTTTGATTGGGACAAACTATTTATGAGTGTCTCCTCTGCCTTGGACTTTGTTCTGTGACTTATTCTGAATATGACCAGACTAAGTTTGTCCCATAATACATTTTTCTTCTCGAAATATCAGCCAGAGCCAGAGCCAAGTCGACTTATTTAATGGTAACCGTTTTATATTCAATAGTGGCACTACTACTTGCACGTAATGTTCAACGAGCCCAAAAACATAAAATAATGGGATAAAAAGGGCTTCAGGGCGTTAAATTTTGATTTCGCAGCTACTGGGAAGTATAGAGCGGTTACCATTAAAAAAGCTAACTCGGCTCTTGAGCAGATTTTTCCAAAAGGACAATATATTGTAGGACGAAATTGGTCTTGTTACATTCGGAACAAGTGCAAGTAGTAGTGCCACTATTGAATATAGAACGGTTACCATTAAATAAGTCGACTTGGCTCTGGCTCTGGCTGATATTTCGAGAAGAAAAATGTATTATGGGACAAACTTAGTCTGGTCATATTCAGAATAAGTCACAGAACAAAGTCCAAGGCAGAGGAGACACTCATAAATAGTTTGTCCCAATCAAAACTAGGTGTAACCGGCCAAAAATCTCTTATTTCTATTAATTTTGTCCACTGATTTTTTGAACATCAAGAAAAATCCACTCTATTCACCGATTTTTGACACCTAGCTCTTGATTATTAACCGAAATACGAGTCCTACGCCTCCACTACTAGCACGTAATGTTCAACGAGCCCAAAAACATAAAATAATATGATAAAAAGGGCTTCAGGGTGTTAAATTTTGATTTCGCAGCTACTGGGAAGTATAGAGCGGTTACCATTAAAAAAGCTAACTCGGCTCTTGAGCAGATATTTCCAAAAGGACAATATATTATAGGACGAAATTGGTCTTGTTACATTCGGAACAAGCCAGGAAACAAGTTCCGAAGCAGAAAAGACCCGCAAAAAATTGTTTTCCCAGTCAAAACTAGGTAAAAACGGCAAAAAATGCCTTTTTTCCATCACTTATTTGGACTGATTTCTTGAATATCAAAAGAAATACAGCTTCTGCGCTTGCAATAATGGCGGCATCGTGTTCCGCGACACCGAAAACATAGGAATAGAGTATAAAAAGTGTCCAGGCGCATGGACCTTTCATGTCCTAACTGTCTTTTTGTCCTAAGCGTCTAGTGTTCTAAAATCGATAATTCAATTACCAAAAAACGGGTTTAGGAGACCTCAAGGGGTTATCGGTTCGGACTGAAATTTTCAGGAGTTGTTCCTAGCATCTGATGCAATCATCTGAGCTTTGAGCACCTCAAAAATTCGAACTTTCGTTTTTTTCGTTGTCAGTCTAGTATGCATGGACACATCATGGAGCAATGCATTCCCTACCTAGATTCACATTTTTTACCTTCCACATCCCGAGTTATTTATTTTTTGTTTTACGAAGTAGTTCCATTAGCAAAAAGGAGAAGTGAGTGGATATTTATGAAAAGAGGTAAAAAAGGGGATCTTAAGCAAAAAGGGGTACATTTGTGCGTACCCCCAAGGTCTTGGGGGTTGGGGGTTTTGGTATATAAAAAGGGGTACATATACCCCCAAAAAGGGACTTCTGGCAACACTGCGCGATCTTCCTACGCGTTTATTGGCCAAACTAAACGGTATTTTGAGCCTAAAATTTGTACTCAAGGGTTTTTAAGTGCGCTGAATCCAAATCGGAGGTCAAAAGTGTGAAATTCCAACTCATGAAAGTTCCCCACTGCACATTACCCCGCTCATTTCCTTGCAGCGCAAAGCGTACAAAACTTGCGTTATAGGGTTATTGTGGGAGTGTGATTGCCGTTCGCTTCATTTGTAGGTCAGTTCGTCGATCGGCTCATTTGAGTTCCTGGAGATATTCTCTGTTACCGAAAACCAGCCTTTATAGAACGGAGGAATACTGCGAAAACGGTTCCGATAAAGCCAAGTCAAAATGGGGAGGTAACGGAGGGCTCTGCGACGGAAATAACTTTGACATCAATATAGACCCCTATTGTTTCTAACACTGGGATGACGTCATAGCTCAATACAAAAGCTTGCGATACCAAAACCTTTCAATTCGTTGATTGTTGCACTTTCAGTGTAGTATTTCAACCAATTATTCACTGAGAATCCCCTTTGTTCATTATCATCTGTTATTTGACCGGAAATTTGTCAACTTTCCTATGTTCGCTACCTTGGGGCCATCATGAACGATTGTTTAACTTAGGTACATCTCCCCAATAAATAAACAAGTAGATCAGTGCTCACGAAGTGAGTCACATGATAGCGCATTTTCTTGTAAGGAGATCCGCGTGAAATAGACGCTTCCTGCGTTGAATAGGAGACCAAATGGCTTTGGAGCTCACTCAGCTGATCGATGACCTCTCAGTCGTCTTCAGCATTCTCGCTTTAGCCTCCCTCTTATGTAATAAAAATCCACATTGCTTCCCTTTAAATAAACTTATCTCAACTGTTGAGCACCTTATTACAGATACCTTAGTCCGTAGATCAGATTATTTTCATATTTATACAACAACTAGAGGCCTGTTAGGGCTTGGAAAGCCCTAATCTACTCCGTATAACAGTAGTACCAACAGGAACTCAGCACATTATAGTAACGATATAAGTCCTACCTCTTTGCGGCGTTATGTGACCTGGTGCAAAGCTAAGGCGATGTTATTAAATGATTAAATAAGAAAAGAGGAAATACCGATCAAAATGTAAGTAATGTAATAAAATAAATATCACCAGTTGAGGTGGTCCTCGCCACTATGAGACTAAACAAAAAGTTGAATAGGGGAATTCAGAAATTGGGTATGGTGAGATGATGGTGTAATTCTATCTTGAGTCTTCTTCGTTTCTTTGTAAGCGTGTGAATCTGCGCGTCCGTGTCTTCTATCTCCTTCTTTATGTCGTTGATTGTATCTTGATCGGTAGTACTCGTAGATGTCGAACCGGTGTAAAGTTGTGTGACGTAGGAGATGCTACAGCTGTCTTCGTCCTGATGTGTCTGGTACCACTCCAGCAAAGCTCGTGCTTGTTCTGTGTCTGGATTAATTTCGAGTGTTGTGTCATGCCCAATTTGTGCTTCGAATATATTTTTGAATTTTTTTTTTTGTAATGAGGTGTGCTGCCACGATATCATGTGAGTGGAAATTGAATTGTTTCCCCCATTGGATAAGATTGACGGATTTGAAACAAATCGGACCTCCTAGAACTCGATCAAGATAAGCACAGAGACGAACGGCGACACTTGGGGCCGTCTAACACTGACATCGGTCTAGTTCTTCACAAATTCAAAGATCGTTCAGAAATAACTCCCCTAGATGTTAGTAACTACACCACGTTTCTTACTTACCGTGGCAACTGTTGTTACTGCCACAGCCTAATAAACAGAGAGTCTCCCTATCAAATTTCAACTTCCTACAGTGAACAGGAAAGGATTTAGCTCGCTCAGCTGATCAGAAAAGACCCCATCACTTCACTCGTCTCTTAATGTCCCAGAGAGTCTACCTATCAAATTTCAACTTCCTACAGTGAACAGGAAAGAATTTAGCTCATTCAGCTGATCAGAAAGACCCCATCATTTCACTCGATTCTCAATGTCCCAGAGAGTCTACCTATCAAATTTCAACTTCCTACAGTGAACAGGAAAGAATTTAGCTCACTCAGCTGATCAGAAGACCCCATCACTTCATTCGTCTCTTAATGTCCCAGAGAGTCTACCTATCAAATTTCAACTTCCTACAGTGAACAGGAAAGAATTTAGCTCACTCAGCTGATCAGAAAAGACCCCATCACTTCACTCGTCTCTTAATGTCCCAGAGAGTCTACCTATCAAATTTCAACTTCCTACAGTGTACAGGAAAGAATTTAGCTCACTCAGCTGATCAGAAAAGACCCCATCACTACGTTTGCAACAAACATGGGGCCGTGCTGAATAATATATAAAGACTGTTCGGAATTATATATAAAGTCCGCTAAGTTCTTCAGTTTAAATTTCTTTGTTCAGAAATAACTCTCCTAGATGTTAGTAACTACACTACGTTTCTTACTTACCGTGAATTGATGGCATCGGTTGTTACCGCCACAGCCTAATAAACAACTCTCTTTGATATGGACCGCCTAGAACACGATCAAGGATGGTATAGAGACGAACGGCGACACTTTTGCAACAAACTTGGGGCCATGCTGATTCGAATGAGCCGTCTAACACTAAAATCGGATCCCGAAGTTCTTCACAATTTCAAAGACCGTTCGGAATTATATATAAAGATATTTAGACTCATTTACTAAAAAACAAACTTTAGTTCATTGAGGAAAATAGAAAATTTAACAAATGTCAAACAAGTAGATCAGTGCTCACGAAGTGAGTCACATAATAGTGAATTTTCTTGTAAGGAGATCCGCATGAAATAAACCGTTCCTGTGTTGAATAGGAGACAAAGTGGCTTTGGAACTCACTCAGCTGATCCTGCGTCAGTGGCCCCTACTACATCTTTATCCTCACCATGTTATAGATTACACCCATACGAAATTAAATCAAAATCGGTCTCGGGAAGTGGCATTTAAAACTAATCTAAGAGGACATACACACATACAAACATACATGAACGGACAAAGTGAAAACAATCGCTCGTTGTTCCTTTTTTAAAAGAAAATGAGCTAAAAATAAATAAAAAAGTTGAAACATTCAGGAAATCCATTCATATAGTAGATGAAGTAAGAAATGTTATAGATCGAGCGACGTTAAGTAGCTTTTATTTTGCGCATATTCAATCCTTAGTACAGTAAGGTGTTTGTAGGCCAGCCTATAAAACCCATTTAGATTTACTGTTATTTTCACAAAAGTGATGGGATTCCCACTAGGGACTAATGGGCTATAGGAGAGTTCAAATCGGAGGGTCCGGGATGAATCATTGACATTTAATGTAGGCCTCGACCTCACCATCTATTATAAATTACGCCACCTTGTCGCCATATTCAAGATATGCAATGGACTAGCACCAGAAATATTTGAATTGCCTCATCTCTCGTGCTCTCTCTGCTAGATCCAATGCATTGAGAATTATCCAGGATCAATCTCGAGCACTGGCTTACTCATTTGGTGTTGCAGGAGCGAAGCTGTGGAATTCATTGCCCCTTGGGGTCCGTAGCCTGCCTTCCATTGCTCGATTCAGGCGTGCTGTAGGATCGTTTCTTGCGCGCGACAACTAGCTTGCCCCCTCTCCCTTTTCTTCTCTCTCTCTCATCTCTTTTCATTTCCTCCTCCCCTTAATTTTTCTGTTTCTCTTCTTTTACCTCTCTGTATCTTTCTTCAATTCTTCTTCACAGCACTCACTAGATTCTGTTTCATTTGTCTTCTTCTTTTCTCTCTCTCTTTCTTTTCTTCTCTTCTTCTTCTTTCCTCTTGTTATTTTAAATATTTTATTTTAAAAAGGATTATTTTCTTTGAATTTTATTATTTTTGAATATACATTTTTTTTTTTCACTTACTTTTGTTTCTGTTAAAACATTTAGTATTACTTTAACTAGTTAGTTTTAATTTTCCTGCCCACCACTCATGTAAATGATTGTATATATAAGGGCCCCAGTGGCCTCCATACAAATATAAGTTCTATCTATCTATCTATCTATTTAACATTCAAATGACAGAATTTCCAAGCTTTTTGTTTGCAAGGTTTTTATGCACAATACAAAAATAGACGATGAGTGATCGACGGTATAAGAAATTAACGTTTGCGCATGCGCACAGACCACTATTCATGCAAAGGCTATTACATTTATGGGGGACCGTTTAAAAGCTGTCCCGCACAATCCCTGAAAATGTCATCAAAATCGAACCATTAGACTCGGAGTTTCCTGTGTCAATCCATGTTATTTTCGCGCATCCGCAGTAGTTACTACTCCAACAATCGCAATATAGTATAACCTGGTTCACCCGCGCGTTGCACAGGTTGACTTGAATTTTACGCAACCCCCCCCCCCACCCCCCCCACCCATCACACTTAGGACACCACTATGGATCTGATTCAAAAAAGTCCTTACTTGAAAGTAGTTACTTATAAATAACCTATTAGGACCAAACTACTGAGATCAAGCCCCATTCCCTCTCCTCAACCCCCCCCCCCCCCCCCCTATTCCAGATTAAAAAGATTCTTGATGGGTAACCCAAAAGAACGCTTTAACTACCCCACCCCTTCCCCGTCAATTTTGAGTCAGATTTGAAAAATTTGAAAAAAGTAGTCTTTGACTTGAATTAGAGTAATCCAAAAATACTCTACAATCGAATCCCCAGTTTTTTTAGTGATGATGAAGATAAACCATCCCCCCTCCACCCCTAAAACACCCCCTGTGGGGCAGATTTGAAAAATTTCAAGTAGCCGGTGATTTAAGTTAGAATAATTCATACACATTCGCCCAATCAGATCCCCAGTTCGTTCAATGGTGTCCAAGATACCCCATTTCACCCTCTCCCCCTCCCCTAAAACACCCCCTCTGGCTAAAATACCATATTAAAAAAAAACTAAAAACTTCAAATACCCTATAATTTAAGTTGGACTGATACAGACATTTCCCCTCACTCATATCAGTTGTCCAATGACCCCTGTAACCGTGAACAGCGTCAGACAAACGGAGAAAAAATTGAGAAATTGTGACCAATCGTCTACAAATAGCATAGACGGAAAATAAACGCAAAATTGCATGATTCAAATCAATGTACAGACAGACGCACTTTTGGTAATCGACCATAGAAAGCTATCTAAACGTCCATTATCATAAACATTTGTACTCACACGAAGGAACTCTCGATCTCTTCCGTTAGCCATTACTTGTGCATTCGCTCTTTCAGTTTTAGCCAGAGGTGAATAATCTTGACTAGACTTAATATCGTGATTTTTGTTTCAAAAATTTCAAGTTATCTGCTATTTATTGATTCGAACGTTTTCTGCCATTCTAGTAGGTATGTAACCGACATAAATATGATTTTATAAAAGTTCTAATTGAAGTTTGATTGAAGTAATTTCGGTTTTGCCAGTTGATTAAAAAACAAACTAAGTTTTGTTATTTTTTACTAAATTCATTTGATGAATATTTTGTAGAAATTGCGTACGGTGAAGGTACGGTAAGTTTAAGGATTGATGTACAAGAATGTACGGTAATTTGGAAGGGACTGGTACGGTAATGGATGACCGTGAGATGGGTTCTCGCTGGTTTCTTCAAACACTTGCTCGAATTCCACCATATTTTTATGAGTTCATATGGTTAGAGGTGGCGGATATATGGCGAATAATCAATGAAAAAATGAACTTTTGTGAGATAATTCGACGTTTTTTTTTTCCTTAGCAATCAAATTTACCTGTCGGTACGTGTCCTCGATGGTGGGTATGTAACTTTCTCTGAAGGTCCCCTTCACGAACCTGAGGACCAAGGAAGACTTGCCGACACCTCCGGCTCCAAATACCACCACCCGGTAGTCATTGCTTTGTTCAGGCATAACCGATCTGTAACAAAATTGTTTAAAACTGTATGAAAACGTTCAATCTTTTCACTTACAACTTTTGTAAAAATCAAAAAGTCTTCGTGCATTACACATTTAAGACAATTGAAGAGTACAGGGGAAGAACGGTCTATCATGATTTTTCCTAGTTTCGAGAAAAACGAATTTTTATGCCATAAACTCAATAAAATGTATATCCTGCAATAAAAAAATCTTAAATTTTGAAAATAAAATTTCAACGTACAGGTAAAAGTAATAAAAATGCCAAATTACCTCACGAAATTAATTTTATTGAAATATAACGGGAAAAAAAGCCCTTGACAGCGAGTGATTTCCTCACTTGCAGGTTAATTTCTTAAAATTCCTCCTGGCTTTCTCAGTTCAGAATATTTTTGAATAGGTAAAGCGAATCCCTGGATTTTTTGGAAAAGATCGAAATTTTTCTCGTGTAGGAACTTGACGGGAAGTGGAATTCTGATGGACGGAGTGGCTTCTGAGAATCTTTTATTTTTTGGCAGATTCGGCGTCATAAACTTGCTAGTAAATTCTGCATTATAGCTCTAACGATACTAAATTAGCCAATGGTAATCAACATGAAATTTAACTTCTCTCAGCCGCCTTGTCTTCATTGGAGCTTTAGGAATAGGTATACTTTGTGTAAAGAAAACCCGCCCAATCAGTATATCTGATTTTGATCAGGCCAAGAAATTAATGTACAACACAAGACCAAACGATGAACATTGAATGGAGACAGCAACAGAACGGAAAAGTGGAAGAATGTCAAATATGAAACACAGCTAACCTGCTGTGATTCAAAGGCTGGATAATGAACTAACAAGGAAAGGATAGGGAAGTGGCAGCGCTAAGTTAGCCCGTTCTTTCCCTGGACCGCTCCCATAAGACCGTTCTTTCGCTGTATCGAAATACTCACTCACTGTTTTGATGTATTTAGACTCATTTATTCCCTGTTTTGACCATACCACTGTGTTAGGCTACCCCCAATACTTAAGTTACCATTCTCAACTCAGTTTTGACAAAAAATCGAGTCAGCCCGTACTCTTCAATTCTGAACAACTTTGGCCTCATATCTGTATGTTTGTGTGCGCTCGTAAATTCTTTATGAAGCTTAATTTCTATAGTTTCCATCAGATTTATATGTCATTTTCACGAAACGTGCGGGTCAAGGTGGGTTCACATCCATCCGGATTGCGGAAATGCGGCAATCCGGCAATGCGTTCGGCCTTCTGATTGGCTAGCGGCAGTCGGAAGAGTGGGGTGAATCTTGCCGGGCAAGCACTCATGAGACGGACTGTCCACATCTGAATAATTAGATACTAATTAGATAGTATTAATTAGATAGATAATAATTAGATACTACTGGATTGCCGCAATTACGTCATCCGTTGGAGCTGTTGTTGTTGTGTTATCTTGTTTTATGGCTGTGGTCGAGTGCGAGTCCGTATTTTTACGATCCTCGAATTTGGATTTCATTTATAGAAAACCTATTTCTGTAGCGCTTACGTAAGAATAAAAATTATCAATTTAAAAAAACACTCAAATTGAACACGGTTTTATGCAGATGCGGGTTAAAAATACCTAGGCGTATATGTACCGATTTTGCGATCTCACAAACAACCTACCTTCCCAATGATCCTATTCCATTTGTGTTTTGAGACATTTCTTAATTATAGATAAGCAATTTCCTGCTTGTCGAATGAGTAGGTATTTGAGAAGAGATATCACTTTTGCAAAACGAAAAGGAAGTATAGAAATGCGCCTAGTAGATATGGACAGAGGAGGCACGTTGCTCCAAGTTTTGATCATTTTCGAGATAAGTATAAATGGGGCTTAATAGTAGTTATCGACCATCTGCGTAGAAGGGCTATCTAATGCAGAAATAATAAACCTTTGTGTAATAATTTGCAGCGTTTTTCATTATTAGATACGACATTGTTTTAATCTAACCTAGTCGTAACTGTTAGTGATACCATAAAGAAGACCTGTGATTATAAGAGTTTGTACATGTTACTGTTTGTAACTTACTGTTCATTATGCCAAAATCCGCTTTGAAATGAGTGTAATCGTGGCTAATAACTCGCCACAAACATTAAGTTTTATATTCATTAAGGCAGTAGTTTACAAAGGAAACAACAAACCGAAAGAAACTGCAAGTTAAGCGAAATCCTCTTATTATCATCCCGGTTAATGTTTTTAATCCGCTTATTGTTATGAAAACACGTCTGGCCTCGTCCTCCAACTCGCTAGTGAAAGAGATTAGTTATAGTTAATTGTTACCGTAAATCTGAAATACACAAAGAGGTTTAGGGACTATATCCTGGACGATAAAGTAGTAAAGAGACATTTCATTTTCTATTGAGAAACAGCGATCAACTTCATAACTAAGTAAACTGAGTGAGTCCCTACTATAACTTGGCCTAAATTTTTTTGTGTCCACAAATCCAGGTAACAAGCTTACTTTCTACAATTTTCGTGCAAATTCGATTGAATTTTCATGGAATGTGCGGATTACGCTATAGATTTTCCCCTTTAACCCTTTCACCTCCAGTAGGGCAACATGTCCCTGCAGACACTTAAAATTGTCTATTGGATAAATTAATTGACAACTGGATCCCAATGGTCAAGGTAGATCAAAGGAAGAGAATGGTTGCACTCCCAGCCGCTAGAGTTCATCAAGGGCTGAGTTTAAGAATAGAACGCCATTAAATCAGTGTAATCTTGTCTGCGGTTCTTTGTGATTCGATCCAGCTGAACCCAGTCAGTGTAGGCTAGTGCAAAGGTTAGTAGGGAGCTACTGTGTTTGATAAGAAAGTTTATGAATATCTTTACTTGGAAAAATATAAATTTTTTGGTTTCCGTTACTTTTTACGTGCTGAAAAACAGCTTGGCTTTTGAACCATGTTATCAGGGGTGGATTTGTTGATGCTTGCACTTGAACTTTGTCATTTTCATTGTTTTTGCAAATATTCTGTAAACAAAACTTTACATGGGACTAGGCATTTTTGTCGCTAAATCTAATGGTAACACTTTCAGATCTCCTCGACAAATTAAGACTTTTCGAAGTTGGAAATATTTTATGGTGAAAAACGCCGAGTTTCACCCGAAAATTAACGTTTTCTTGGAAAATTGAGCTATCGCAACGGCTCCAAACATTAATTTGGCTACAAAAATTAAATAAAAATTTTCGGAAATTTACTTCATTAAAATCCGTTTGAGACATTCTTAAACGAATTCTAGAGTTTAACGCTCTTTCACACACACACACATATATATATATATATATATATATATATATAATATATATATATATGTGTGTGTGTGTGTGTGTGTGTGTGTGTGTGTGTGTGTGTGTGTGTGTGTGTGTGTGTGTGTGTGTGTGTGTGTGTGTGTGTAATACGTGTGTGCCATTCCAGAGGGTAACTCTCCTTAGGATTGAGATAAAAATTCCTCTCTTGCGCTAAAAAATCAAGCTTTCCATACGAAAGGATGAGTTCGTTGGCCACCATTTTTTGAGCACAATAAATTGGTCAAACTTCAAAAACAGTGCTGAAAAAATTACTAAAAATAGCCAAAAAAACGGCTAAAAATCGTTAAATTTTAATTTTTTAGCTGAATATTGCTCAGATAAAGTTTATCAACTATAAAATAGAACATTCAAAAACTAAAGTATCAAATAGTACTTGAAAAAGAGTACTTAAATTTCATTAAAATGCGCTAAAAAATCGGTAAAAAAAATCCAAAACCTCTTTTTAAATAGCAGATTTATTTAGAATGGACGTTTCGAGAGACAAAATTCGAAGAAAATGAACATTTTCGAAATTTTACAAAGTTTTCACTTACGACTTATTTTTCTTCCGTTCATTCTATCTGAAAAATTTTGAAAAGTCATTAGGGAGATAGGAAATCTAACAGATTTTTCAAATGTGTAATTAGATGTAGGTTTTGACTGGAAATTAAGGGAGATATGACAGTTTTAGTGACACTAAGTCGAAAACGCGAGGAAACAATTTTAAAAGTGAAAAAAGCGGTCTTCAGCGTGATTCAAAAAATATATGTTATAGGACAAAAAAGTCACAAATTCGTAGTAGAATCGAACCCTAGCCGGTGGTCCACTCGAAAGTGAGACACCCTGTATATTGCTGTTAGTCTGACATGTTCAGATTTTAACTTCTTCGGTGTTGCAAAAGTTGAGTCAAACGCCACACTGCATAGGAGATACACAATGCGGGCACAAGATAGTCAATAGCTTGAACTAGTTGGCTTCGCGCCACTAGTTTCCATTGATCTCAAACTGTGGAATGATTCCAAACAGGGCCATCACACAACTAAATGTTGGGGGGGGGGGGGGAATAAGGAAAGAGAGATAGAGAGAGAATGAGCGGAGAGAAAGAAGGTGTGAGAGACAGTGTGAGGGTGAGAGAGAAAGAGCAAGGGAGGGTGTGAGAGAGGAGGCGAGTGTGGAGAGGGTGTGAGAGGGGGGAAGAGTGAGAGGGAGTGAGGGGAAGAGAGAGAGAAAGAAACGTATTGGAACAAAGTTTAAGAAATTGTGCTTAAAAATCTTTTATCGGACGTGGATGTGCCAGTAAGATCGGCATCCTGTTCGATTAACACTAAAGGGTAGAACCTAAGGGCTGAAATATTCAAAAATTGAGATCTTGAAATCTTTCTATGTAACAATGATGAGTTTTATTTATAGGTAGCCGCCCAAAGAATCGAACGAAACCATCCCGGTCGCAATGCGTTTATTCGTTTGCTTTCCCTAAGAGCTAAAACATCGACATGAAAAAAAGACATCAACACGGGAGTGGATCGTAACCAGTAAAACATAATATTATAAATCGCCTTGAAAACTATGACAATTGTATCAGCTGATAATATAATTCCAATTCCTAATTTCCAAGTTTATTATGACTTCTGTTTCCTATTGGGCTTGTGAAACGTAGATAGGTAATCACCTCATTGGTTTTCAGTTGTTTGGACAAGGATGATGCTAACAGTAACAACCTTGAAATAGGTATATATGGCAGAGCGTTCGTTTACCATGACGATAGAGTGACAATGAACAAGTGAATAGATGGAATGAAGAGAAGCTTTAGAAATCAACGGAGGTAGGTATAGTACAAAGCTATATTCAATCGAATTAGATAATTCAATTATATTAATTTATTAAATTATTGATTAGCAAATACTTAGGAATCACTCTTAATTAAATTATTATTTCTATTCCAACAACAGAAGGTTAATCACTTCCGATTCTTCCAAGGTCGGAACCTTTTAGCCGATTTTCTATGAAAATTAAGCTATTGTAATGAATCCAAAATTTCCTTCATGGAAATTCGTTTTGAAATTCTTAAGTTTAACGCTTTTTGATATGTGTATGTAGAGTTTGATCAAAAAGTTCTGATCAGCTTCGGAACCTCCGAGGCTCATTTCTTTCCTAATCGACTCACGTTGCTGAAATTTAATGGAGCTCATTCGGGTCACCTCAAAAACAATTACGAGGTTCGGAGGATCACTGAATAGCTGATGGGGCCTCTGAAGCTAATTTCTTTCCTATTCGACCTGCCGTTTGTTCAAGTTTTCTGTTTTGTTATTTTGACATTTTTTCAACATTTGCTTACTATAATTCGTAACATTGTGGGTTCCTGAGCTATTAAAGGTGTAAACCCTTTTGGGGGGCACGATGCGCCAAGTTTTGATCATTTACTAAATATATTTGGAGCTTAATAATAATACTAGACGAATGATTTGCGGTGAAGGGCTATATAATATAGAAATAATAAACCTTTGTGTAATAATTTGCAGCGTTTTCTATTTCTATTGATTTTCACGTACAACCAATGCGTTACTAGCGAAGCGTAACCCCTTAGTTCTCATAGTAGAAAAATCGATCGCCATTTTATGGAATGCTCTCATTTTATCACATCTCATGATCCCTAAGCCATCGTAGTGTCGAGGATGTAGTAGTGCGTGAGCATGTAGAGGACGGAGAGCTCAGAGCGCTGACCCAGGTGACCGAGGTAACGGGCTAAAATGTAATTTCCCTTTGTTACAGATGGAGCGATCCCACCAGGACTACCCCGACACAGTGACATTCAGTTTATGGAGGATGTCGTTTGACAAGCGGAGGCCCTTATCGCTCACTGTCCTAACCTGAATGCTCCTCTGAACGCCCCTGAAATTGACATTAATGAAGTGGCAGAGACTAGATCCAAAGCCATTGATATTGTGGCCCGTAATACATCTCGCAATTTTTCTACTTGCAATGCGAAACGTGGCCCTTCTTCACAGAACAGATGATGTTGTCGTTCATGGAACTCCTCCATATTGCCAACGAACGAGACGCCTTTATAGAAAAGTGCGCTAAGCAGGAAGCCGCACACTCAAACCAAGCCGAAGCAGAGACTGAGGATGACCCTGTTCAAGTTTCCGAGACGGAACCCCGAAATTTACTACCACACCTTGATAAACCAGAAGAGAATGAGCCCGATTTCAAAGAAGCTGGAGTACCTGACGCTGATGTCATTGAATCCAGGAATTATGCTAAGCGTTACGAGTATAGATCAAAGTTACGAGATGACCTGCAACAAAGATTTCGTCTGGAATATCTTGGCCAGTTAAGACAAGCAGGATCAACTCAGGCATGTAACATCTAGATTGGTGAAATTGTTTTGATAGAAAATGAAAACCTGAAACGACTCGATTGGCATATAGCTCGGGTGATTAAACTAGTTCCGGGCAAGGATAGTATTGTGAGACTGGTTGAACTGCAAACATCTAATGGAGAGCTTTACCGTCCAATACAGAGGTTGCTTCCTATGATGGAAGGCGAACTTCGATCAATTGCTCAAGAGGGTGAAGAAAGCTCTGAATCACTTATATCATCTGCTAACCCCCTGGAACCCAATGTGACAACCAGACGAGGCCGAATTGTCAATCTCCCCAGAAGATTCTTGGATTGAGGTGCTACGACGAGTAGTTAAACAGGCCTGTTCAACTTGGTGGGAGAATGTGGCGTTTCATCATAATAGAAACGAGGGGTTACAAAGTTACGCAGAAACAGGGCGTGGTTAGGGAGATGGCTTTGTTTTTCTGTTGAAAATTCAGTTCTTTGTAATTAATAAAAGAGTCTTGCTGTCGTAAAGTTCATAAAAGTGTTTTTTACGTTCTAGAGTTAACAGCATTGGATTGTGAATTAGTTCTCAGTTCCTGACACTAATCTTCAGTAAAATGAGAGCTTTCCAATGAATGGTGAATGATTTCTGTGCGATGAACACTGGGGAAGTTCCATTTCCCTGCCAAAGGCTGTACATGAAACTCATAAGAAAAATTGTGTGACAGTGTTTCGTAACATAAAAACTTGGCACTTTTGATTAGTTAGGTGATGGCTAAAGCATGTTCCATGCTAACACGTAGAGGAAAATGGGGTAATATCGCCACCTCAAGCATATTTGTCTATCACAACCCGGGTTCGCACTTAGGAGCTTCAGGTTTTGAAACAAATTATAAAAAAAAATCTACAGTGGTGAATTACAACGATTTTGCTGGTTGAGTAGCAACTTTATATCAGTAAACAACAATATACAAAACCCTTGTAAATGGCGGTATTACCCCAGCTAGCTGGAGAAATACCGCCATGGGGTAGGGGTAATATCGCCATATTAAAACAAGGGGGAAATGGACAGTCTCATCAGAACATCGGAATTACGTTTTATTGAATTTCAAAAACTCTTCCTGGGTAGCTTCTCACCATATTGGGTACTTAGTTGACAAGGTCACTAAAGGTTGTCAAACAATGTCCACATCAGAATAGTAAAATTGGAACAAAATAAATATTGGTAATATAATGTTGGTTCTTCACAGGAACTGAATTATTGACAACGCTCAACGCGGAACTCCTTAAAAAAGAAATATTATACCTACAGCATTCCATCTTCCCGGCTTAAAGTTTTAAATTTGTGCTCTTCTTCAGGTCGCAGCAAAATTCTCAAGACTTACGTCCATTGACAAAATCAAAACGGGAGCATGAAGAGTGGAATCTTACAACGATTATATTAATATAGGAAGGAAGTTAGGTAGATAGGTACTGCACAATTATTCAGTAGACAGGTAGGTAAATATCTAATAAATCACGATTAGGTAAATATAGAGGTGCTTATTGAGATAGTAAGCTATCACGATATAATTCGTCTTTTAAATATTAATTTATAATTTAATTACTCAGAATCAACAGAAATAGGTGATTATTACAACAAAAAACTTTGAAAAAATTCCAACAAGACTGAGGAATGGAGCATAGGGGCAATAACGCTGTGGCAGAATTAGCCTGCATTTGGTGTGGCGATATACCCCCAGTAAACTTTTCGAGATAAAAAATTATTTCCCTGTTGTTTTACCTGAGAGCCGCTGAGCTCTACTACGAACTGTGATCTCTGATCTGTGGTATATTCATATAGATCTAGTCGTAGTTTTATTTCACTTAGCGGATAGTATATAATAGCATGTATATAGTTGTTAGCCTATTTTACATCTACTTAGTTGTATTATTTTATTTTTGGAGTTTTTTTAATCCACTTTGGGGGCTAAACTGTCGTCATCACTGTACCCCTCATTTTTTTCCCCTTCGAGTTGCCAGTGGAGTCCATGATGACGCCCCTTTTTAGTCAAGGATGGCAATATGACTCCCCTTAGAATCGTGCCACTTCCAGTTTCCCTTAAGACACCTTGTTCAATGCCGCTAATGACCCTTCTGGTTAAGATGCGGCTTAAACCTTAATATAAATAAATAAATAAATAAAAAATCATTAAAAACTAGTTTTTGTAAAATAAAACATGAAGTAATGGGTGGAAATTAAAGCTAAATGATTTTTCTACGTCGTCATGCTCAACAATTTACATAAACGTATGAAAAACTGTTACTTATCTCGAAAATTGGACAACAGTCAAACTAGAACGCCAAGCTTCAAAAACGTGAACTCGCTTCTCTTTTCATAACATAATGACAAAGTTTAAGAGAAACCATGTACTCAACCTTATGCTTTGTACACTGCAAACGAAACGCTTGCATACGAGTCTGCAACACATTGGGACATTTTATGTCTTTAGTTGAAGACAAGTATGTGTTGCAGACTCGTATGCAAGCTCTAAGAGCCACTCAGCTTATCCGGACCCTGGGCATCGTCACGTAAATGTCCTAAAGAGGCTACATACGAAATTACAGCTTCCTAGAGTGTAAAGCATAGAAATTACCTATTAAAATGATTTAACCACCGCTTCACAAATCAAACCGTTCTCGCAATATTTGAATCACCTGCTATGAATCAAATCATCGAAACACCAGCTCAATGAAATCATCAGAAATTAACAAGCGGTGGCAATCATGTTCACAATATCAATTATTGAGAATGATCACCTGAGTGTACACAATTATTCAAATAACCTTGCTCATAACTCAGCTTGTTGGCCACGCACTTCGCATTAGTTAACATAATATGGTTGGATAAATCGAGAGCTTTCGAACGAATGGTCAACGAACTTTGTGGGATGAAAAACGACGAAGTACCATTCCCCTAGCAACGAGTCGGTTGTAAGCGGAAATCATTAAAATATTTTCGTGAGCAATTTTCCTTGACGTTTTTTTAGTTTATGTGCCATAGCAATGACATAAAATGTCAAAAACAAATTAATGACACCAAACCAGCTTTTCCAACATTAGGTTACGATGTGGACGTTTTCAACTCCTGCCTCTCCTCTTTTCGCCACGAAGCACTTAAGAATTTATAAGTTCCCTAATTTAACCGTCCTTCCTAATTATATTTATGGCGTTCCTTCTTAAATTATGGCGTATCTTAATATATTTTCGTTTACCTATATTGGCCCTCATTTATTGTTATCTTCTAGTTTTTAATTGTATGTGAAGTGATTGACACCATCGTGCCTTTATTCTGTTAAAATTATTTATATATTATCATGTTATTAGGCAGTTTTTTAAAATAATTTGTACTTGTTGCATATTGGTGTATCTTTGTAATTTCTTGTAAATTGGGCATCACCCGTGAAAATGAATCCAATAAATCAAATCAAATAAATAAATCAAATTACTGCTGATATAAAAAATGACGATGTTTTGCAACAAGATTTGTCACTCAGGTGGTTAAGTAAATGGGGTGGCGGTATTCCCCAGCATGACGGTATTACCCCATTCTCATTTACCTATTTTTAGCTTTGGAACGAATTTTTCATCGTGTAATTTGCGTTTTGTCCAGCTAGATTGGCGGAAAAAATACACTGTGCGAGGAGCGATGCATCCGCCGACCCCCCCCCCCCCCTCCCCCTAGTTCACCCTCACCTCCCGCCCAATCAAAGGGAAGGAATCAGCTGAACGACCCACCCGGGGGAGAAACCTTCATTGAAGACAGTTCGCGGCCGCGGGCCGGTAGTATCGATCCCGCCCGCCATCCGTCCGGCGTAACAAGGACCACCCCCTACCACCCCTCACCCTAAGGGCGGACCACCCCCTACCCCCTCACCCTAAGGGCGGTCCACCCTCTGGGGTTTCGACCAGAATCAATTCGAGAATCCAAACATTCGTTGTTGTTGTTGACGTTGTCTGTTATGCAGTGGCGCAGCTATGTCATTTCTTATGGAGGGGTAAAAGTCAAGGATTTCATTATATTTTATCGTTTTAGTAATAATATTTCGCTGATGATCTCAAGGTGTTATCCCCTGTAGCATTACCTTGACCGTATCTTGGATTGGTGTTCGTTCAATCATTTCGAGTTGAATCCTGCCAAATGCACCGTGGCAACTTACATACGCAACATCCTATAATTTCCTCATACTTTATAAACGGATTAGATTTGAAGCGTTTGGAGTGCACTCGTGGTCCACCCTCTGGGGGTTTGACCAGAATCAATCGAGAATCCAAACATTCGTTGTTGTTGTTGACGTTGTCTGTTATGCAGTGGCGTAGCAATGTCATTTCTTATAGAGGGCAAAAGTCAAGGATTTCATTATATTTTATCGTTGTAGTATTGATATTTCGCTGATGATCTCAAGGTGTTTTCACCTGTAGCCTCTTCTGACTGCCACTTGCTCCAGCATTGCCTTGATCGTATCTTGGATTGGTGTTCGTTCAGTCATCTCGAGTTGAATCCTGCCAAATACACCGTGGCAACTTACAGTTGTGTGCAAATTAATCTGAACACAGCGTAAAACCTCAACATTTTATTAAATCTCCACTTTATTACCATCACATTCGCAATCAGGATGAAATATGCCCTCCTTTAGCTTTTATTACTTCCCTAACACGGTTGGGCAATCTGATTAGTTTTTGACATATGATTTTAAGTTCATCATCATGGAACCACACTTTAATCATGTTACGAATCATGAGGATTTTTGTCGTATTATCCATTCTTCTCAGTCTGCTCTTCATGATAGCACAGAGATTTTCTATTGGGTTAAGATCAGGGGAGTTCCCTGGCCATTCAAGTACATTCACCTGATGTTCTCTGAAGAAGTCCATCACTTTTTTGGAGTTGTGGCACGGTGCAAGATCTTGCTGGAACACTCCGTTTCTTTGGGGCCAAAGGGTTGTCACGAATGAGACTACTCTGCTATCTAACACCTGAATATCTGAATATATTTTTCTGAATTCATCATCCCTGAATCGAAAAACAACCCCAGAACATATTTTTATCGGGGTGTTTTACACACTGATCAATGTGTTTAGGGGACAAATTTTCATTGACGACGGAGTGTTCCAGCAAGAACTTGCACCGGGCCGCAAATCCAAAAAAGTGATGGACTTCTTCAGGGAATATCAGGTGAATGTACTTGAATGGCCAGGGAACTCCCCTGATCTTAACCCAATAGAAAATCTCTGTGCTATCATGAAGAGCAGACTGAGAAGAATGGATGAGGCGACCAAAATCCTCATGATTCATAACGTGGTTAAGGTGTGGTTCCATGATGATGAACTTAAAATCATATGTCAAAAACTAATCAGATCCATGCCCAACCGTGTTAGGGAAGTAATAAAAGCTAAAGGAGGGCATATTTCATACTGATTGCGAATGTGATGGTAATAAAATGGAGTTTTAATAAAATATTGAGTTTTTACGCTGTGTTCAGATTAATTTGCACACTACTGTACATACACAACATCCTATAGTTTCCTCATACTTAATAAACCGAATAGATTTGAAGCGTTTGGAGTGCACTCGTGACCTTGGCGTGTTCCTAGACTCTAAGCTTTCCTTCAACGACCATCTGAATGCTATAGCATCAAGAGCTCTGAAGTCTTTGGGATTCCTCAAAAGGTGCGCGCGTGACTTTAAATCACCTGAGAAGATCGTTACGCTTTATAAATCTCTAGTTCGCCCTATTATGGAGTACGCGAGTCCCATATGGTCTCCGTTTTATGAGGAATATGAAGATCGTTTGGAGCGTGTACAGCGCAAGTTTTTCAGGTTCCTCTGTTACAAGCTGGGAGTTCCGGCTGGCCAAGATCAGTTTGCCACTCTAGCTGCAATGTACAACCTACCCGGTTGAACTTGATATGGATTCTCATGTTTTTTGGGGTGCTGAGTCGATTGAAACCATTCCCTATGATGACTAATCGGATAGCAACGTTTTAGCGAATTTTCTTAGAAAATGAAGCTATTGCAATGGCTCAAAATTTTTTAAAATGAACATTTTTAAAAATTTTTCATCATGGAAATCCGTTTTGAAGTATTCTGAAACGATTCCTGGATCTTAACGCTTTTTTATATGTATATATGTATATATTTGTATATATATGTATATATATATATATATATATATATATATATATATATATATATATATATATATATATATATATATATGAATGCTGTGCGTTCTACATTGGAAAAGCCGAAACCAGTCATATCCCTTATTACTGCACCAAGTATCTACTACCAAAACGATAACTAGTAAAAAAAGGTGTGGCGATGAAGGGCAAATGAGAACCTTTTTCATTTTTCATAGCGCGAAAGCTGAATCAATAGTAAATCAAGCTGAATAATTATTTTGAAGGGACGTAAGTATAACCGAAATGGGTTACTTAGTTATTTTTTATTCACCTGATGTAAAACCGTTTCTTCCAAATTCGGGTATCGTTCGCGCAGATCTTTCTCAAAACCACTTCCACTCTTAAATAAAATATCGCAAAGCACTGAATATGGAATTTCAAAAGACATTTTTTTTACCACGATGTTACGATTTTCTTTTTCCACAATGTGTGTTTAAATGTTAGGTACCACGCTTCCGCTGACGTTGAATGTGATAGTGATAGAAGACTGCTCCCAAAGAACTATTTTTCTATAAAAAGATTGAATCGTAACATTCATTCTCGGGACAAGGTTCGCACCTAGTGGTTTATTTACTCCGACGTCAAAGTAGGAGTTGATAGGCACCGTCACTTACTTTCCTCAACGTTTTCGCTCATTGTGATCACCGACGGCGGAGAACGGCGATCAAATTAATACACAAGACACTTGAATGAGTGCGTAGTCGGATTATTTCAATCCCAGGACGACCAGAGATGACCTGCACTTCTGGCACTCTATCAAAGTTAAATAATCACACATGATTTTTCCAAAAGTCCTCAATATCACTGCTTACTCTTGGTGATGCACCAAAAAAATGTGAAAAAATTATCAGGTACACCCAAACATGTATACAATACAAGGTATATTTCGTATTGGGGAATTTCCCCAGTTTTTCAGGCGTAATCAATCATCAATAACTGCTACACCAAAACCTTAATTTCAAGCATACGACCAATTATCACACTCAACGCCTTCTCAAAATTCTCTGCACGCCCAAATGAGGAAACTAAGGGCAAAGTTTGTGTCTGAAGGTATCTAGGAACAATATAAAAAATTTCGAGGAAATAACATTTTTATTAACGCCTTAATAATTCATTTTTACGAAAAGTCGAGAGGAGTATGTTTTTGCACGCTTCCATCCACCGTGCGGCTCACCCCCCCCCCCCCCCCCCCTCACCACCCACCGTGACCCGTTCCAAATCATTGTTTTATGTATCATTTGCTGCCTACAATTATCAACTGCAAAGGCCTATGTATCGGATACCTCGTGAAACTAATGCCCTCCTCCAGACTGTGGATTTGGACTTTTTCTTCGATGGTCTTCCGCATCTCAAGAGGAGCCTAAACTCTTACCTCCATTTGCAGTGACGTGTGTTTTGTGTCAGTGTCAGTAGTTTTGTGACTTACTTATGAATTGCATTTGATGCATACAAATGATGCATTTATTTCTTTTTTTTCCATTCTGTATTTTTTCATTTTATTCCAAGTTTGAAGTTTTTTTTTTCCCCTAACATAATTTGTACTCTATTCCCTATGTAATTGGCGAAACCCGTGCTAATAAATAAATAAATAAATATTAATACTTGTTCTTGAATATACGAAGACTGTTTTGCCACACGTTCATATGCAATGGCTTTTTGCCATGATTTTAAATCGCATACACATTCATATTCACGAACCTACTGTTGATTATTAAAGCATAATACTATCTAGCAAGGAATATTACACAATATTAACTAGTCCGACCATTATAAACTACATAGGTATTCGTGCTTGTAAGTGGCTGCAAAGGTTGTGATTGTTTCACTTCAACATGGATTATTTCCATGTAGGCGTCCGAGGTGCAAGTTGTGCGATTTGGTTATTGATGAGCCTACTTTCACTTCGGCCAATACATCACATGCCTACAGATGTCGAGGATACGCAGAATGCCAGTCGAAGAACTGTGTTTACCAGCTGATATGCAAGAAGGGTGTCCCAGAAAAATGTGAAGGACCAGCTTTTTACGTAGGAAAAGCCACAACCCTGAATCTGCGGATGAACAATCACAGGGCCTCAGTTCATCAACCCAGACCACTCCCTGTTAAAGTCCATGCACGATCTCATGACGCATCTTTTGATGAGTGCTTTGGAGTAAAAGTGTTACGCAGAATGCCGGATACGGCTAATGATCGTCAATTGCAGCAGTCCGAAAGGGCTCATCGTTGGGTTTTAGGAGCTAACAGACCCCCTGGCCTCAACATAAATGATTAATTAATTTCGGAAAATGGCACCACAAATTATTCTGTTTCGCGGCCATGGATACAAAAATTGAAGACGCAACCAGGACTCATGAAATTATTTCTATTCTTCTTTTTTCTGTGATCAAGACTTGCTCGAAATATTAGAAAATTCTTTCATTCTATTTATGTGTCTAAATTTCTTTCTCACAAATAATTATATATAGTTCAGTAGAACCATTATTAATGAATGTATATATATATATATATATATATATATATATATATATATAGCCGAGATTGTTTTACAGAAGCCCTACAATCTCGGCCACTCTCAGTGAAGGTTCACGCATCATCCCATGACGCAACATTTGACCAGTGTTTTAGCGTGAAAGTCTTGAAGAAGCTACCAGATACTGCCAATGACTGAATGCTGCAGCAATCAGAAAGAGCGCATAGATGGGTACTCGGAGTTAATCCGATGGGCCCTCGGCTTAAATGATTAACTGAAAATGTATCAAAATAATTATTATTATCTCGGCAAACGATTGTCCCGAAGAACGCAAGTTTGAATTATTTTTTTCTGTACCTACTTATCTGTGATCAAGAATATCTATTCAAAATATCAGATTTACTTACTTTCCTTATTTTATTTGTAAAATTTCTCCTCTATATTAAAATATATATACATGCGGAACAAGCTCGGAGAGATAGAGAGAGAGAGAGAGAGAGAGAGAGAGAGAGAGAGAGAGAGAGAGAGAGAGAGAGAGAGAGAGAGAGAGAGAGAGAGAGAGAGAGAGAGGAGATTATTAATTTCTTTTTTTTTTTTCATTGAATTGGGTTTCCACAATATCGTCCCGAGTGATTTAGTTCATTTAGTCACGTAGTTAGCCGGACTCCCGGTATATGCAAGCATATCACACCCGCCTTTTATGTTTCTTCGAATAAAATGAAAAAGAAGCTAAACAGATATTATTACCCGTATTATACGCCGTCCTAATAAACTGGGTAAATTACAATGAAATAATAGCACGGCGTAAGACCCCTTTGACGATGAGCTCCCGCAAAAGTCCAACTTCTTTCCCCCTTCTTAATAAAATTAAGGGGCTGATTTTGAAGGGAAGGGAAAAAAGTTACCCCGCTAATGAAACCATCCCGAGGCGAACAAAGGAAGTTCATTATTGCAGAGTTAAAGGTTCCTGTCTACAAAGACGATGGCTTGGTCGGCGATATTTTTTGCTCCCCCTTCCTTAGCGATTGGAGGTTTTGCGACATCATTCCTCTTCCGGTCGCTAAATTTATGTATTTATCGATGAACACAATTAGTGGCATTTACTAAGGACCTTTTCCGATATCGTCCCGTCAGGCCTTGACCAACTAATCTGAATTTTTACTGAGGGATTGACTAGTTGATGTTATGTATTTTTGAGATGCGAGTATAACAAGCATCCAGACCCATGATGTGTGTAACTTGTCAAAATTAGTTGCTAGCTAGTCCTAGTCTACAACGACGCTTGGGGAAATTTAACACAGATCAGTTATTTGCTTAGGTCAGTGATCTGGGTGCCCCCTACGCTCGCATCTCAAAACTACATAACATCAAGTCCTTCAATCCCTTAATACACTCTAAACGACGACGAGAGAGAGACAATTTTTTATATTAATTGATTTATATGAGAGTAATCGTATTTCTGGGTACCTACTAGAAAATGCCATGTATTCTAAAAATAAGGGTAACATTTCACAATAATCCTGAGAGAGAGAGAGAGAGAGAGAGAGAGAGAGACTTGAGAGAGAGAGAGAGAGAGAGAGAGAGAGAGAGAGAGAGAGAGAGAGAGAGAGAGAGAGAGAGAGAGAGAGAGAGAGAGAGAGAGAGGAGAGAGAGAGAGGGAGAGAGAGATATGTTCATTGATCTGTACAATTTTGGTCTATAAAGTCCACTCTTGCAACCACACAGAAAAACATATAAATGAATACAATAAATTATAAATCAGATGAAGGTCATTACAGTGTAGATATAAGGTTATGTTATCGCCTCGGGTTTCCCAATAATTTCTCTAAATTGTTTCTTAAATGATTCCTCAGTAGCCAGTTTGAATAAATCAGGGTGTTCATTCAGCAATCTAACACTGCGAATGAGGAAACTCTCTGAATAAATTGTAGTCCTGTGTTGAGGAATTAGGTACAGATTCCTTACATTTCTAGTTTCAACATCATGAACGTTAGTACGATTTATATACATTTTTGGTTTATTATTTCCAATAATAAGCCTATGTGATCGTGTAGCAAAAAAATTTTATAACCCCCCCTCAAACTTTGTCCTTTTACGTTTCAAGGTGCATAGATTCCAAATTTGAAATGTCCGTCCGCCGTTCGCCGTCCGCCGTTCGCCATCCGCCGTTCGCCGTCCGCTGTTCGCCGTCCGGGCCATAAAAGGCCTAAGAATTGACTTAAAAAACCCGTTCTTTCGCACATAGACTCCATTTGGGGTCTAGTTGGTCCTAACGTTTAACCATCCCGATCGCTTTACTCGCATAGATGCTATGGGCCAAAAACGGGCGAAAAAGTGTCTTTTTTTACGCGCGCACGCCTGGCAGGGGGTCACGGTGGGCGGTGAGGAGTGGTGGAGTGAGAGGAGGCGCCGGCGCTGCGGCACCTTGTGGTGGGTACGGCGCCGGCGTTCCTTCGAGGCATGAATATATGTTTTTTTCAAGGTCATATTTGTGTGTTAATACCAAAGCTTTTCCTACGCATATTTAATAACATATCCTCTCGACTTTTCGTACGTAGGTACTTAGATAATGATATTATTAAGGCAATAACTATTTGAATAGATAGGAGCTCAAATCGAGAAATATAAACATGCGTATATAATTATAGAAGTATAGGTTGTGGCAACTCGAAATAGGACACGCCGAGGAAAAAATAATAAACCTTTGTGAAATAATTTGCAGCGTTTTTCTAAATATTCTGGCTTAGAAAACTTTGGAATTTTATACGTTAGTACTGCTAAATTGAATTTCCATCGTTCCTTTATTTTTGCCAGTTTTGTTGATTATAGTGTAGCGTGACGTGATCATCAAGACACAATTTGAAAATAAAACGAATTGTGGCATTTTGCGCCTTTTGTAATGTGTCAATATCTCCTTCATTCACATGTCACATTGCACATGAAGTAGAGTTAAAGTAAGGCATAATTAAGCTCATAATAAGTTTTGATTGATAGCTAGATTTATTTTATAACCAGAAAGAGAGAGAGAGGGGGGGGGATGGAGAGAGAGGGAATGAGAGAGAGAGAGAGAAAGAGATTTTTTTATATTGATTGATTTATACGGGAGTAACCGTATTTCTAGGTACCTACCTACTAGAAAATTCCATATATTCTAAAAATAAAGGTAAAATTTGACAAAGACCCTGAGAGATTATCCAAAATTAGTGATCGGATACATACATTTTCCAGAACAATTCTCATACCGCATTTGTTGACATAGTCGTAGATGTTGTACTCACAGAACCTCTCTTATGCCTTTCCCAAACTTTTCTCATACTTTTGCCTAGTTCCTTAATAAATTATATACTGTAAATTGCATGTTTTATTGAGCTTATCCCCATTAATTAATTAGTTATAAATAAATAAACTGAAGCGTAATTAACATTGGAGATAATAACGCGTTCATGAAAATTAGATAGGCCGGAACATTGTCATACTGTCACATTGTTACATTCCAAAATTTCTCCATTCTCCACATGAAAGTAAACTATTCTGTTCTGCTTTGAATTGTTGTCAACAGTGTCCACGACTGTACTTGCCCGAGGGTTGGAAACCTCCTCCAAACACGATGTATAATTCACATCTCAATCATCGCCCTGCTCCACGACGGTGACGGAGTTATGATGAATGGGAAAGTCCTTCGTACTGCGTGCCACAGCTTGAATTATTACTAGCTCTGCCGTCTGGCATAGACGGTCGAATTATATCTCGTAGTATAATTCAATGGAATATACAAGTCTGGGTGGTATCAAATCCCATTTACACTACACGCCACAATGATTATTGTGTGAAGAAAGAATATTTTTCCCGAGGAACGCAATACGTGGGACGCAATTTGATTTATTATTCAATATCAAACTGTAATGATATCGAGAAACACCGTTTATCATTATCAAATTAAATCAAAATACACTGTTTTTGCAAGGTTAGGGGATCGAATAAACTCAGTTCCGGATTCGTGGTGGACATAACGTAAAATACCTTTCCTCTAAATCATTGGTGATAACTCCTATACGCCTAGAGGATCGAATCTCCTACATGCAACAAGAAGCCACTTCCATCTTTCTTGAGCAATGGCAGTGTGAGGACACTGGTCTGCGTGGTGTCCTTCAGGACTTGAGCCCGGTGGGCCCTTTCGTAATCCTACTTCCCAGGAGGGATCGAATAGTGGTCATCCGGGTTACCACTGGCCATACCCGTCTTACTCTCAGACACCAGCTTAGTGCAGAAGCGCGAGATGTTGTGTGTGGGAGGTGTAGGGGGGATCTGTCCATCAGCCACTTTCTGGAGGACTACCCAGCCCTTGTGGACCTCCGAGTCCAACATCAGCCCCCTCAGTGGGTTGACGTTCTATCCGGACCAGACAAGGTCCGATCCCCGTTGTTGTACCTGAGAGCCGCTGAGCTCTACTAGAACTGTGATATCTGATCTGCGATATATTTATATACATCAAGTGCTACGAAAACTAAGGGCACTTCGCTAGTAACGCGTTGGTTTAACGTGAAAATCAATAGGAACGATTTCATGACATATTTTGCAAGTCGCAAATTTTCGGTTGATCCCCAGAGCTAAGACAAATCCAAACTACAACTCGAAAACTACAAAATTTTAGTCAATTATGGGCATTTTCCACCTAAAAATCTATTTTTCTCACTTAAAAATGAATCTTAGAGATCTGGGAGTGGTCGCAATCGACTCAGCGCTGAAAAAATACATCGACTGTGACACCCCACATGTCCTATTGTCAGCAAACCGATTTTCTAAGCATTTTTTGGGCCACTAAATTGTAAATTTGAACCTGAATTGAACCTGAAATTCTGGAGCGATCAGGCTGGCCGACGAACCCGACCTGTCTTTTGCCAAGACGGATTTTTCTGCGTTGAAACGAAATTTTTAAGCCAAATTTTGAGGGAGTTATCGTCTGGAAATACTCCCTGTAAATATATAAATATACCGTGCAAGGAAAAGGGGAGCCTGCCAGAGGTCAAACCTGAGTTTACATTTTTAGTTTTTCTCCGCATTATGCTGAAAAAAGTTGTTTTTTCTGGATTTTTCCTATCATTTTCCACTCAAAATATATGATTTTTCAAATTTTGAAAAAAGTGGGCCAGAAAATTGCAGATTGTCAGCAAATACATTTAAAAATGTGGAAACTTCGTTTTGATGATTATTGGAGAAAGAGAGATAGTTTTCTGTCCCCAAAAAAAATACAAGAAATTAGTCGACACTGCCAATTATTGGGAGTTGGGAATTATGTGATTTGTAGTGATTCACTAAGTTCCATCGAGGCGGTTAGGGACTCATATTCTGATGATTGCCTAATACAAAGCCTACGCGGATCGCTACACCAAGCCACGACATTGGGCTCAACCATAACTTTTATGTGGGTACCAAGCCATGTGGGTATTCATGGCAATGATTGTGCAGATGCCCTTGCAAGGAAAGTCATTGGCGTAACTCCATTGATACGTTGCCTATACGCATAGAGGATCAATTCTCCTACATGCAATATAAAGCCAATTCCATCTGGCATGAGCAATGGCAGGGTGAGGTCAATGGTCTGCTTAGTGTCCTTCAGGACTTGAGCCCGGTGGGCCCTTTTGTAAAACTACTTCCAAGGCGGTATCGAATAGTGATCAATCGGGTTACCACTGGCCATACCCGTCTTACTCTCAGACACCAGCTTAGTGCAGAAGCGCGAGATGTTGTGTGTGGGAGGTGTGGGGGTGATCTGTCCAACCGCCACTTACTGGATGACTGCCCAGCCCTTGTGGACCTCCGAGTCCAACATCAGCCCCCTCAGTGGGTTGACGTTTTATCCGGACCAGACAAGGTCCGATCCCCGTTGTTGTACCTGAGAGCCGCTGAGCTCTACTACGAACTGTGATATCTGATCTGTGATATATTTATATACATCTAGTCGTGGTTTTTGTTTTTTTTTTTTTTTTTTTTTTTCACTTTGCTGATTGTATATAGTAGCATGTATATTGTATATGTTACCGTTAAAGTGTGTTATTCAGTTAATGTTTAAAATAACTAGTTAGTATATAGAATAACGAGCGGTTTAGGTAGTGTGTATAATTCAAAGTTTTCTATATGCTTTCCCTAGGGAATATATGACATAACTAGGTATTATGTAAAGTAACGAAACACCAATCGTTAATGTGTAGAATCGACTGCTTTTCTTGGGAAGTCACTACTATGATACTATACTACTATGATACTATACTAATGATATTATTCAGGGGAAATGAAAGGATTGAAGAATTGGCATGCATTTTCATTACTAATATGTAATTCGTCGAAATAATAGAGTAAGATAGGTAAGTAATATACACGTAAGAAGTCAAAAATTGTGAAATCACTTATTTGAACATTAAAGTCACCCACATCCACGTTATCTTGTAGAGAACTTGATGAGGAACTTGCCATGTTGAGGTCACAAACAAAACTGAGGATAACTCAGAATTGAATTGGATGAACAGATAGGAGAAGATCCTTTTTGAACTGAATGACCCTCAACCTCTGACTCCTCAACTGACTTCTCAACGAAATCCCATTCATACTTCAACCCAATAATAGTATTATACACTTTCACGGCTGGCCTCCCGTTATTTTATATAATAACTAGTTAAAGTGTCTAATTCGAGAAATTGCACACTTTAACTGGTCTCCGTAGTTATTCTATATACTAACTAGTTATTTTATATACTAACTGATTTCACACTTTAACGGTAACATATATAGTTATTAGCCTATTTTACGTCTAGTCTTAGTTGTATTACTTTATTTTTGGGATTTTTTTAAATCCACTTTGGGGGCTAAACAGTGGTCATCACTGTACCCCTCATTTTTCCCCTCCGAGTTGCCAGTGGAGTCCATGATGGCGCTCCTTTTTAGTCAAGGATGGCAACAGGGCTCCCCTTAGAATCGTGTCACTTCCAGTGTCCCTTTAGACACCTTTTTCAATGCCGCTGATGACCCTTCTGGTTGAGGTGCGGCTTAAACCTTAAAATAAAATAAAACCTTTCCACTAAGACAAATTCTCACTTTTCGTAAACAGTCATCTAGAAAATGCGTTTACGACAAATCCCAGTTCAATAGAATGGGGCCGTTGTGAATGGGGGTCGTTGTGAGTAATTATCGTTACAGTAAATACCGTAAGATGCAGGATGGAAGTATTGCATTCAGGTAAGTCAACAAGTATTTCGTTCAGGTAAGTCAACAAGTATTTTGTTCAGGTTAATGTCAGTTAGTCAACATTTCATCGTCATTAGGTTTCGATTTTTGAATTTTTTTTTTTTTTTTTTCTTTTTTTTTTTTTTTTTTTTTTTTTTTTTTTCCCAGCAAGCCGGTCCACAAAATGCAATTCAAAGTCTGAAAGCTGGCTCCCACAACCCATTCGAAAAGAGCGGAAGGAGCACCTTCAATACCTAATAAATGAGTGGTAGGTTTATCAACAAGAAAATAAAGCCCTCTCATACCTTGAAAGAGTAGGACAGAAAGTATCGCCTTGTGTAGCCTCGTACCGTACGTATTTCTCGACGGAATGGTAATTCTTATTGACAACGACAATGACCTTGGAGTCCAGCAATTTTTAACCACACCTACGATCGCAGCCAATCCTAAGTCTAGGAGGCCAGCCAGTTTTAACCACACTTATATACGATCGTAGCCAGTCCTAAGTGTAGGAGGCCATCAAGTTTAAACCACACCTATATACGATCGTAGCCAGTCCTAAGTCTAGGAGGCCATCAAGTTTTAACCACACCTATATACGATCGCAGCCAATCCTAAGTCTAGGAGGCCATCAAGTTTTAACCACACCTATATACGATCGTAGCCAGTCCTAAGTCTAGGAGGCCATCAAGTTTTAACCACACCTATATACGATCGTAGCCAGTCCTAAGTCTAGGAGGCCATCAAGTTTTAACCACACCTATATACGATCGTAGCCAGTCCTAAGTGTAGGAGGCCATCAAGTTTAAACCACACCTATATACGATCGTAGCCAGTCCTAAGTCTAGGAGGCCATCAAGTTTTAACCACCCCTATATACGATCGTAGCCAGTCCTAAGTGTAGGAGGCCATCAGGTTTTAACCACACCTACATACGATCGTAGCCAATCCTAAGTCTAGGAGGCCATCAAGTTTTAACCACACCTATATACGATCGTAGCCAGTCCTAAGTCTAGGAGGCCATCAAGTTTAAACCACACCTATATACGATCGTAGCCAGTCCTAAGTCTAGGAGGCCATCAAGTTTTAACCACACCTATATACGATCGTAGCCAATCCTAAGTCTAGGAGGCCATCAAGTTTTAACCACACCTATAAACGACCGTAGCCAGTCCTAAGTCTAGGAGGCCAGCAAGTTTTAACCACACCTATATACGATCGTAGCCAATCCTAAGTCTAGGAGGCCATCAAGTTTTAACCACACCTATATACGATCGTAGCCAGTCCTAAGTCTAGGAGGCCATCAAGTTTTAACCACACCTATATACGATCGTAGCCAGTCCTAAGTCTAGGAGGCCAGCAAGTTTTAACCACACCTATATACGATCGTAGCCAGTCCTAAGTCTAGGAGGCCATCAAGTTTTAACCACACCTATATACGATCGTAACCAGTCCTAAGTCTGGTCAAGTGGGAAGAAAAATTCGCTCGTTGTAATACCTCTATTTGGCTAAAATAGGAGTTCCCCCTAAGGTGCCTTTTTTCCCATATTTCTTTCTACCTAACGGGCACAAATAATTCCCCCTAACGTACTGCGGCCTAGGATGGTTCAGCCTGAAGTAACCTAAGAACACATTTCGTAAAAAAGTCGATTTTCCGGTCTTCAAATAAATGGTCATCCATTTGGTCTCATTCAAGGGTTTACGAAAACTGTATATGTCATTGAAAAGCTGAGTACATGCTGTACAATTTAAAAACAAGCCTTGAAAAATGGTTCATTATTTAAGGTTCAAATGCCAAAAATGCACTTAAAAAAACGCGGCAGGCCGCTCGTACTTTCTCTCTTATGAGAGAAGAGCTATGAGCATTGAAAATGTCTCAGTAATTTCAATGTTTTTTATTGTTTCAAATAAAATAAAAATTAGAAAACATAAAATAATTATTGACACACAATTACTGAATTTGCTGTAAACCAGTCTCGACAACAATTAGAAAACATAAAATAATTATTGACACACAATTACTGAATTTGCTGTAAACCAGTCTCGACGACGCCCAATTCTCCCACGAATATGAATTCACAGGTAGGTAATTTTCTGTTATTGTGCTCGTCTACAATTACAATAACTAAGATTAACTTCTCAACCAAGTGACAACAAAACAAGCGGCATTGTTTAATATATCCATTTATAACATAAATAAATATAAAACTACGACATGAATAGAAGAACAAGTACGAAAGAAATGCGTGATAAATCGAGAGCTTTCCAACGAGTGGAGAACGATTTTTGTCCGGTGAAAACTAAAGAAGTTTCATTTCCCCAGCAACGGCTTGGTTGTACGTGAAAATCAAAAGAAAACAACACCTAACTTGTTTATAGGTTGAGTGACTTTTTTTCTTTGTGTAACAAAATTTCCGGTTGACTCGTCGACTAAGATATTTTCAATGTCAAAAACGTCTGCCAAGTTGGGTGCGGCACATAGCTTCCTCGTTTACGTATCAATGTTTGGATCGATGAAAAGTTTTAAATGAAAAAAAAAAATAAATAAATAAATTTGGAAGGGGGGAAATTCCAAATTCCCCTTCCAAATTATTTTGATTGAAGCTTTTGTTGAAGAATATTGTTTTTTAGTTATTGTTACCCAAGGAACATTGTTATTCAGTTTCATATTGATATTTTGGTAAGAACTATTTATTGTTTTTTTTTCTTGACCGTTACCCTTATTGTTGATTTAAATTATAGTATATGTTCCTTCCCTAGCTTTCTTTTGGTAGTGGCTATTGTTGTACTGTTGTGGGGTTCTCCTTTTCTTTTGTTTCCAGACGCTGTGAGGTTGTGTAGCACTGTTGCCTCTTTCCTCACTATAGTTTTGACGGAGGATTTTTTTTATTTCTATAGATTCTCTATTGTTGATGTTCAAGGTATAGTATTGACATTTTTTTCTATTTTTAGTTAGCCTTGATGCGCTGTTTTCTTATGTTGACGCTTATGCCAGTTATATTTTATATCCTAGGGTGCTCAGAGCTTTCTGGGTTTTGTAGCTGAAGAAGGTCTGTGACCACTGACCGAAACCGGTACCATTAAACTGACGCTCCCTCACAGGGGAAGAAAGGACTGAAGTTTTTTCATCTTCCCTCCCCTCGCCCCTGCAGGGACAATTTCGCAGGATTTGCCACCTAATTAGGATAATTAGTATGCGCAGTAGTTATTAATGATGCAATCATGTTGAAATTGATATGGGGCAATCAAGTCGTTTTCTTCCAACTACCATCCTAATTTAAGCGAGATCGAACGACTAGGGCGTGAGAAAACGATGCTTGTGAGAATTTTCGTTTGCACATGCGCAGAGTGGTGATGAGTCAAGAATGATGAAACTAATAGGCGACCGTCTACCCTCTATCCCGCACATTTTCTGGAAATTTAATCCAAATCGGATGAAACTGTGGAAAATAAGCTTGTTACAAGGATTTCGTATTGGCGCATGCGCAATAGTGATTATACAATACTTCTTGTATTATACAATCATGTTGATATAATGATGATATAATCGTTATCCCCCAAAAATCATCCAAATTTGAGCGAGAACCGACGAATCGGGCTTGAAAAATTGATCTTGGTAGAGTTTACGTTTGCGCATGCGCAGAGTGAAGTATGGATTCGAGAACGATGAAACGGGCAGGGGACCCTCTTCCTCCTAGCCCGCACATTCTCTGAAAATTTCTTCTTAACCGGATGAAAACTGTGGATAATAAGCTCGTTACAAGGACTTGCGGACACATTACAGACCAAGGATACTAAGGATATTTTCAGTATGGCCCAATGTAGCCCCAATCTCTTAAACAAAAATTTAGACCAATACTTGAGACTGTATAGTATACAGTGTGTGTATTCGGAGAAACAATTAATTTACCTAAGACGACGGGTCTACTGCAAGTAGAAAGACTCGCACAATCCTATTATAAGCTTCATGTCATTTCAAATTCACCAGGCTTTCCGACCCAACGGCCAAAGAGACGGTATTACAGATTAAAACCTACAACTTGATGTATCGATGACGTTCGAGTGTTTATCTATATCTATAAAAGAGGATGTATGTATGTATGTATGTATATTGCCTATAGACTCCGAAACCGCTCGACAGATTGCAATGAAACTTTCAGGTATTATTAGGCATGATTCAAGGATTGTTCCTGTAAAGTTTGGTGCAAATCCGTTCAAAGGGCTCTGACCCAGAGGGCATAAAAGGGTGCAGTGTCAGGTATTAGGAATTTTAGTGGTTGTAGAAATAGTTGAACAGAAAGTACTGGTACCTTCTTGACGGCCTACTACATTTTAACACAGAATGTGTTTTAGCCATGGACTAACTAGCCGAAAATGGAACGCGGGATGGTAACGAAATGTGTGACGGATGATTTTCACGTACAACCGAGCCGTTGGTAGGGAAATGGAATTTCCGCCATTTTAATCGCACAGAAATCGTTCACCATTCGTTGGAAAGCTCTTGATTTATCACGAATTTATTTCGTTTTTTTTTTTTTCGTAGTTTCATACTATAACTATATAAATTGATGTTATAAATGAATAGTAAACAATGACGCTTGTTTGGTTGTCACTTGGTTGCGCGACAACGCAATTTTCGTAGTTTCATACTATAACTATATAAATTGATGTTATAAATGAATAGTAAACAATGACGCTTGTTTGGTTGTCACTTGGTTGCGCGACAACGCAAACACATTCTGTGTTTCAATAATTTCGTCCGAAGTATGTAAATAGAGGTAACCGGGGGTCCAGGGGGCTTGCCCCCTGGCGAGGCGCGGAGCGCCGAGTTTTTTGACATTTTATGTCTTTACTATGGCACATAAATGAAAAAGCGTCACGCGGGGAGCGACACGCGGGGAGCGTCACGCGGGGAGCGTCACGCGGTGAGCGTTACGCGGAGATTCCCTAATGATCCCACGATTCTGAGATTTGGTATGTAGCCCCTTGAGGGACTTCTGAACACAACTGACCGATCCCAGATCAGCTGAGTGGCTCTAGAATCCAGTTTTTTCCCTAATGATCCCACGATTCTGAGATTTGGTATGTAGCCCCTTGAGGGACTTCTGAACACAACTGACCGATCCCAGATCAGCTGAGTGGCTCTAGAATCCAGTTTTTTCCCTAATAATCCCACGATTCTGAGATTTGGTATGTAGCCCCTTGAGGGACTTCTGAACACAACTGACCGATCCCAGATCAGCTGAGTGGCTCTAGAATCCAGTTTTTTCCCTAATGATCCCACGATTCTGAGATTTGGTATGTAGCCCCTTGAGGGACCTCTGAACACAACTGACCGATCCCAGATCAGCTGAGTGGCTCTAGAATCCAGTTTTTTCCCTAATGATTCCACGATTCTGAGATTTGGTATGTGGGCCCTTGAGGGACTTCTGAACACAACTGACCGATCCCAGATCAGCTGAGTGGCTCTAGAATCCAGTTTTTTCCCTAATCATTCCACGATTCTAAGATTTGGTATGTGGGCCCTTGAGGGACTTCTGAACACAACTGACCGATCCCAGATCAGCTGAGTGGCTCTAGAATCCAGTTTTTTCCCTAATGATCCCACGATTCTGAGATTTGGTATGTGGGCCCTTGAGGGACTTCTGAACACAACTGACCGATCACAGATCGGCTGAGTGGCTCTAGAATCCAGTTTTTTCCATAATGATCCCACGATTCTGAGATTTGGTATGTGGGCCCTTGAGGGACTTCTGAACACAACTGACCGATCCCAGATCAGCTGAGTGGCTCTAGAATCCAGTTTTTTCCCTAATGATCCCACGATTCTGAGATATGGTATGTGGGCCCTTGAGGGACTTCTGAACACAACTGACCGATCCCAGATCAGCTGAGTGGATCTAGAATCCAGTTTTTTCCCTAATGATCCCACGATTGACTTAATAACAGTTTAAAATTACGATCAATAAACAAATTTAATTTGGGCGCAGCAACGCGCGCGGGGGGAACGCTAGTTTATTCTATTTATTGAAGATTGTAATAATATGCAGTGGTGAATACGAGAAATATAATTAATATTTTTCGATTAGACAGATTAGACAAAGTTTTAACGCGAAGTGGGAATCCTTCGTAGTAACCAAAACATTACTACAATGTGTCATCTTGCTGAGAACAACTTAATTTATGGAAGCGAGTGTTCAATTCCAACTTTGCATCCAGCCCTAGTCTCCTCCTGAATACGAAGAATTTCGAGCCTGCAAGTGCCTTTGTAAGTAAGTCTGCAGTCATTTCGCCTGTTGTGCAGTACTTACTCCTCCTAGGGGTGAAGGTGTGATCGACTTGATTTTCGACTCTTCAGAGCGTTCCATAATCCAAACCAGTTTTTAGGACGTACCTCAGAAGCTAGGTCGAACAGGCAAGACTTCTTATTTAAGAGGGACGACCTATTGAAATTGGTCCAGTGAGTTAGGGGACAATTCAAGCATGAGAAAAAAATAACCACATACCAATCCGTTTCAGACCATTTAAGACCGAATCCGTGAAAAAACCATAGGTGTACGTTGGAGTGTGTCAGTATGTGTGTGTGTGTGTGTCTCGATTTTCGAGATTCTTTCTTTGTTCGATCCCAATTTTAGTCTAGTTGTGCAACAAACCTCGGAAATGCTGGGGTGTATGATACGAGGTATTTCCAATATGCAAAATTTTAAATACCTATCAACTGTCATTTAATGACAAATTGAATTTTATAATATTATAATTTCACTACAAATAAAGTAGTCAAAATAAAAACACTGCACGTTACTACACAACGGTAATACTGGGGCCCTCGGTGAGGTAAGGCTGAAGGATTTCTGTATTAGAAAGCTCTTTTACGCTGAGCACTGGTATATAATAATTGAACCTAATCTATGAAACAGTATCTAAATATAATTGCGCAGACGTAGGCATCTACCTATAGGAAACTAATGAAATTTATTAAACACGTAAACATTAGTAGTCCCTCTGAACGTACAGAAGATGACACCTATTCAATGGTACTTCAAAATCTAGGTATATCAACGCAAAAGCAGGCGCCCACCAACAGAAAAATAATGAGATAAAATAGAATGCCTAACTGAGCTTCGTTTTTACTATTTTCACGCCAATTCTTATCAACACTCAAGTTGGCGTACTTTTTTCATGTCAACGTTCGAACCCTTCGCGAGAGCGAACGGATGAACGTACAGCGAACTGGGTCGTTTCATTCGATTCATTGAAATGACATGGCATCCCAATAAGTCATTGATGTAAAAAAAAAAACATTATTTCGTAAGTTTTCGAAATCCTGATTTTTCAATATTTTAACCCCTTTAACTTCACCCTTTGGGGTTAATCGAAAGTGATGCCTATGATTTAGGACCCACTAGACCCCTTGAGTGATTTTTGACACAAGTTGTTGTTGTTTATTGATTTATTTATACCAGCTAAAGCCCAATTCCTTGATTTTAGATATTTTAACAGAAAGAATTAATATGAGTTTGAACAAAATAACGGATTAACAGGAACCTAGATTACACAGATATGCAATAATTTAAGGAAATTCACAATTAACAAAATAATAGACTTTCAAATAGGAACTTATAAAAGCAGCGTTCACTGCCAGTTCTGGCTAAGTTCCAAACTTCATGAACTTATTATGTATATATAGGCACATATATATATATCTTGAAACGTAAACAACTAAATGTTGATTATTTTATTTTTAATTTATTTATTTTATTATTTATTTATTTTTTTTTTTTTTTATTTTTTTTTTATTGTTTGTTTTGGTCGATTACAAAAGTTCATTTTTGAGAATCGTAAACCGTACATGAAAATCCAAGAAACGTTTCAGTATAATTTCGAAAATGTTTGACTGCCATAACGGATTTTGACGTTGAAGATGACGTTTTTGGAAAAATTCAATTCATTAACAAATTTTAGGTAGAAGAAGCTAGCTTAATTTTCCATCAAATCCGCTAATAACACAAGGATATTAATTGATTTCACGTGTGATGCATCGCATCAGATATTTTCAAACCCTTTTCCAAAGATTTGTCCACTAATTACGGCAGTTTAGACGTTTCTATACGATTTCAGTCCAAAAACCCGCTTAGTACGGTCATTTTCCGAAGAGAAACCTCCAATTTTCTGACGCACTGGCCCGACAAAGCGCCACCCCGAAATAGCCCATCAACCCCATGAATTGGACACAGCTGAATGAAGGTTCCCCCTCTTATCCGACCCGAAGGTCAAAAATGGCCGAAATATGAGGATTTGGCCGAATCCGCGAACTGTAAATGGGTGCATAATGGTTGAATGGGTAAAAGTTAACGTTTTTAAAAACTATATTGAGAAATTTGAGATTGTTAGTAAAAATGAACTTACCTTTGGGGGTGACTGAGAAGTAGTTTTGGTCGGAGATCACTTTCGTATCGGTCAAAAGGTTGTGAGTGTTACAAACAAAGCGATAAAATACTGCCGAAATCGTCGAATTGAAAGAAGAAATTTCGCTTTACGAAGTTTAGGCGAGTGTAAAATTTGATTAAGAGGAAGAAACGAGTAGTGAGATAGTTTTTTTGAATTATTTCAGCGTGGAAATCGACGGGGGTTGGAGAGACATGGCATAAGGGTTGTTTTCTAGGTTGGGACGGCCGAGTGCGATCCGAGCGCTCTCTGTGACGCCATCGCGGAAACTGCGGGGGCGGCTCGGGGGCCGCTGACTTTCCCCGCCGGCTTTGCCGCCCCCCTATTGCCGCCCTCCTAAGGGGGTCGACACGCGAGGGGAGTCGTTGTCACAGCCGCCCCCAGAGATGTCACGCGGCCGCCCCCGTTGCCGAATGCCAACGGTTGAAAGCCCCGGGCAGTGCACTTTATTAATGAACACTCGTAGAAAAAATCATGGGAAAAAAGGGGATTCCGCTATTACTATATTCCATCCGCTGAGTGATTTAATGGAGAGCTTTCAAAAAAGTTGCTTTATGAGGAGTACCACTACCATTGCGAAAACAGCGATGGCAATTCGTGCGCAACTCACTTTCCCCTTCAGATTCGCGCACTCCCTTCATACCGCCCTCCTGAGGGGTCATCAAGCGACGGGAGGCGTTGTCACAGCCGCCCCCAGAGAAGTCATGCGGCCGCCCCGGTTGCCGAATGCCAACGGTTGAAAGCCCCGGGCATTACACTTTATTAATGAACATTCAAAGAGAAAAATCATGGAAAATGAGGAATTCAACTTATATTACCTACTATTTTCCATCCGCTAAGTAGACTAACAGAGAGCTTTCAAAAAATGCGTTATATGAGGGGTATCACGGCCGTCGTTGAAAATGCGGAGGCGGCTCGGGGGCCGCTGACTTTCCCCGCCATTTTTGAAATCCCTCACTTACCGCCCAACTCCTAGTCGTCACGCGAGGAGAGTCGTTGTCACAGCCGCCCCTAGAGATGTCATGCGGCCGCCCCGTTGCAGAATGCCCCGGGCAGTGCACTTTATTAATGAACATAAAATCATGGAAAATGGGAATTTCACGTATTATACTTTTGCTTATTATACTATTGTTTTTTATTGAACTTTTATTCATACTGCTGAGTGGTCTAACAGAGAGCTTTCAAAAAATGTGTTGTATGAGGGGTATCACGGCCGTTGCTGAACTGCGGGGGCGGCTCTGGAGCCGCTGACTTTCCCCGCCGAATCCGCCATTCCTTCCTTACCACTTGACGTTGGGTTCACAACATGTCCCGCTGTGCGCGCCTCTACTGAGCTGAATTGTCACACACACAAAACAACTGATCCACCTTTTCCGAACCTCCACTAGGGCGTTCTGGCGTCGTTTCATCTCTCATTCTCACGCCAAAAGACACACAAAACAACTGATCCACCTTTTCCGAACCTCCACTAGGGCTTTCTGGTGTCGTTTCATCTCTCATTCTCACGCCAAAAGTCTGAATTGTATTTGGTATGTTGACTGTCTCATATAAGGGTGGGAGGGAGGGCACACACACAAAACAACTGATCCACCTTTTCCGAACCTCGGCACACACACAAAACAACTGATCCACCTTTTCCGAACCTCCACTACGGCGTTCTGGCGTTGTTTCATCTCTTATTCACACGCCAAAAGCCTGACTTGTATTTGGTATGTTGACTGTCTCATATAAGGGTGGGAGGGAGGGCACAAACACAAAACAACTGATCCACCTTTTCCGATCCTCCACTAGGGCGTTTATATGTCCTTATAAGTAGGTAAGTTGTTTCCAACGAAGAATCGGAAGCAATAGGAGTTACATACCTAAATAGATAACACGAAGCTTCAACCAGCAGATATGTAAATAAATGTAGGTACCTAGTAAATTTAAAGGGAAAGGGAAACTAGGCTACCTGTACCGTTGAAATGATATTGAAGATCGGAAATACCGGTAGATCTACCGGAATTCCTGTGGAACTCTGGAATAACCTTAACCAGGCAAACCTACGTCAGGTTATCAGTAACTCTGTGCGCAGTCGTGGGCATTTTGTTACATTACATAGTCTTGCATTTTGAATCGATTACGAAATCGCGTTGATGCACCGGGTTATCGATGATTTTCATGTACATACAACCAACCATTGCTAGTTGTAAGTTGCTCATTTTCCACCCTACAAAAACCGCCCCAGTTCCTGTAACTTCGTTGGAATAAAATCAAAATTGTAACTTTCCTTCGACTTTTGATGATGGCAGGAAAATAGAAAATGACTACCTGGGAGTGGAACTTGCTTTATCGCCACTTCCTGTCTCCCCTTGTTGAATTTCCAGCCGAACGCGTTCGCCATAGGTGGGTAATAATGGAAGGCCGTTCGGAAAACGAATTATTGAGTCACGTCCGTTTGAATAAGAACATGATGCGAAATGGACCCCCCGTTTCCGTCGATTTCTTCTGTGCCATTTTATTCGGCCACGTTATTTACGCCTTTGTCGCTAAAGCAAACTAATACTCCCACAATACTCAGTATCTTTAAATTTAGTTTGAAATAATGGTATTTTATACATGGATGGGTGTTCGTTTGGCTCGCGATTCCAAATAAGGATGCAAACCTAATGGCAACGAAATGAAGTAAACTTCCTAACACCGAATCTTGTGTCATTGGAAATCGTTTATTGTACCTAACTGTTCTTTTTTTTAAAGAGTCAGTGCCTGAAGCATTTTAAAATTTGAAAATACAGTGATATGTACCCAAGATAAAAATAGTTCTTGGTTGGATATGGTCGAGTGGTGGTGCCGCCTCCCCTCCCCTAATTACGTAGAGTACCTACGTAACTACGTTACATTGTATGCAAAGAAGTTGTGAAGAGTACCTTACTACGAATGATGATTCGTAGAATAGTAACACATTGTTAAGGAATATGACCGGCAAAATGAAATCGATTTGAACACAACAGCCCCTTGCGATTGTTTCCCAATCAGACGTTAGGGATGTCAGATTCTTTAAAATAAATCGATTTGAACCGTATCGATTCTCTTAAAATGAATCGAAAAGAATCGTATTGATTCTTTAAGAAAGTATCGATTTTTTCAAGAATTGATACTTTTAGTGGATTCAGAACTAAAATGGTTATAACTGTTAACCAACTAAATTTCTATGGAAAAATTGACTCAATTTTTTGACAAATTTCAATGATAAATCTTTCAAACTTGAAATAGGTTGTTGTTTATGTTGTTGTTAATCTATGTTTTTTATGAGACAGGGGTAGTCGTATTAGGTACGTTCGTTCGTTCGGTCGACTACGTACGTTCGTTCTTATTCGTATTAGATACTTAAATTCCAACAACTTAGATGGTACATTACCTACTAGTAAATATGCAAATATGCAATATTTCATGAACTTTCTATTACCTTGAGCTCTTTTTACTAACTTAATCCAGCAATATCATTTTGTCAGCTGCTAAAATATAGATTAATTGTGCAATTAGATCAGAATGATTTGTGTAGTTTGGTGGTCTGGATGCTCGCAAGCTCGCATCTCAAAACTACATTGCATCAAGTAGTCAATCCCTTAGTGAAAATTCATATTAGTTGGACAAATAGATCAGAATGACGTTCTAAAGTATGATTTAAACCATTTATAATAATGACGTTTAAAAATATTGCCCCGACCTTGGGATTGAACTTGGGTACCTTGACTAAGAAATCTTATATGCTATCCACTGTAGCAGCCAATGAGTAATCACAGAACTCAGCTACCCTTAAGGGAGCTTATTCCTATTGCTAGCTGACGCTAGTACGAATTCAGGTAGACAGGGGCGCGCACAGAGGGACATTTTGTGTACCTAGTGGCTGGTTCTCTTGCCACCCAACTCGAGGGGAATCGTTGCCACAGCCACCCCAAGAGATTTATTTATTTATTTAATCAAACAAATGCATTTTATAAATATGGTACAAATTGAACAACTTAAGCTACTCACTTTCGATTTCTTTCCCAACGATAGGCTTGGCCCGTGTTGTTGGGGAAGGTCTTGGTGATTCGCTCATGTCTTACAATCTATCTACTCTATGATACAAACGGTACTTAAAAATATAATGTTATGCGTATAATGTTCTTATAATTTTAAGAGAAGATATTTTCTAAAATAATCACTGTACATACTGTACATACTGTATATAACTGTACTGCTTAAAACAGTTTCACATCCCGCTTCCCCCTTTTCTACAAGCCAGGTTAAAATATGTTTCTTGTAGTTTTGTCTTGTGAATCTTTGAGCATTTTTCATATGGCCCTCTAGCGCTCTGTGGATAATGTAAATAATGAATTTTGGATTGTGAGTTGACAACGTTAGTCTCGGTCTAGGTGCAATTACATTTCCTGCGGCTACGTACCTTGTTATATACATTGGGTTACGTTATGAACCTATTATTTGTGGATCCTTATGGAATTGCAGAAGTAAATTTTTAACATATAATTGCCTTATAGTAAATAGCTTAGCGATATTAAATACATTGTCAGATGGAGTCCTCATTGGTAAAGACAGCATAATTTTTACAATGATTTTCTGGCTTTATTTATATGGGTTGAGAATGTCCCACCCCAAGCAATTATGCCATATTGAAGTACAGATTGTAGCATACTGTAATAAATTAGTTTTATCGTATTTCCAGGGAGTGTGTGTCGAATATTATAGAATATGTACGTGTATTTATTAATTTTATTGTGAGTATAGTCAATATGGGGTTTCCACTTTAGCTCTTCGTCCAAGACTAACCCAAGATACTTATGCTCAGCTACACGTTCTATTTTCCCACAGGAACAGCTATTATTTGATCTGCATATATGTAGTATGATGCTTAAATTTTTATCGTAAACATATGATTTTGTTGAAAGCTCCGGGCAGTGCACTTTATTAATGAACATTTGTAGAGAAAAATCATGGAAAATGGGGAATTCCACTTATATTATTATTTTCCATCCGCTGAGTGGTCTAACAGATAGCTTTCAAAAAAGGTGCTTTATGAGGGGTATCACGACCATCTCGGAAACAGCGATGGTAGTTCGGGCGCCTCTGTCTTTCCCCTTCAGCTTGGCCCCTCTCTTACCCCTCTCTAGAGGGGTCGACACGAGAGGGGAGTCGTAGTTACAACCGCCCCCGGGGATGTCGCGCGGCCACCCCCGTTGCCGAATGACGGTTGTAAGCCCCGGGCATTCACGTTATTAATGAATTTCGTCGAAAAACAAATACAATAGGCAATTCTACTTTTACTATTTTAACCCTTCCTCTGTATGATCTAAATGATCTATATGAGTGTTTTCAAAAAAGCGCTAAATGAGGGGTATCAGGCTGTCGCTGGAACTGCGGGGGCGGCTTGGGGGGCCGCTGACTTTCCCCGCCGGTTTCGCCGCCCCTCTCTTACCGCCCAACTCCTCGTCGCCACGCGTGGGGAGTCGTTGTCACAGCCCCAGCCGCCCCCGGTGATGTCACGCGGTCCCCCGCGTTGCCATGGCTTAAAGCACCAACCGTGCACTGTGCTAAGAGGTTTTCCAGAATATAGAAATTAAATACAATGAACAATTTCACCTATTTTTTTGTATTCCATCAGCTGAAAGTTATCGATAAGAGCATAATATTCATTCTCTCATTTTTTGTATAATAATGGGGAAGTCCAATAACATTCAATGTATTATAATATACGAGAAATAATACTTGAGGGAAAATTGAGTCCAATTTTGTACAAAATGATGAGAAATGTATGGAATTCCGAATGATCTTGTGGAATGGAGTAAATATGATCCATTAGTTGAAGAGGTCGAAATTCTCGATGTGAACCCACAGTAGGCGCGCGAGAAATCTCTTGATGGCAAAGAAACCACAGTTTCGCTGAAACATTGAGCTCCACATGAAGAGATTTCACAAGATCATTCGGATGAGAAATTGACCTTGGAGAACCTTCAAGAAGGTTCAACACGGATTCGCCGGACAACTGGGATTGGACTGATTTCCTTTACCACTCCCTGGAAGAATGTGGTGATTCTACTGTTATGATCAATTCCTGAACACCTGTTGTAATTTATTTGATGTTCCGTTGCCAAGTTCAGTTCATTCTAACACGATTTTTGTGCTAAATAAAACCTTATTCCCAAAAGGTTTTCTCAGTACACTGTCAAAAACTAAATTTATACCATATTGCTTGTCACCGACCACTCTTCCCTTTGACCACTTAAAAAAAAAAATCTTCATGATTCCGATTGTGACTTGAATGCTTGTACTATTTGCCCAGAGGTGGCTAAATGTCTGTGTTGAATACTTGGGTATTGTCTTAGATTCTATATGAAGTGTGTAAGTCAAATTAATTTAGTCTGCAAGAGATTGAGGAAGCTTATTTATGTACACTCCTACTTAAGAATTTATTTAACTCCCAAGCTCATGCGTATAATGTATTTTTCATTGGCTCAGCCATTTTTGATTTATGGCTTGCCAGTTTGCGGTGGAGCTTACGCCTCAACCTTGAATCCAGTATGTATTTACCAGAAGATGTTAATTCGAGTTATTACGAAAAGTAAATTTTCAGAACACACTGGTTCATTGTTTCGTAAACTCAAAATTCTATAATTATGTTATCTTATAGATTTTAATTAATAATGTAAAACAAGTTCTGAAAGAGAATCGGTTTACGTATCCCATTCATGAAATGATAACAAGGTTTCAATCGCACGACAAATTTTATCTACCACATGTGCATACAGCTGCCTCTTTCAATTCATATTTTTCAGCTGGAATCAGAGTATTTAACAATCTGCCTTCTATCATTAAAAATAACTTAATAGATCAATCTAATCAAGTGCATGAAATGTTTAAAAATTGGTTTCTCAAAACACAATATGATGATTAATAATACTCATGTGTGTAGATAATGAAATATTGACGATATGTTCTCCAGGATGTGTGGAGAGTCTCCACAACATCCGTTAAGGGCTGCCTATTCAGAAATGGGCAGGTGGCCCCGGGAGCCGTCATTGTGGGTGGGTCCGGGCCGGTCGGGGCCCTCCGATTCTGACCGGCTGAACACGGGGGGGGGGGGGGGGAAAGCTTCTCCACGCGGAAAAAATGCACAGGAAATACAAAAACATAGGATAATATTTGACAACAAGATTACAGCAAACTATAACAAAGGGATAACATCAAACACAGAAAGTAAGAAACGGTAACAATTTTAGGAATTTTTGATACAAGACGGATTTACCAAGCAACTCACTAGGACCATTCCCATTTCATTATAGTTCTATTAGCACATTGTACAAAACAATAAAGAATTTAAAAAAAGGATTTCCGAACCATGCAGTCGAAATTTCAAGATATACCTATACACCATTCCCATTTCATTATAGTTCTTACACGTACATAATTGTATAAAACCAATTAAATGAATTTTAAAAAATGTAATATTTATGAACCTTCAGGCTCATTGCTGCAACTAGTTTTCTCTGTCGCGGGTATAACCCATTAGGGGAGACTATGTTTCTTTCATAGATTGAAGGTGAATTGTTTTGTCATATTTTCAGAAATTTAATACATTTTCCTTTCATTCATCTGAAATGCTACAATTTCCAATATGCTTTCCAACTTTGTCTGGTTTTTATCCACATCTCAGTTGGTAGCCCCTGGCTGATATGAAGCAATTTACACGGTCCATTTCAGGCACTGCTGCAAAGGAAGTTGGCTGGCTGAGATACTAAACCGCACGACTGCACGGTCTTGAGGGTGTGGTTTGCTCACTAGCTCCGCGCCTTCACTTCTTTTCAGGGAGTTGGGATTAACTCCGAAAATTCGGATGAATACAGGCACAACGGCGCACAGCCTTTCGGCTAATGCTTTCCTGGTTTAAAAAAAATATATATATATAGAAAATGAAGAACGAATTCTTTCTTGCTTTTTTTTTACAAGTTTTATTGCGCCAAGTAATAACAACTTATAAGCAATATTCATGTGATAAATTATTATACATTTTCTTAAGATCTAATATACTTCACTCTTGACTTATTGTTCTGATATTTGAATCACTAGTCTTGACTTTCATTTTATTTCACTTAGTTCATGCGGTTTAGTTCTTCTAAGTCTTCTAAGTAGATCTTCGGTGTCAGGTAGCTGGACGACATCCTCGTTAACATGATCTCTGAGCCTCAAAAGGTGATTGACGGCTTGTTTGCGGATAACCTCATTGACAGATTCAACTTTCAATTCATAGTGTGATCTGTCGTTTCTGAAGTATTTGTATGCGTCAAAGCAGGTGCGCAGAACATTATTCTGAAAGCGCTGAATAGTGTTGCGGTTACTGTGCACCCCCACAGTTGAGCACCATATGTCCAGACAGGTTTGAGGACTTGCTTGTACAATATGAACTTATTGTGGATAGACAGTTTTGAGCGTCTTCCCATAAGCCAGTACATTTTCCTGAATTTGATAACTAGTTCAGACTTTTTTTTTTTAACATGTGATTTCCGCCTCAGTTTGGCATCGAGTGTCATCCCAAGATATTTAGCCTCATTGGCATAAGGAATCGCCTTGTTGTCAAGGAAGGCTGGCACGTAGTTGATCCTTTTATTTGTGAAATCAACATGTACAGACTTCGCTTCATTCAATCTAATTCTCCATCTTTTTGTCCATTCATGGATGTGGAGGATGGAGTGGTTTAATTTTGTAACTGATTCAATGTTTGTTTCTCCTGTCGCCAATATTGCGGTGTCATCTGCTGCTACTGAAGACATGCCATTACTGAGATGATCAAAAATTGGGCATTTTCGAAGCAATCATGGAAGAGTGTAGCTTCACTTACTTCCTTCACATTTTTCTGGCTGTGGCTGAAGATTAAATACTTAAGTACTACAAATCCTTATACATAAAACTCAAAGTTTGTTTCTATCCATCTATCTATGTATGTATGTATGTTCCCAATAGACGGCTAAACGGCTGGATCGATTGGCTACTACTAATTGCTACCCAGACTTTCAGATCATTACGTACCTCGAGATTCGTATGGCAAAATTTTAAGAAAAAATCGATTCTAGGTGGACAAAATTATTTTGTAGAAGTTGAAAGAATTTTGAAAAGTTGTACCACCGCTCTCTCAAATCTCTAACTCTTTTCCTCGATTTTCGGCAATTTCTCAAAGTTTCCCTACCTTCCACTCAATACCCAGTTCAATGGAAATCCTCGACAGGTGGTTGATAGATCGCAAAACCTTCGGGAAATCGCAAAAAATCAAAGAAACGAGTTAGTGAGCTGGCGGTGGTCTCGTTCAATGCAAAATTTCTTCCTCTACAACATTTTTCCTGTACGAAAAAAAAATTAGGTCAGTTCCAAAGGTCAAAAAGTGAGAAAATTTGTCAAAAATCTATTTCTTGGGTCGAAGAAGCTATTTTAGGTATAGGGACATGGGATATATTCAAAATCAGCTCAAAATGTTCTATAACAATAGCCATTAAAATAATTTTGCCCTCCTAGAATCGGTTTCTGGCACACTATGCGAAGTACGAAAACAAGACAAGATTTTTCAACCAAAGTTGAGTTTCTGAACCAGATAAGTCTGGTAAACTTCGTTTCGATCTTTCGGATCTCTTCAGCTAGGCGCGTGCAAACGTGAGATTTCGCTCCAAGTGTGAACCTAGGACAAAGGTGAGTATACGTAATTGACTGTTTGACAAGTTGATTCGACAGATTCAGTTTTGACAAAAGTCGAATTGACGAAGTTTGTTTGACAAGTTGTATAGCAAACAAGATCGTACAGCTAGTTTCAGCTCAATGCAAATCGTTCATGTGCTTCTTCGCACTGCTGACGAGTCACCGAATGACGAAAACGAGACACCAAAGTTCCAACAACGTGCGGAAACTAAACAAGATTTTTCAACCAAAGTTGAGTTTCTGGACCCAATTTCCAAAGGGAAGATAAGTTTGGTAAACTTCGTTTCGATCTTTCGGATCTCTTCAGCTAGGCGCGTGCAAACATGAAATTTCGCTCCAAGCGTCAGCCCAGGACAAAATTGAGTAAACGTAATTGATTGACTATTTGACGAGTCGATTCGGCAAACGTCAGTTTTGATAAATCGTTGTTTCGAAATGTCTGATTGACAAGTTTTGTCAATCCTTTGGAAAGCTCTTTGGATAGCTTTGGAAAGCTATCAACAAGTCGTTTCGACTAACGTCGACGAACGTTTTGACATATTCGATGTATTTTGCCCTTTCGATTGTTTAATTAAGCAACAACGTAAATTATCAATCAAAGAACGACATTTGAAAAACACCAGCTCAAATTTAACCTCAGGTTCATCTAGCATTGCTTAGCTATAAGGTATCCCTATAAGAATACCTAATTAATTAAAGGTGTGCGCCCTTAGTGGTATCCGTATCCAGATAACGGATATCAATTGTAGACTGTAATTATTATTCGATCTTCTGGCTATATGTGATAAGCCCACTATTATCTTAAAGAATGAATAAAGGTTGATACTGGTGGAAATTATTGGTGCACCAAATTGTAAGTATTTAAAAGTTTGTGCGAACTGCCCGATGAAGAGTTATGTATCAGACTCAAAATGCATAGAAGGATCAGGAAAAAAAGTTATTTTTCTTCTTTCCCTAATCACTAACGATTATCCTTAAGATCCGATCTCTAAGATCATCTTTATCCTCATGATTATCCTTAAGACCATCAAAGATTAAAAGGGTCCATCAAGCTGATACCTACCTAAACCCATTTTTACACCCATTTTTCACCCTTAGGTGTGGATAAATCGGGCTGGGGAGATGTTTGGACCAACTAGGGACCAAACAGAACCTTTGTGCGAAATTTTAAAATTTTTATAAATGATTCTTGAGGTTTTTGCCACTTTTCATGATTTCTGGACCATTGTGCGTCGTTTTGATGAACGTCTGTTTAACATGGCGTTCTAGTCGCCGTAATCATACCTCCAGATTCTGTGATCATAATCGTAATCATAATCGTAAGTGTAATCGTAATCATATTTCCTGGTTCTGTGATTATAATCGTAATAGTAATTACAACTTTAAAACCCTATTATTGTAATCGTGATCGTAATTATGGTCTGTCTCAGATGGTCTGTAACTCTGTCTCAGAATAAGGAAGGTACTTTGTTTTGGTTTCTCTTTCCTTTTTTTCAGTTCTTTATCTAGCTCCTTACCATAGGTTTCCCTACTCCACGCATATTGTAACCAGTGTCCCCTTGTTTATTCAGTATAACCAAGCAAACTAACAAATCAGAACAACTACAGACAAAACATACAAAATTTTTTGTTTGCTAAGTATAATGTAGAACCAGAAAAGTTTGTGCGAACTGCCCTCTGAAGAGTTGAGATGTAGCAGACTCAAGATGCATAGGAGGATCAAGAAAAAAAAAAAGTTTTCTTCTTTCCCTAATCACTAACGATTATCCTTAAGATCCGATCTTTAAGATTGTCCTTATTCTTACGATCATCCTAAAGACCATCAAGGATTATGAGGGTTCATCAAGCTGATACCTACCTAAACATTATTTCAACAATTTGCACCTCCAGCTAAAACCTACACAAAATAATTGTTTTTCTTGGTAGATTACAAAGGTTCATTATTTCAAATAATAAACCAAAAGTTGAATTTGGTTTGGAAAGGTTATAATTCATGCGTTAGGAATACGCGTTGGGAAAGTAGTATGAAAATGTACAGTAGAATTTAATTTTTTAGTAGATATTATTGATTATTATCAATTTTAATGTTCGAGGTTCGCTATTAATTGATTAAAATTGATTAAATCAGTGCATTAAGATCAAGTGACTTTCTTAAGAAATTAGCCGAGTGTATGAAAGTCTGTTGATGGCGCTTATTTGTAAGAAACATTTGTTGTTACGACCAAAATCACATAATAAACTTCCGATTGCAGTCGTAAGTGTAAAAACGTTGTGATTAAGAATGTGATCGTAAACGCAATCATTAAGTGTAATCGTAATCATACCTCCAAGTTCTGTGATCAGAATCGTAATCATAAGCGTAATCGTGATCTTATCTCCAGATTCTGTGATCATAATCGTAATAATCAGTTATCTTAATCATATCTCCGTTCTATGACCATAATTGTAATCATAATAGTAATCATAAGTGTAATCGTAATCACATCCTCAGGTTCTATGATCACAATCGCAATCATAAGTGTAATTGTAATCACATCTCCAGGAAAAAATGTTTTTTCTTGGTAAATTACAAAGGTTCATTATTTCAAATAATAAACCATAAGTTGAATTTGGTTTGGACAGGATATAATTCATGGATATACCCATGAATACCCATTGGGAAAGTAATATGAAAATGTACCTACACTATAATTTAATTTTTTAGTAGATATTATTGCCATTATTATCAATTTTAATGTGCGAGGTTCGTTTTTAATTGATTAAAATTGATTAAATCAGTGCATTAAGATTAAGTGACTTTCTTATGAAGTCAGTTGGTGGGAGTAGTTTTAAATGTCAGGCCGATGTTTTGGTTCAACTGTGACCTTCAAAATCTTCATCCGCCCCCGCCTCCACGTGCTCCATTCTGTTTCATCCCGCTCCCACACTCTCTAGGTCTCTCTCCGTCTCGCTTCCTCTCTGTGTTTCGCACTCGGCTCTCTCTACTCTCCGGTTTATCCTCCACTATCCCTCTCTCTACTCTGAGGTCCCCCCCTTTTCGTCTTAACACAGACAAACCCTTCGAGAGAGAGAGGGGTGGGGGGGAAAATCGATACAGCGTCGCCATGACGACGCGAGGCCCAGAGGGCTTTTCTGTAGGTCACGAGGACCCCGGGAGGGGAGTTTCGTGAGGGGACCCGACAAACGGATGGGAGTTTCCGAAAAGGAGGGGGCTTTTATGCGGGGGTGGGGGGAAATGGAATAAGAGGGGGCGGATCGATCCCTAAAACTGTGAAGGAATAGCCAGGTCCCCCCCCTCCCTCATATTCCCCACCACTCTATAATACGCCACCCCCTCTGTAATGCCTTCCTCTATACGACCTCCCCTCTGTAACTCCACTCTATAGCTCCGCCCGCTCTATAACTCTCCCATAACGTGCGGGCGGGCTCGGGACAATTTTTCAAAGATGAAAGACGCATTGACGGGGGCGCCCGGATTTACGGGGAGAAAACCAGTAAATTGAGCATCACGGGAATTGCTCGCTCACGAACGTGATTTCTCAAACCCACTAGAATCGTAGAAAATATGAGGAAAATGAAAGTTGCATTAACGATCATTAAATTCAATTGATAGAAAACAGAAGTTTCTACAGAAGTACCGAAACTCTTTCCTAGTTAGCAGAATCCAATTAATTCTCAAGGAAATTGTACTAATATTTGCTAAAATAGCACAGGCTTTGGCCATAACACGACTAGAAAGGCTTGACAAACAGAAGTTCGTCAAAACAACGTTTTATCAAAACGTTTTATCAATTACGTTTACTGAATTTTATCCTGGGCTGACGCTTGGAGCGAAATCTCGTGTTTGCACGCGCCTTGCTGAAGAGATCCGAAACATTGAAAAGAAAGTTTAACAAACTTATCTTCCCTTTGGAAATTGAGTTCAGAAACTCAACTTTGGTTGAAAAACCTTGTCTTGTTTCTGCACGTTGGTGGGCCTTTGGTGACTCGTTAGCACTGCGAAGAAGCACATGAACGATTTGCTTTGAGCGGTACTAGCTTGTTCGCAAACAACTTGTCTAACATACTTCGTCAAGACGACTTTTGTCAAAACTGAAGTTTGTCGAAACGACTTGTTGATAGCTTCCCGAAGAGTGTTTGTAATAGCACGACTAGGACGACTTGTCAAACAGACTTTCGTCAAAACGACGCACAACGGTCCGGAAACCATAAAAAGTGGCAAAAACCTCTGAATCATTTATAAAAATTTTAAATTTCGCACAAAGATTCTGTTTGGTCCCTAGTTGGTCCAAATATCTGCCCAGCCCACAGGTCGCAATCGGCCGCACACAAACGTGATTTCTCAAACTCTCTGGAGTCGTAGAAAATATGAGGAAAATGAAAGTTGAGTTAACGATCATTAAATTTAATTGATAGAAAACAGAAGTACCTACAGAAGTATCGAAACTGTCCCTAGTTAGCAGAATCCACTTAATTCTCATGGAAATTTGACTAATATTTGCTAAAACAGCACGACTAGAACGACTTGTCAAACAGACGTTCGTGAAAACGACACACAATGGTCCAGAAACCATAAAAAAGTGGCAAAAACCTCTAGAATCATTTACAAAAATTTTAAATTTCGCAAAAAGGTTCTGTTTGGTTCCTAGTTGATCCAAGCCCGATTTCTTCACACCTACGGGTGAAAAATGGGTGTAAAAATGGGGTTTCGGTGTTTTGGTTACAAAGACATGTGAGGTGTCGTTTTCGATGTTATTTTGTACTTGGAATCGTAGAAAATATGAGGAAAATAAAAGTTGAATTAACGATCATTAAGTTTCTACTGAAGAACCGAAACTGTCCCCTAGTTAGCAGAATCCACTTAATTCTGAAGTAAATTGTACTAATATTTGCTAAAATAGCACGACTTGAACAACTTATTAAACAGACGTTCGTCAAAACGACGCACAATGGTCCAGAAACCATAAAAAGTGGCAAAACCCTCTAGAATGAATGAAGGAAAGATTTATTCCAGGGTAGGTCAAAATAAACAAGCCTGAACATTGTGGCATGTACAAAATAAATGCCTTCAATAATCTGAGTGGAGGTTGTACGGAATTACCCACCAAGTGACAGGCTCTGTGCGGCGTGGGGGAGTAGACAATTTAAGTATCAAATACAAAACCCAACTCGTTAACACACAAATAAATAACTTCACCAATTCAATAAATTCAATAACAATACATACAAATACAGATCGTAAAACCTACAAAACCTAAATTAGTCTATGTATAGATACTGCACATAATGTTTTTGCAAGTGTCTGGCCCCAATAAAATGAGCCAAGAAAAAAAACTCGCTCCGCGCCTGGCCAGGGGCAAGCCATTTACATACTTCGGACTAAATTATTGAAACACAGAATGTGTTTTAGCTCACGCGTTTCACATAAATCCGTCTTTAATCTTCGGTTGAAGATTGGTTAACTTCCTCCAACTACATCAGAATTTCGCTACTTTCCTCCCACTAAATCACAATCTTATATAATCACCGCGTCATAACAAAATACCTATCGCATAGGTTACACCAGGTTACACGATCCTTAGTTCCGTATCATCGGTATCCATGTTGTCGTCCCAGATTTCGTTACGAAATTTCGTTAGCTTTTTTGGCTAGTTAGTCCATGGCTAAAACACGTTCGGTGTTAAAAATGTTTCTTATAGTTTAAGCGAGAGTGCTCTCCCAGTGTCTGGAGATAATTGGGTAAAACTCTATGAATGTAGGGGAAACCATAGTAAACATGACGGGATGTGGACCATAAGCGGGTGGAAGGGTCCGGTATGGTGGCTTGAGTAGTTGGCGAGTGGTGGTATATACCGAAGTACGAGGGTAGTTGAAAAAATCTGGGTGCTTATGAAAGAAACAGAGTGCAGCTTTTAGGTATAATTTGTTAATGGTGAACATCGGGAGCAATTTGAAGACTTCTTGGGAAGCGAAACGACGAGGCTTTCGGGCTATTGTTTTCAGAATAGATTTCTGTACTATAGTAATGGGGTAAACCAGGGTGGGACGGGCAGAGCCCCAGACCGAAATTCCGAAGGTTAATACGCTCTGAACTATGGACTTGTTTTCCAAATTAGAATCATTTATGAAACATTTTAAATTTCGCACAAAGGTTCTGTTTGGTTCCTAGTTGGTCCAAACATCTCTCAAGCCCGATTCCTCCACACATAAGGGTGTAAAAATTTAGTTTCGGAGTTTTGGTTACATATAGACATGTGTGAGGTGTCATTTTCGATGTTATTTTGTACTACCTACTTAGAATCGTAGAAAATACGAGGAAAATAAAAGTTGAATCAATGATCATTAAATTTAATTGATAGAACACCAAGTTCTTAAAGAAGTACCGAAACTGTCCCCTACTTAGTAAAATCCACTTAATTCTCATAGAAATGTTACTAATATTTGCTAAAACAGCACAGGTTTTGGTAATAGCACGACTAGAAAGACTTGTCAAACAGACGTTCGTCAAAACAACGAACAATGGTCCAGAAACCATAAAAAGTGGCAAAAACCTCTGGAATCATTTATAAAAAATTTAAATTTCGCACAAAGGTTCTGTTTGGTCCCTAGTTGGTCCAAACATCTCCCCAGCCCACTGGTCGCAATTGGTCGCACACGAACGTCATTTCTCAAACTCACTGGAATCGTAGAAAATATGAGGCAAATAAAAGTTGAATTAACGATCACTAAATTTAATTGATAGAACACCAAGTTCTCATAGAAGTACCGAAACTGTCCCCTAGTCAGCCGAATCCACTTACTTCTCATGGAAATTTTACTAATATTTGCTAAAACAGAACAGGTTTTGGCAATAACACGACTAGAAAGACTTGTCAAACAGACGTTCGTCAGAACAACGAACAATGGTCCAGAAACCATAAAAAGTGGCAAAAACCATTCCGTGACTCGTCAGCAATGCGAAGAAGCACATGAACGATTTGCATTCAGCTGAAACTAGCTATACTAGCTTGTTTGCTAAAAACTTGTCAAAAAGACTTCGTCAAGACGACTTTTGATAAAACAGACGTTCGTCAAAACGACGCACAATAGTCCAGAAACCATAAAAAGTAGCAAAAACCTCTAGGATCATTTATAAAAATTTTAAATTTTGCAAAAAGGTTCTGTTTGGTTCCTAGTTGGTCCAAACGTCTCCCCAGCCCGATTTCTTCACACCTATGGGTGAAAAATGGGTGTAAAAATGGGTTTTCGGTGTTTTATTTACATAGACATGTGAGGTGTCGTTTTCGATGTTATTTTGTACGTAGAATCGTAGAAAATATGAGGAACATAAAAGTTGAATCAACGATCATTAAATTTAATTGATAGAACACCAAGTTCTTATAGAAGTACCGAAACTGTCCCCTAGTTAGCAGAATCCAATTAATTCTCAAGGAAATTGTACTAATATTTGCTAAAATAGCACAGGTTTTGGCAATAACACGACTAGAAAGACTTGTAAAACAGACGTTTGTCAAAACAACGTTTTATCAAAACTGACGTTTGCCGAATCGACTTGTCAAACAGTCAATCAATTACGTTTACTGAATTTTGTCCTGGGCTGACGCTTGGAGCGAAATGTTACGTTTGCACACGCCTCGCTGAAGTTTACCAAACTCATCTCCCCTTTGGAAATTGGGTTCAGAAGCTCAAATTCGGTTGAAAAATCTTATCTTGTTTCCGTACGTTTGTGGAACTTTGGTGTCGATCGTTTTCGTCATTCGGTGACTCGCCACCAGGGCGAAGAAGCAAAAGAATGATTTGTATTGAGCAGAAACTAGCTTGTTTGGTAAACAACTTGTCTAACATACTTCGTCAAGACGACACTTGTCAAAACTGACGTTGGTCGAAACAACTTGTTGATAGCTTTCCAAAGCTATCCAAAGAGCTTTCCAAAGGATTTTGGTGATAGCACAACTAGAAATACTTGGCAACTAAACGTTCGTCAAAACAACGTTTTATCAAAACTGACGTTTACCGAATAAAGTTGACAAACAGTCAATCAGTTACGCTTACTCAATTTTGTCCTGGGCTGACACTTGGAGCGAAATCTCACGTTTGCACGTGCCTAGCTGAAGAGATCCGAAAGATCGAAACGAAGTTTACCAAACTTATCTTCCCTTTGGAAATTGGGTTCAGAAACTCAACTTTGGTTGAAAAATCTTGTCTTGTTTTCGCACGTTGGTGGGACTTTGGTGTCTATAGTTTTCGTCATTCGGTGACTCGTCAGCACTGCGAAAGAGCACATGAACGATTTGCTTTGAGCTGTACTAGCTTGTTCGCTAAACAGACTTCGTCAAGACGACTTTTGTCAAAACTGACGTTGCCAAAACGACTTGTCGATAACTTTCCGAAGAGTGTTTGTAATAGCACGACTCAAAACGACGCACAATGGTCCATAGACCATAAAAATTGGCTAAAACCTCTAGAATCATTTATAAAAATTTTACATTTTGCACAAAGGTTCTGTTTGGTCCCTAGTTGGTCCCCTGCCCTATTACTCCTCCCCTAAGGGTGAAAAATGGGTGTAAAAATGGGGTTTCGGTGTTTTAGGTTCATAGACATGTGAGGTGTCGTTTTCGATGTTATTTTGTCCGTAGAATCAATTTAGGTGGGGGGAAGAAGCACATGAACGATTTCCATTGAGTTGAAACTAGCTGTACTAGCTTGTTCGCTAAACAACTTGTCAAACAGACTTAGTCAAGACGACTTTTGTCAAAACTGTCGTTTGTCTTAACGACTTGTCAAACAATCAATTACGTTTACTGAATTTTGTCCTGGGGAGACGCTTGGAGCGAAATCTCACGTTTGCACACGCCTAGCTGAAGAGATCCGAAAGATCGAAACGAAGTTTAACAACTTATCTTCCCTTTGGCAATTGGGTTCAGAAATTCAACTTTGGTTGAAAAATCTTGTCTTGTTTCCGTACGTTGGTGGGACTTTGGTGTTTATCGTTTCCGTCATTCGGTGACTCGTCAGCAGTGCGTAGAAGCACATGAACCATTAGCATTGAGCTGGAACTAGCTGTACCAGCTTGTTTACTAAACAATTTGTCAAACAGACTTCGTCAAGACGACTTTTCTCGAAACGACATGTCAAACAGTCAAACAATTATGTATACTCACCTTTGTCCTGGGTTCACACTTGGAACGAAATCTCGGGTTTGCAGGCGCCTAGCTGTAGAGATCCGAAAGATCGAGACGAAGTTTACCAAACTTATCCACCCTTTGGGAATTTACAAACTCAACTTTGGTTGAAAAACCTTGTCTTGTTTCCGTACGTTGCACAGTGTGCCAGAAACCGATTCTAGGACGACAAAATTATTTTAATGGCTATTATTATAGAAAATTTTGAGCTGATTCTGAATATACACCATATCCCTATACATAAAATAGCTTCTTCGACCCTGGAAACAGATTTTTGACCAATTTTCTCACTTTTTGACCTTTGGAACTGACTTAAATTATTTATTTTGTACTGGAAAAAAGTTGTCGAGGAAGAAATTTTGCATCGAACGAGACCACCGCCAGCTTACTAACTTGTTTCTTCGAGTTTTTGCGATTTTTCGAGGTTCTCGCGATCTATCACCCACTTGTCGAGAATTTCCATAGAACTGGGTACTGAGTGGAAGGTCACGGGAACTTTGAGAAATCGAGGAAAAGAGTTGGAGATCTAGCGGTCGTCACATTCGATGCAAAATATCTCCCTCTAAAACTTTTCAAAATCCTTTCAACTTCTACAAAATAATTTTTTCCACCTAGAATCGATTTTTTTTTTTTTTTTTTTTTTTGAAATTTTGCAATACAAATCTCGAGATACATAATGATCTGAAACTGTGGGTAGCAATTAGTAGCAGCCAATCGGTCCAGCCGTTTAGCCGTCTATTGGGAACATACATAGGTACATACATTGATATATAGATAGATAGAAACAAACTTTGAGTTTTATGTACCTATAAGGATTTGTAGTACTTTAGTATTTAATCTTCAGTCAAAGCCAGAAAAACGTAAAGGAAGTAAGTGAAGCTACAACAAGCTCTGATAACAAGCTGCAAACGCACCCGAGAGCGCTCTCCTGTAGTTGTCCTCGAGTTCGAGAAAAAAAACCAAACCCCAGAACCGAATTCCGAACTTGTCCATAACCAGGTTGTCTACTAGATCTGTAAAATAAAAATCGGGGACTTTTTGGGTTCTAAATTTTTAAAATCGGCGACCTTTTACAAGCTTAAATTTCTTTAGGAATAGCATAACAAAATACTTACCAGTAGACCTACTGTAATCATGAGTAGCCTATATAAAATTAGATCTTCATAACTTATTTTATTGATTCTAGCCTACTCATAAAGTACAGAAGTCTAAGACTACTTGAAGAATATTAGTAAAATACCATGTACAAAATATTTATTATTATAGATTTTAAAAAGAATTCTTACCTTAGTTTGAAATTCAGCAATAGTGATTAGTACAATTAGGCCCACATCAGCATATTATTCTATTTTTATTACAACTTACTACTAAGAATAAGTTATGGAAGTCTTTAAAAAAATGTATTTACAGAATATATGCAAATGGTCAATTTATTTATAGGTCTATGTACGTCAATTGGTCGTATGTTTTGTTGATCCTGGTACTGGCATTATATTATGATTATTTGGTTACTGACGCCATGAAAATTGATGACTTCTATAGTACAATCCGTGACTTTCGGAAATATTCTCGCCCTACTATTAAATCCGTAACTTTTCTGGGACTTTCCGGGAATCCGTGACCTGTAGACACCCTGGTAACTAATCCAAAACGTCACCACTAACAGCAGACTGGGACTCATAGTTCAGAACATTTGCACTTCAACAACCTCTAGTTCACATGCCCGGACAGTCTTAGAACTATCTGGGACTGTACTGCAAAAGAACCCATGTTTCTACAGAACATCGTGTGCCAGATATTAGTAGCTCTTCCGGTACCATTATAGTATGCGACCAACCCTCGACCCTTGATCTCACTCGAAGACGCCTACAAACTGGAAAAACGAGAAAAACCTTACCTTAGAATTAATTACCCCTATTGAAGAGCATTGTCGTTTTGGGTAGCTCCAGGTGTGAAGTTCGACATCAATGAAGTTTGTAGTTAAGTAGTAGTCCCCTTCACGTCTGTCCAAAATGTGTCGAAAATATTGTTTGCTGGGTGAAGGGAAATCCACCGCTCTTCGACCACCACTCAGTCCACAGCTGCACCACCCATTGTGATCATACTACATAAAAAATTTGTTTGTTGTTCGAATCGAGCTGCATGTTAGGCAACCCCTTTTAACGCATCTCAGAGCCACAGTTTTGATAATTTGATCATTAGCATCTCTTTTCCGCGTCGATCTCATGTACCTATGCTTCAGGCCCCCTCTCACACGGCTCACCATCCATCATTTTGTGCACTTCTGTTGCTCGGGCAGCACATCTTTCCCCTTCAAGAATTGTACGCTCATTCCTTCCGTTTTTGGTTGGTAGGACGTCGAATACTGATTATACTTGACCAAAGATGAAACAGCTTGAAGAAAGAGGAAAGTAGGAGGGTTGAGGCAGATAACGAACTTGAGGTGAAAGGGCATCAGATAAAACAACAGCTCTCGTTGAAAGCAAGAAAACAACCGTAGGTCGCACGGCGGAGAGTAGATCGTATACTGCATCTGGAAAGTTAGTGTAGGTCGCATACTGTAATGGTATCTTCCTTCTCGACTCTTGCAAATGCTATGCCTTGGCGGTAGTTCCTGGGCTATAAGCTGTCAGGATATCCTCTGGGGGTAGCAGATTATTCGCCTCTCCCCTTTGAAGGAGGAACTACTCCATTTCCATCATCCTTTAGTCATTTGTTCGCAGAGCTTGGTTTCGAACCCCCCACAGGCCCTCTATTATTGAATACGATACCCCCACTCACCCTCAAACAATAGCAGGGTGTCTACTAGATCTATAAAATAAAAATCGGGGACTTTGTGGGGTCCTAAATTTTAAAAATCGGTGACAGTTTACCGGCTTTAATTTCTTTAGGAATAGCGTACTGAAATACTACCAGTAGACCTACAGCTAAAAATAATTTCCTAGACCTATAGCTAATAAATTTTTAATTTCCCTGACCGAACTTCAAATGTCCCTAACAAAAATATCAAATTCAAATTTGTTTGTTTCTTTTCATTTTATTGTACCTTTAGGTAATGCTTCTAAAACGAAAATTTTATAATTAAAAGGCGGAAAAACAGACTACTTGTATGTAGTCTACTTATATTTAACAATTTCATTGCCCTCGAAGACTCGACGGTAGCCCTACACCGGCCCGTGGTTCCCTCCTCCGCCGCGCAGCGCCGCTAGTCTCCCACTTTTATCTCCCTCCTATTGAGTAGTGAAGTATTGTGATTGTCTCCATACACGATAGTTGAGGTGTAGTTCAATGGAAACGATTACGGTCTCGTGAGTCAAATGTCGTGAGTTCAAATCCAATTGACAGGAGTAATTTTTTTGCTCGTAAAACTCCCGAAATGTACTTCTAAAACGTCATTCTGACCTGCATGTACAACTAATTTGATTTTTCACTAAGGGATTGACTACTTGATGTTATGTATTTTTGAGATACGAGCTTGCGAACATCCAGATCACCAAACTATACACATCATTCTGATCTACATGCCCAACTAATCTGCATTTTTACTAAGGGATTGACTACTTGATGTTATGTCTTCTTGAGATGCGAGCTTGCGAGCATCCAGACCACCAAACTATACACATCATTCTGATCTACATGCCCAACTAATCTGCATTTTTACTAAGGGATTGACTGGTACACAAATATATTTTTTCTTGGCATACGGATAAATCCGTAGATTTACAGGTCGGAGCGATCATACAAGCCCAGACTGATAAAAGAGGAGACTAGTGCCGCTGCGCGGCGGAGGAGGGAACCACGGGCCGGTGTAGGGCTACCGTCGAGTCCTTCGAAGTGCTCAAACATCATTACAATTTCACCTAAATGTAATGCGATAATTTACGAAAATTCACCCATACGATATTTGCTCCATGACTTTTTATTTAATATTTTATCAATTTGTGATCTGAAGCTATTTGTTGAAGTACATTTTTCCTTATATGTATTTTTTAGCTCTGAGCATAATTCAAAATTTTCGTCCGACAGCAAAAAATGTCACACTTTCTTTCACTTACTACCAATCGCTGCCAGAGAGAGTATAACTTCCTGATTTTCCATCGTACAAAAATCGTTCGTTGGAAAGTTACTCTGTGAATAATACAAGACTCCACATTCCAATGGGACAATTTCCCCCTCCTCAACCCTCCTGAGAAGTCCTAGCTTATGTATACAAACTAGTTTTGGGACTCTTACTGGATCAATCCACGACTCTGCTGGGTTTTTTCTCCCTAGTTCAATACTGATTTTTCTCACAAATGATTTACTCTAGGTGATTTAGTTACTAGGGAAGCCAATAGCATATCCATTCACTTTTCATGTGCGTGTAGCGTTGCTACTTTTGAACAGTTTAACCACAACTTGATAATTATTTTTGTCACCCGTATAACTCACCTATAAAATAATATGAACGTAGTATGATAAAGTACGCTATTGAAGTTTGATTGTTTAGGAGTTATAATATATATAAAAACGCTTTGAATTATTGCACCAAGTTTTCATAAAAAAATTCCCTGAAATTTGGTGGTTTTTTGCTAAATTCCCTGACATTTCCCTGACTTTTCCAGTTGGGGGCCACCCTGCTCTATTATTGAATGCAATGGCACACCCCCCCCCCCCCCCATCCCACACACACACACACACAACAACAATAGGCAAAATGGGTATTGTGTATTTCTGTGATAGAAGATTAACCATTAACATAGAATAGTTGGCATGTTTTACGAACGTATATTTTGAAGTGAAATTCTTTCCAAAGTATTTATCAGTAACTAAGAAGTAACGCAAAATGAGCTATGAGAACTAAATATACAACTGGAACATATCCTATGTTACGAAGATTTAATAATTCTCCCCCTCTTAAATCAAAAGTTGCCACAGAGAACTTGAAGAATTGGAACTAAAACTTGAAGGAAAATGGTAAAGGGAAAACTCAGGAGTTTGTGATCGGACGTAGCCCTCTAAGTATCTTGGCCTTCGTCTTGTGCGACTCGAGCGTCGAAGTGGAGGTCGAGGTGGAGGGTTTGTGTGCAGCGGCAAAGATTCCGGAGTCGGAGAGTCTGAATTCCGTTCCGGAGTTGGTGGCCGGGATGTTTCCCTGATTCCGACTACCTCCACAGTCGCTGTCGGAGATATAACAGCAGATGGTGTTGTTGGAAGAAAAAACGGAACGCCATAGACTGGTTTAGTTGAATCTGGTGAGGGCAGTACTCGTGTGTCTACTTTAGGTGAAAATTGAACCTGCTTCCCTTTTGCGAGGGTGGATCTCAACTGATCAACGTGCCTTTTTAGTGCACGACCAGAGTCCAATCTAACATCATAATGAAGATGGCCCAGCTTGTTTAGAATTACCCCCAAATTGCCATACCTCTTTGTTGTTTATATACAAGCGAACTATAATTCTCTCCCCCTTCTGGGATGAACGGTTTGGTATTGAGCTGATGATGGATGGCTTCATGCTTTGCCTATTGGGTAGAATGGCATCTAGCCGTATTCGTAAACGTCGATGAAGGTACTTATCCGCGGGTGACTCACCGCATGCCAATGGTGTGGCTCTGTACCGAAACAAGAAGTAACGCAACATGAGCTATGAGAACTAAATATACAACTGGAACAGATCCTACCTATGTTACAAAGATATAATAATGGGCAATTCCCCCAAAACTTTTACCAATTAAAAATTGACAAATACCCACGCCATGCCTACTTGGATTGTCCTGGTCCGAGCTGGCCTTTTAAATAGAACTACTCCATTTCCATCATCCCCTTGTCATAAACGGCTCAATAGCGCTCCTAGCGGCGGACCATGTTAGTACAGAGCCCCATTGAACACTCAAAAGTCCAAAGCAATTTTGGACCAATCTCATTTCAAAACGTATTCAAACATAGAATTAAACAAACAAAAATAAATAATAATAATAATAAACAAAAATAATTTTAAATTCATGGAGGATGAATAAAACAAGACAAGAACAATTTGTTTGAAAAGAAAATGTAATTTCTCATACTTTCCAATACGTGTAATAATAAGTAATAATATAATAATAAATTTACATCTTTTTTCCTCAATATTGTTTTCTCTTTTTCGTCCAAAACAAGAAACTAATAACCAATTTCTCTCAAAAAACCTCCAAAAAAATAAATTAATTAATGTTAAAAACGAAATTTAAAACAAATAATATACATCGAATACAATATAATACAGTAGTTGATCATAACTTTTACCTATATGCTAGTAATACGTAGTTAAGGTGTAATGACATAATAAAATAGTTTTTATTTTAATTACTTCGATTTTTTGATAACATTTTTTCACCATGAAAGAAAAACCGTGTGGTTTTCATTTTTTATTAAGTTACATTTTAATAATGAGCAAAAAACAATTTTTTATCCCCTTCAATTTACTTAAGTTTTATAAAAAACGTGTTATTTTTTTGGTTAAAAGTTTTTTAATATTATTAAAATCTAAAATTTGAACAAACTTCGGTGGTGACCCCCCCTCCCGAACCCTCCCCGTAGAAAAGTGAGAAACGATCGATTGTTTTGTCAAAAAGTACAAAAAATTGGTTTAACATTGGTAGAACGACGAGAGGTCTCCAGGAATTTCTGGATAACGAAATTTCAAATTTGACCGCCCATCGTCTATATGTGTAAAACGAGATGATATCGCTAGAATACAATATTTTCAGGACCTTTCTGGGTAACAAAATGCGAGGGATTCCTTAAGTTTGAACATTCCAGCCGTTGAATTAGACTTCATAATTAAAATTAAAATGTTAACTAAGTTTCAGCGAATATGGTTTTTAGGGCAGCCATCATCTGATAAAATACATAGGGTGGAAAGACCAGTGATTGACACCTCACCAAGAAGTTTTAATAATAAGGCATTTAAAAGTGTTTTACGGGCTTGGTCCATTTGAATTTTGAGGCCAAATACCTTTTCAGTAAAGTATAAAAAAGGCGGGAAAAGGATTCAGGAGGGTGTTGTGAAATCTGGAGGTTACCCAACAGAACCTCGTGCTGTAATTTCTTTGGTGCCATTTCTTGTGATTTTGCTAAGGAGGTAAGCGTTTTATTTTGCTTCATCATGCCCTCCGCATTTCCAAATTCTATTGTTTCCATGATTTTTATCAATCAGTTTTTTTGTGTAGATTGCATTTATGCTATACATTTTTTAGAAATAATCAAAGATAACATGTGAAAATGCAAATGTCAATTACTAGTCCCCAAACTGATGCTACCCTCAGTGATTGACAGTGCTGTCAATATGGATCTCTATTCGTTCTTGTCATTCATTCTTTATTTTTTATATTTATATAAATACATAGCAACTCACAAGCTGCTAGTTTACCATTAGAATCGTATTGTGCCTATGGTATCAAGAAAACATTGTACCTATTTTGTGATGAGGCATCCGGTGATATTTTCAACTTTGTTTTTATGAATACGATTATTTTATATTTAGATTAATAAAACTAAGTTAAAATGCTCAATTTATTTGTAAAATGTGGAAATAAATTGTTTTGTTGATACAAGAACTCATTTATTGCAGAAGAACTGCAGAGTCAATCATAGGGTGTCAATTACAGGTACAAAAAAATTTTTCTGTCAAATACTGAGTGAAAACATTGATTTCGAAAAAACGAATTTATGATGTAGAAGATCATAATAAAAAATTCATTGGATATTAAAATAGCTTTTTAAAATGAATAAATGAAAAATCACTTTATTCTTCCTGGAATGCAACGATTGTTTATCATAATACACCTAATTACTATTTAGAATTTACAGCAAAATAAAATTAATTTTAAGTTATTAGTAAACAAATAACAAAAGACAGGAAAAACCAGCAGAACAACGGTAGAAAAAACGAGACTTCGTGAACAATCAAGATGGGTCACGAGACTCGAGACCCTGACCAACTAATCTAAATTTTCACTAAGGGGTTGACTACTTGATGTTATGTATTTTTGAGATGCGAGCGTAGCGAGCATCCAGACCATTAATATAAGCGAAATCTCACGGCGACTGGAGCGCTGGGAATGCCACGCAGTGGGTAGTCGAACTAAAGAGAAGGTCAGGGTCTAGAGTCTCGTGACTCGTCTTGATTGTTCGAGAACGTCACGTGAAAAACTTAGCTGTGATTATAATCAAAAATCTTATCACTGATTAAGTAAAAAAAATTATAAATGAATTATTTGTTGGGGGTAAACAGGTTAAATAGAATTTATCTTTGTCTTGCACACAAAACACTGCAAAATGCGGTACTTATTAAGATTGAGCTTAAATTATACGAGGAAATTGTTAATAAATGCAAGATAATATCACCAGATTGTCCTTCTAAGATGAATTTACACCGAATAATTTATTGTATTTCATTAATTCTTTATTTATTTTTTAAATGTACGGTGCTTTAAAAAATTGTTTTCAAATTTCGTTCAACTTCTGTACCATTAAGATTGGTGCCAAATAAATCAGGATGTAAATTTAGAGTGCGCAAAATGTCGAGTTCAACGTATTTTTCTTTTGCTGCGGAAAGAATAAAATTCATTATTCGATACTTATTAAGTCATGGGGATCACGCTAAGGTGTGCTGAAACTGATTCCCTGTGTGCCTACAAGGCACTATTGGTTGTACACATGCTATATATATTCTATTTGATATAACGTGGTTTTAATAACCGAAATGTTCAGGAGACAAGGGCCAAAATCATGACTGATTTTTCAGTATTTGTAAAACATAGTGCAAAACTAAAGTACATCACCCCCCTCAAGTAATAAATTGTTATCTACCTACTATCCGAAAAAGATGGAGTACGAAATGGCGGCCCCACAACGATGGCTGAAATTTAATATTTACAACTTCGTTGCTTATAATTCCTAAACAGTGCACTCTATAGAGATTTTCATGAACATCAAAGTTGTTGAGCACGAAAAAACAGAGAAATTCCACTCCAAAGACTATTATAGGGTCACGCGGGGCAAGTACGTACCCGTTTTTCATAAATCTGACTTTGGAATGCTATTATTTCCCTCACACTACGAGTTAAATAATGACTACGGTTTTATTACATTCCCCAGACATTTCTACGTCAAAAAACGCGTGATATTTTGAAATGAAGTAAGTAATTAATTAAGAAAAGAGAAAAACCTTGAAGCATTCAAACAAGGCACTTGCCCCCTGTTGACGGGCAAGTGCGTACGTATAGTGGGGCAAGAGAGTTTTCAACTTTCCACCAGAAAAATAATTTAAAAAAATATAATGAACCAAAGTATGTAGATTTTAGGTATAATTGAAAATGAATTGTAAATGGAAAATAAAACGCAGCAAAATATATTATTTTTAGCAAATTTAAATTCCTGATTGATAAAATGGTCAATAAACTCATCCACTAGTTGGCTGTCGGATGGGGAATCAGGCTTGTGTGAGAGAGAATTTGAAGACTCCAGAATTTTGGAGAATGAGATAGGACTGAGGTTTGGGAGAAGCTTGTGGTTGTGCGTGGGGGATGAGGAAGAGGTTCGGGTTAGAAATTGGGCTTCAAGATCATGATTTTCTTATTTTTCTTGCTCATTTCATGTGATTTTTAATGAAACGCACTTGCCCCACCGCCAAAAAAAGAGGGGCAAGAGCGTTTTATTAATTTACTACAGAGATTTTTGTAGCCTTGAAGTTATCAAGTGCGCAGTTCATGCAGAGACAAAATGTCGAAAGATAAACAGTGGAATGAAGAGGAAAGGAAGGGTTTTAGACGAGAAAATCATTGACAACTGTACCTCCCTCAGATTCTCACTCTGAGAATTTGTTCACTGAGGGGGTTCACATTTTTGTCAGGTGATCATAAACACCTGTTCTATCATTTGATAAGAAACTAATTAAAATAGAGTGGCCTCATAGCGAAATAAAACAAAGAAACCCAGAAACGCACTTACCCCGCTAGACCCTACATCATTTGCTTTAAGGGAAATAGAATCAACTGAAAATTGGGCAAATTTTCGGCGAGTCCTCTCCTCCTCAGTCTAGATTTTTGCATTTTAACAAATTCACCTAGCGACTTTAATATTGGTCCTATTGAAGTCATTTGAAAGCTCATTTGAAACAGGGTTAAATATTTCTTCAGACATATCAACGAAGTTCAAACTTACTCTTTTCCTTGGAAACAAAACTTGATATACTATAAGTCGGTTTGGAAGCTTCTGAGCAAAAATCTGCTCTATAAAAACCTTATAAAGTATTGAACCGGAAGGCAGAAGAATTCTGGCAGACTTTAATAGGGGAGAAAAGGGGACTCGCCCAAAATGATTTCCAATTGTGCAACTCCTGTGTTATAGAAGATGATAAATTTGGAGGGATCGAATCGCTTTCTTTCATACTCTATCACGTTGAGGCGTATGAAAACTTCTGCAGGACTCATGGTTTAAAAATTAAGCACAGAAGAAAAAACTGAAAATGTTAAATTTCAAACATCTTTTTGCATGTTTCACACAGGTAGAATGAAATGGGGCACAACTCAAAAATCGAATTTTCAGGCAGTGCTTTTATCAAACGCGTCATTGCAAGCCTACACATATGGATGACAGGCTTAGTCCTAGTGCCGAAACTCACCGCTACAGAGCAGATGTCTTTATTGGATCGCAATTTAGAGTGAGGGAGTGAAGTTATACAACAACAAAAGTAAAATCGGTCTTGTTTTTGGCCCCCCCGAATAAGAATTCCAAGTGTCACGGTTATTTTTTGTTTCAATTCTACTTTTAACCTTACTCCACGCTTATTTCGGTAAAACGCTATAGGTATGTGAAATGAGGGAGCAATCCATTTTGAGCAGTTGAAAAATCGGCCAAGAAATAATTAAATGACCGATGATCGGATGAGCTTTTGTTTAATCAAGAAAAGTTTACACAGCTTTCAGGGACGCGATTGTCTTGGCAACGCACCGTGGTAAAAGGTTTTCGAATGTGTGAAAGACCCAAGATTGTCTAAATCAGCATTGATTATTAGTAATATAGAATAATTTTGAGATGTAAGAAGAACAATGTAATCCGATAATGGGTATTAAATTATTTGAGGTAATTCATGAAGTATGCAAGACAATTTGAGACAATTTTTAAAGAATACTATAAACAATGTAGGTACCTGATCAAAGTATCGTATTGTTATTAGAACCGAATGAGTTTAAAAAGAGTAGGTACTATAACAGTGAGAAATATTACATCAAAAAAATTTAAACTACTTAAATAATGTGGAAAACATCAAATCATTTCAATCTGAAGTAACAATTGATATCACAAAGTGATTTGAAACAGTTTACTCGGAATCAACTAACATTTTATGAATTCTGATGCACTCTGAAGTGAAAGAAGATTCTTTGTACTTATCTGAAATTATTCCATTTTCACAACTAGTGTAGCAACATTACTGTAGCAATAACTATAACAATAACAGTAGCATAACTCGGTCACCAGAATCATCTCAAATTTAGGAGACTTTGACAAACATCGCTATTTCGGCTGAAATGTTCACCAAAAGGAAGCCCGATCACGAAGAAGAACGAGGGAGAGGGTTAATCTTGACCACAAATTTTTAATTTTCCAAATAATGGCAAAAAAAAGCTCTAAAAATAAACGCCAACTTCCAAACTCACAATTAAACACTGTTAAAGTAAAAATAATTATCATCTTATATATAAAATAATAAAATGAAGGAAGCAATTAATAAAAATGAAAAAAATAAACAACAGAAAGTGACTAGAAGTGAAGTTTTAATTTTTCGTGAAAAAAAATTATAATTTTTTTTTTTTAATCCAAAATTCTTCTTTTTACCACATAGAGTTTGGCAGTAACAAAATAATTGAATTTATCAAATTCACAAATCGGCATTTTCTCCCAAAATTTAAACCACAAAGGGATTTTTTGATTAAGTTTCCAAAATCACAACTTATTTCAAATTCAATTCGTCATTCACCGTTTAGTAGGACGCTTTAACATGCATTCATTTAATTTTCCGAAATTTCAGGGAGGAAATACATGAGAGGACAACAAATCACAAGATCGGTGCTTAATTATGCGAGTATAAATGATTTAAATAATTACGTGACCTATGCATTAAACGTTAAAGAATTTATATCAACAAAATCTAATAAGGGAAGATGTTTATTCGAAAAATAGAAAAATAAAGTTATTTCTGTAGGGGGGAAACGTGGCGGGTAAATTAGAGGGATCACAACAAACGATTTTATACCCCCAAGTATAAACTCAAAACGGTTTATGTCATCAACAACAACTTTTTCAAATTTATAATTAGGTAATATTTCAACAATATTGACGCAATAAGAACAGAGTGAATTTTGTGACTCTAACGCGCGTTCACATACTTAGTAAGAACAATTTTATAACAGTAAATAACGACTTGTCTTATGTTTTATAAGGAACTTTATATTTCGTCATATTAGGCAAAATTTTATTGGATGGCGGTAGATGTGGGTATTAGAGATTTTGGAAAAATTTAACGTGATAACAACATACTCAAGGACAGTATACTGAGAACTGAACAAACAACTCTGATTTGAGGGAAAAATTGATCTTTTTAGTCAGAGGTTACAATATATTTAAACTTTCAATCACGAATAGGTAGGATTTTAAAAACTTGATTGGAATCCAAAAGGTGTTCAGAAGTCTATTGAATTTAAATAAATTTTTGTTCCAGTTTGAATGAAACAGTGATGAAGGCGAGGATATGTGTTACACATAGGGTATACATAGTTTTTTAGATTCGCACATCACGGACAAGACCCAAAATGGCGCCCAGTATGGACAAATTTTAGAGCATTTCCAATTAAATTGAACTCGAAACTGTTAAGTTTTGCTTCAATATGAAATCAAAATCTCAAACCCTAACTATCTCAAACTTTGGGCAATCCAAGCTTGGGCGAAAAGACCGTATATTCCGGTCCCGGATAAAACATATAACAGGTTGTCATTTGCACCAATACTAGAAACTGTACGTTGCATGAACACGTTAGGATGAATCACAAAATATACCTACTCAACCGGAATCGAAATGAAGTACACGAGTGGATTATTTAAAAAAAGGAAAAACAAAAACGAATATAGAATTAATAGGGTTTTCTGCAACCTCTGAATTTTATAATGGGAATAGTGATAATTTAGAAGCAACCTGATCACATGTAAACCGAAAAACAAGAAAAATTCTAGTTAAAGCACTTAGAATAATGCGAGGAAATCAATGAAGTAAAGGCGAAAATTAAAGATGGCTTTGGTATCGTGGGGGAAATACTGGAGTTGCCGGTTGGAGGCGGTGGAAACGAGTGGATACTTTATTGTAAACTTCGAGTGGATACTTTTTAATCGCGTAAAAAGAAGAAGGAAGACGAAGAAGAAGCCGCGTGTAGGAAGGGTTTGGTGTTTCATCTGAAACAGAAGAAAAGACAATCAGCTTCAATAGCAACTTGTCGATGCATTAGGTTATGACAGGGACAAACAAAAATAATATGATACAACGAGTTCCCCAGTGTTGATGCCAGCTAGAAGTGTCAGTTTATTTTCATCCTTGGTAATTATTTTTTTTTTTGACTAGTTTTATTGCGCCAAGTAATAACAACTTATAAGCAATATTCATGTGATAAATTATTATACATTGTCTTAAGATATAATATACTTCACTTTAGACTTATTGTTCTGATAATTGAGTCACAAGTCAACTTCCCATAAGCCAGTACATTTTCCTGAATTTGATAACTAGTTCAGACTTTTTCTTTTTAACATAAATCAGTTTGGCACCGAGTGTCATCCCAAGATATTTAGCCTCATTGGCATAAGGAGCTAATTATTCTGACGATGCAGCCGGTTTATGAACTCTGTACTCGACATGGTAAATTCACGGACTAATTAGCACTCCTCCCGTAACCCTCCCTTTCACGTCAATCCTCCAGTTGAGGCTGGCAGCTGAAGAGACCACCGGGATAAGTCTCTTTCTGCCTTCTTGACGAGAAACACCTAATTTTTCTATCCATGTTGTTTCTCTTGTTGGTTCATTAGGATCCCCAAATATCAGGATCATCAGCATTCATTTTGGGTTCAATGTTCGTGATACCGCATGCAAAACATGCCAGGCCACAAAATGTGTGGTACCATCCAATTTGTGCCAAGCACGCGCCTAGGGATAACAGCTTACCACTTGTGGTCCACCTATTCACCACCACCTTCACCTAACAGGACAGTATAACCACTCCCGAACGGCTTGGCCGATTTTCGTTATCTGGTATTGGAACGCTTTTTGAGACAAACAGAATCTAACAACCCTCCCTGACACCACATTAGTTCATCGATTAACTTACTTTTTATCGAAAATTGGGAGTTTGGAGCGGACGGCACCGTCACAAAGGAGGAGTCTGTGAGCAGGCGGGGCAGCTCTCCGTCGAGTCGGGTCAACCCGACTCAGCTGCCTGTAGTACTCTCGTTGGTGTTCACTAGACGTTCCTGCAAATAAGTCCAGTAAACTTGTAAGCACAATCTGCTATACTGGCTGTATTCTACATACATCCTATTAAAAGGACCTAGGTGCTGTATTTTGCTACAAGCTAAATCATTCAAAAAAGTAATATACCTTTTGCTACTTGTCACCAGACACCAACTCTATTAAATGTCGAAAACAGGCAAATAGAGTTTGGGGAAAAAACAGCTTTTCGTGGAAATCGATCGTTTATAGATGTACTCGTATTTTATCCAAAGCAGATAACTACTTAGATATTTCATTCTGAAGAGATTGAAAAAGAGTTCCGTTTCTTCCCTATGGTTTTAATCGGAACTCATCAATTAAATGGTTATGGCGTATCACTAACATACTGAAGAAGACACGGGGGGGGGGGGGGGGGTGCTTGTAGATACGTTATCAATGGGCACTTTAGGAGGATCCTGTTATCATCACCTGTGTGGGGGCCTTAAAAGCACTCTTAACCCACCTAACTTTCCAGTAGACTACTGCCGTCACCTACAAAGCCCAAACAATCAACAAGTGCCACTTTGCCAAGTTTTTGTGCAGAGACTAATACTACCGGACTAAGAAAAGATCTGGTATCTGACCAAACCCTACTTTTTGGAAAATGCGTCTCTAGGTTTTGAGTCGAAATTTCCTGATATTAGCTCTATTTTACGTTGTCTCAAGCACCAAAAGCATTCATTCCAAAGGAAATTTCTCGCTGAATCGCGTGGTGTGGTTGGAAAAACATTATTTTGGTCCGAAAATTGCAAAAAAAGGTGTAGAACATACGTACAAGACTGATACATTTCTTCGAACACAAAATTAGTACCGCTCCACGTGGTGAAAAAATTATTTTCTCGTATATGCAGGATACTAGGAGAAATAATCGTGGTTGCCAGCCTCCGAAAAGCGTATCTGGTCTGGCAAGAGAAAATACATTCGTATGATCAAAATACTCTGAATAAAATTCGTATCTACCACTGATTCCAAAATCGCATCAGACGTCATGAGTCCTAAAATACAATGAAATAAATTCTTATCTGGACTTTCAAGAGTGTCGTGATTCGTATGTACCTGAATACTAATAAAATAATCGTATCTGACTCCAAGATGCGGGTTTTTGCTCTAGAAAATACCAGTTACGGGATTTTCATTAGTAAATAGAACCAAAACATAGTTGAAGCGATTACTGTAAGCCGTTTTTGAGGCATTTCCCGTAGAGATCCGACTTCGAGATTTGCAAAATCGAAAGAAACCACCCTCCCAAACGGTGGGGAGGGGGGGGGGGGGGTTACTATTAACTCAATATGGTCAAAAATGCAGATACGGGATCTATTCTTAGTACGGCAGAATACTCGTCTACTTATTTTCTTTTGAATTTCATTGAGCCTATGGATAATGGATGAAATGCATGATCAGCGATTTACCCAACAGAAAATCTAAACAAATGAAGTTCGTGATGATCATAAAGATAAGTAGCTACTAAACCTCGATTTTTTTCTGTTGAGGGCCAGTTTCACCGTTTGAGTTAATCAAGAATTAGCGTTAACACGGCATTATGTTTGAGCTTAATCACACGTTAGAGCGGTTTGATTCGAAAAAAATTACCTTTTCGTTCAAAATATTCCACCATTTTATGGATCTGTTGCGCCCTTTGGGTGGTCGTCCATTTGGCTCGATCTTCCAGCTGTAATCATTGGAAAAATAGTCAATCCAGGAATGTACTATGGAAATAAACGACTCTCAATAGAATATATAAAAGATTCATGGAGTAACAGATTTTCTCAAACGATCTTCTTCCAAACAAATACATAAGTCAGGTTATGCAAGATTAGGTATAATATATTTCTATAGAATGTCTAAGTACCTACCTTATAAACCGTGAATGTTAAACCATGAATATTTTTGAATAACAAGCTATTCCTATTGTTTGGACCTTGTCATTGCTTTGATAAATAGTGAAGAGATTTCATGTCCCCCCCCCCCCCTTCCCCCGTCATTACTATTCTGTGCGCTCTGACCAGCTCCTCTTCAGTTGCATCGTCGTGCTGTCGCCGCCACTAATAGAACTCCGTGCGTTCCGACTTAAAAATCATTATACACCTAGTGCAATATTATTATACATTGCTAATCATGGGTAAAATCGGTTCAGCACATAAAATCCAATCGGTCATCATCATATTGCTGATGAAACTACAGCAAGAAGGGCCCTTCCTGTCGAGTCAATGGAAGCACTCTCGTAAGTCCTTTTCCTCCACCTTGCACATTGAAATATCTTAGCCAATTTGTTGTCATTAATTTATTTCAATGATTTGCTCTCCAAACATTTCATCTGTTCTTGGGTTCTTTACAAAACACCTATATTTCTATTAATATTTTCTTACACCAATTGGTAATTGGGCTTTAAAAAAATTTAGATTTGGAGGAAGGGCTCATATTATTTGTTAACCCTTTTGCTTCTACATCCTAACCTCGCGTGAGTAGCTCGCCAACACTGATTCTTCACAGGCGCGTGTGATTTATTGGTTCTGCATGCTTTGACGCTCAGTCTGCACTGCTGTACTGAATACTTTTTTGCGTTGGTTATTCATTTTTTAATTTTGTATGTCATCTATAATGTATTATAAACATAAGAACGGGTAAAAAAATGAAAAATGTTGGAGAAAATTTACTTGCCTACCTAAAAATTTCCATCCTGAATTTTTTTTAGTATCTAACTACCTACCACTTTCTTCACTTTTCTTCACAATTTTGAAATTTTTCTTCACTCAAGTTATATTTAAAACAAATCTAAGCATAAATTTTAAAAGTCTTTCAAGGTATGACAAATTTCAAAACATGGGACAACACACAATGCCACATCGCAAGCAGATATGAAATTTGAACTCAGAACGTTGATAGTTGAAGCAAGAGCACACGGCAATAATCCTCAAACAAAAAATTCATTTCTCCAGTTCATTCACCTGATTGAATTCATTTGTGTTAATAGAAGCCAGAAGAAGCAATGTATTGCAGTAGTCAAACATATCCAATAAAAATATGAACATAAATCAATGTTTGGTGTAATAATAGATTTGTGATCCTGGCTGACTTACAAAGATGTCTGACGAAATGGACAGGTCGTCTGAGGAAGCGGTGAGGCGAAAATGGGGGTGGGGATGGGGGTGGCGGTCCCAGGCTGCACCCCCGGAGTCCAGTAGCAGAGACGAAGCTGCGCTGGACGACGACAGAGTAACCGACGACGCTATCAGCTCACCTAGAACATAATGTCATCCATGTACAGGTAGTGCACCATTGACATGTACTTCTACGTAATCCTATACGTCAAGAGGAGTAAACAAACAGCTCAAAATTTGTTTAAATTGACACAACATTACTAACATCAATTAATCATGTTTGCTGCCACACGCACACACTACTCGTATGAGGTCTACTTTTATCTACCTGTCTCTCTAGTTAATCCGATCATCGAGTAAATATATTTAGGTATCAAGAGCACATGGCATACACGTGAATAAAAAACTAAAAATCACGTCTAGTTAACCAACACGTTTAGCCCAGGCAAATTGAAGTTTTGGTTCATGAAAATTGCGAACAAGCTGGAAATGGTTTAGATCGACGTCGGCCACTCAAATATGAGAAACAAAAAGTTTGCGACAATTTTCTATCAGAGCTTAACTTTTGGTGGCTAAAAAAACTCGAAATTTTCGAACTTTTTTTGATTTTTCGCAATTTTTACCTAGAAGGAAGCGTCTGACAAAAAAAAATCATTAAGACATTTTTTTTGTAGAAGATAACATCGCGCTTCGAATGAGTTCCAATAACACCGAAATCAGTTCAGTGATTTAGCCACAATCGATTGTCAAAATTAGGCAAATTTTTTCAACTTGTCTTAAAAATGAGAAAAATGTATAAAAATCTACTTTTGACGCCCAAATTATCTGTAATCATCCTTTTATAACTTTTTGTCAGCTAATTTTGCTTTGTAACATTACTAAAATCTAGTGAAATTGATGTCAAGAAGTATTAATAGGGTATTTAAAGTCAGACGAATAAAATCTCAATTTTATTGAGCAAGATCAGTTACAAAATTTAAAATAATCCGTGTTGCATCATGATTTATAGTTGTTATGGCTAGGTAGTTACAACATCATATTTAGCTATACCTAGTTTCCGGAAATACATTCAATCCTAAATCAAACATAGGTAGTCTCGGCTACCTCTTTGTTGTACCTTGGAAAAACATACTATCATAATAAAAGTACATAAAGAATGAAATTAAATGAAGTTGAACGTTAGAGTCGAAACGCATTGGCAGTATATTATAAGACTATGATTTAACCTATTGTAATTTTGGCAAGCATACGGTTGAAAAATATTTGCCAGTCAGACAAACATCAGAGGAATTACTCTTCAAACTTAATGATCTCTTCTCAGTCTATATCTTAATAACATAATCGACGGTTCTAACCGCTAGTCTAGGAAAAATAATTATATTAATCAACCTAGTTTTGACCCTGTAGGGACATTATAGAATTATTGAAATGCTGCTGCAAAGAATACCTCCCTTGCCAAAGTACATATCCTCCACTTATAGTAGTGAATTCGTGAAGCAAAAATTGCCATTGTTGTGACTTAGTCGATTACGTCACTCACACACAGAAGACATTCGATTACTCCCAAATGGTTAACCCTCATTGTAACAATCATTTTGTCATATTCCATTTCTTTCCGCTTTGATGCAGCGTTACAACTCACCTGGAAGCCCGAAATCTTCGCCCACCGAGGAAAAAAAACCGCTTTCACAGGAACCTCGACGCCTCATAAGGACAGTTGCGCTTTGCAAATTGTCGTCTAGCATAGGAAGGATGGACCCTGTAACATTAAATGAAAAGAGGTCGATATAGAAGTTTAAGATGAGAAATTTCTAGAGCCACAAATGAAATGCAAGATATTTTCTTTATAAAGTGATTAGGATTATCAAAGTCTATATCACCAACACACAATTGCATTTGCAATCACTACTTCCTTCTCATATAACTATTTTATTTTTCCCCCTATTCATTTTGGCTGAGTTTGACACATATGCCACATAAAATTACATTTAACATCATCTTACAAAGTTAATGTATATTACAAAATTAAATTAATTTCTTCTAAAAACCTAAGGATAGCTTTATAATCACACTTTTTCTATTTTCTCAATAGTTCTGTTAGATCGCCACTTCATACACGAACATTCTAATCCAATCCGGATTCGGATTTCATCTCAAATCCCACCCGTCCGGTAGTGGTTGACAGATGACTTGATCCACAGCTTTAAAACTGCGGGGTTTTCTTACCCTAAGTTTCTGAACCGTTGTACACCACTGAATTAAGAGTTTTCACGCATTTCAAAAGAGGGGAACTGGTCCTTACGGCCATAACCATTCATTAGTGGAGAAGTCACTGGTTTTTTCCCCACAGCGTGTTGGACAGTCCAGAGACCAGAAGTGGAGGTTATTTCGGAGTCAGTGCAGTATACCTTACTCGCATTAAAGATGGAAGACCGAAGTGAAAAATTTTAGCTGCTGCAGCTGGCATGTACGCCTTGAGCGTGTTAGTATCCCGTAAAAGGAATGCAAAAAGTTCGATATTTAAATTGTTGATTGATTTTATATTATGAAAACGGACGTTAGGGAAAAAACGTTGTCTATTCCAACGAAAAATAAAGAGTTCAACAGTTCATCGATTTTAACGGTTAGGCCATCATCAGTAACAAACAATAACTGAACAGTTATTAACTGATCAGTTGATGATTAACTGTTTTTTCACTAACGTCAGTTTTGAAATGGGTTTCCACAACTTCGTCGTGAGTGATTTAGTTCGTATTAAATTATGACATTTAATTTTTAACTTGAAATTCGGTAATTTATTAATTTGGCACTTTCTGGTAGCAGAACACAATGTGTAAAACTGCTTGCAATTTGAGTTGGCTGATAGCAAAACTTGGTGATTCATTAACGGCATGCCGAGCGCGATCTTCAAAAACCGTTGGTTCTGACACGTGGCATCTGCCCCACCACTAACAGATTTTAAACTTCAGGTTTTTCGGTAAAAACCGTTGAACTTGAACCGTCAGTTATGAACTGTAAGTTTTCCCCTCCACTGACAAAGATTCCAAACCTGTAGGTTCCCTACAAAAACCGACAAACCGTCGGAAATCCCTCTCTGTATGGCTAGTTAATGTAACGAGTACATTCCACAAGAATATGATCTATACTCTCCGTAACCCCACATACACTGCACATCTGCACCTATTATTATAGTTTTAACATAGCCGCGCTTACAATCATAACAATAGTAATCATGGATCCGATTTAACACACAGATTTACTACAGATCAAGAAAGTAACACATTCATCTCAAACTCTGAATAAAACTGCAAATTGAAGTACCTATAGTGCTACATTCAATAATGGTAAAGCAGGTAGGTATGTAATCAAAAGAAATGTGATTTGAAACCTGATTTGTTGTTCGATGAGCCATAATCAAATCCTTGAGTAAAACTACAGCCAAACCTAACCATTTCTGTACTTAGGATAATTACGACATCATGAGTGAATAGTAATTCAGGATATTCTACCAACCTGAGGAACAATGACGGAGTTTGAAGGCCTGCAGGGCAGGCTGCGAGGGTTTTGGTGTTGTCCGGCGAGCGAATGTAGGTGACGACGGAAGCGAAGGAGGCATCGAAACACCGTGCCGGGGACAGTGTCCGAGCTTGACTGTCCCCGTTGACACGTTAGCTAAAAAATTGGCATATCGCTCCATCCGCTTCTCCTCTTCACTGCGTAGGCGCATCAGTCGTTCGTTTTTGTCTTTTCGAAACTACATTACAACAAGCACATTAAAATTAAAGATTCTGAGAATTGTTAGATTTTATCATTTCCATGTTAGATAATAACCGTTCTGAACAAAACACTGGCTTATAGGTAGATAGACCTATAAGTTATAATTTAGATAGACCTATAAGTTATAAATTAGATAGACCTATAAGTTATAATTTTTTCCTTGAGTAAATGTTGGAATGAATGAGCCTGAATATTTAAAAGAGCTGAAAATAATTGCACCAGCAAATCAAGAACTGAATATCTACAATTTCAAAATCCCCAAAATCCCCATCTTTCCCATAATTTCTTAGTATAAAGTTTAAGGTTTTAATCTAGGAGTCCAACACCAGAATAATGTTTGGAGTTGAAGAAATGTAAAGAAACTGGAAAACAGCTTCGTTACCATATTTAGCAAAATGTTAATTTACTTCGGTTGACAATATTTCTTTACAATACCTGAATGTCAGAAGTAAAACAACGACCGGATACAATAGCATCAAGAAGTGACGCCTCCTTCTCCTCGTCCAGCCTCTTCAAATTCTCCAGGACCTAGAAGTAGATGTAGAATATTAGATAATAATTGAAGTAACAGACTGCGAATACCTCTATATATAATGAAATCTATAGAAAGAATGAACTACTATCCAATCTTTGAATCCCCAATGAACACTTCATCTATGAATTACCAATGAACATTCCTCATAGACATAAAAATCTGTTTACCAGACTGACAACAATGCAATAACGATGAAGAGGTAGACTTAGTAGCTGGAAATGCAAACCAATAAAAAAAATAGATGTCGATCCGCCCCCCCCCCCCCCCCCCCCAAAGCAATTCCTATGAAGAAATGGGAGCCCGTAGATCTGCACCCGGCCTGAGAGAAAGCTGTATATCTTCACCCCTACGTTTGTGTAGATTTGCACCCCTTATGTATTTCTGCACCCCTACGTTTTTACAGATGTACACCCTGGATGTATTTCTGCATCCCCATTGAACTAAGCTTTTATTTTATTTTTATTTGTGATTACCGTACTATATGTTAACGAATGAATGAATATTACAATAATTTATTGCCAGCTGTTATATGTGACAGTTCCCGCGAGATCCAAGGGAATGCGCTGCCGTCGCTCCGTTGTTTCCCAACGGGCGTCGGGCGCTTCTTCCCGTGTTTTCGAAAGCCTGCGTTTGGCGATGGATGGGTGATCCTAGAACTGGAAAACCTATCTTCTCCGAACGTAGCATATATGCTATTAGTAAAGGTGTAAATTCCTAGACGCGACTCATGACTGCGACTGCGGCTCACGATTTTTGGTCGACAGACGCAGTCGCACGCCGCAAACTTGTCACATTCCTAGGTACGGCTAGCCGCTGCGTCAGTCTGGCTCAAGATCTGAGCTTCTTGTGAAAAATCCAAGCCAATTCTAATACTTTGCAATGAGCTTTTTCTGATTGATGCAGTATTATTTTATTTTCGTTGGGGTTCATTTTTCGAAGAACTTTAATTCTAAAACAATCGTCGAAGGTCTCATTGTGTAACATACAATTTTTGCTTACAGGTAAATCATCATCAGACTTTACAACTGATGCACAGTGATCGTTAACCCTCAGGTTGAGCTGGGTTTCAGCTTTTCCGACATAGAAATCAGGGCATTCTTTACAAACCACCATCTCATACACACACATTGGCGTTTGACAATTTGCCGATCCTTTGCATGTGTATGATTTCGGATTGTTGGCCGAATCGAATGCTGCTTCTTCATTTACTATTGGGCAAACTTTGCATCTACGTTAGTTGCATGGATGTATTCCTTCGGGAGCCGGTTGATTGTTTTTTGTTCTTCGATGTGTAAGAATATCCCCAATTGATGATCCCCGGCAATTGGAGAGTGTGGGTTCTTAATTTACTATTGCCAAAAAAGAATGTTGTAGTCAACTGAACTTGCTGTTTCACATCGTGGATTCCCGGGCGATAATCAACATGATATGGAATCATCCTTTTCTTTAGCTCTCTTGTTGGATACCCCCTCGTGATGAGTTTATCTGACAAGTTCTTCAGATATGACTCCAGCTAAAATGTGAAAATTTCAACAAGAATTTGAAAGCAAAAAATAAGTTCTTAGGTCCCTAGTTGCAGTTCAAACGTTCAAAATCTTTAAAAAAGTAAGTTTCTGAAAACACTTGAAATTCAACTCTATTTCCAAAAAACGTACTGGAAGGTGTCAAACCTCCGAAAAACTTGCAAATTTAATCAGCTTTCCAGTGGTATGTTCAACTTTGCGATTCCGTATCGATTTCACGGAGAAATTCCAGTTTGAAGTCGAAAAAACGTTGGGCATCTTCTAAAACAGCAAACTAGGAATCCCAGGGATGAAAGAAGCAAAAGATCAAACAGTAAAAATTGGGAAAATTTATAAATCCATAAATTTGTTTCCAAAGTGTGATATGGTTTATAACAGTAAAAAACATCAACTTTGCGATTACATAACGATTTCATGGAGAAATTTCAGTTTGAGGGGAGTAAAACGTTAGGCACCTTGTGTACTCGTAGGGCCTACACCGTCAAATATTATGGGTAAAGTGGATATTATGTGAAGAAGAGTTTCTTCTTCGGCTGCGGAAAACTTGACCATGAGCAATAATATGTATGGGGTACGGAACTTACGACAATGGGATGGGAACTGTAGGTTAACAACAGTAGGGCACAGAGGAATGTGAATTCCATTTTCCAACGCTTTCTGTGCTTCTCATTTTTTGGTTTGCGAGACGAGCGGGTTTGCATACCTCAGTCGCAGACGGCGTGCGGCTGGACTGCTCACCCTACCAGTCGAGTCGCAGACGCGCTCATCGGCCGTCAGCCGCATTGAGCCATGCGGCCGGGAAACGCGCCTAGGAATGTTGTTCCATAAGAATGCATTGAAGGAGTGGGACGCGGCCAATCGCGAGTCGCAGTCGCAGTCGTGAGTCGCGTCTAGGAATTTACACCTTAAGAGTCGTCTCTTGTGGTACTGTCACTCTCCTCTCTCTCTCTCTCTCTAGGAGTGTGGATTTAGGCCCCCATTGTACCTCCGGGGCGCCTAAGTTCATTACATATATAAGTTATATTTTTATTTTACAAATGAATTATAGTCATTTATCGTCGTTAAAAGGGTAAAGTTATAAAGTTATTATAAGGTTGAAGTTATGTTTACTCACGGGGAAAGTTTGTGGGAAATCACTTGTAAGAATTGAAGGATGGTCACCTTTGGTTTTTGAAACATACGTATAGTTGATTCTACCCATTTCTCCTTTTTTCTGGTAGCTGAAACATTGCGCGGATGAATTTCACTTATTTTTACGTGTACTTCGCACTGGAACGACAGAAGAACGTCGAGAAATATGAATATATTGGGATGAGGGCACGCGTTAGTAGTTCGATTCGTGTCCGAAGTCCTACTGGCCCAAAGCGTTGGAGGGTAGTTAGCATCATCAGCGACATAGAAGTCATGTATGTAAGTAGCATACTTGTGAGCAGCCACATCGCTTGGCATCAATATAACCCACTCACAGAAACCATCCTGTACTTCACTGGGATTTAAATATCGCATTCCCCAGGAGCAGCTATTCAATTGGTTGCTCAAGGTACGAAATGTAACGGGTGCAGAACTACGGTTCCGTCAAGGCGCTCCATTCACTTTCCTGCCAGTTGGGTGCAGATATGCCGCTGCCCCGAAGAAATGATTGTCAATAATGTTCCTATTGTGAAGAATTCCTTTGTGTAATATATTATGTAAAAATATTTCGTATTATGAAATCCTTAAGGAGATTCCATTACAGACATTTTTCAGACCCACCAAAGAAGGAACAATTTAGTATAATAGAAACGAGCGTACAGTTTGGATCCATTCTAATGAGCGTCCAATGATCCGTATGAGAGCAATTTATTTGGTTAACAACTAACTGGGTTCCAACTTTTCTGCCATAAATCACGACATTTCAAACTTTAAACTGTCTCCACGACAGCTAAGATGACAATTAAGACTGCCAAATAATATTGGATGGCTGTAGTTGTTAATGAGGCTGGAGAATGTGATAGATTTATAAAAGTAGCTTAAATCCTATGGAAAGTGAAAATCTCCAAGTACTTTTGAAGGCTTCACGACAGGTTCAGCGACTACGGTCCCGCTCTCAAATGACGCGTCGCTTTCCGACGTTGCTGGGTCAGATGAGGAGTGGTTGACGATTTTCTTGCCACCCTGAAACAACATTAAGTAAGAATATTAATTCTGGTCGTGATAAATCTTACTCAAATCAGAAGCTTGCTGTTTATACTGCAAGCAGGCACCTACCTAATTTACAATATTACACATTTGTATTGATTGGGAATTCCGGAAATCGTGCATTCTTCATGGTTCACCAGCACCACTCTGAGAATGGAACAAGATATCGCAATTTAGACTCCACCATCGTGTTCAAAATGTTTGAAATAAGGAGTCACTCGTCAAAAAATAGAAAACGAATTTCCAATTACCCCTTCCCCTTTTGAGTACCAAAAAGCATAATTTCCCTCCTTTTTTGGATTAAAAGTTAGAACCCAAAAAAAGCTCTCTAATTTTCACTTAGTTATCTCCAAAAGCGTGGGTAAAAGTTAAAAAACCAGTAGGATTGCCGCAAAAACCATATCAGTCAATTATTGGCTGAGAAAAGTTGAATAAACCGTTTGGTCGTATTTTGAATTTGGAGGGAGCTTAGAGCCGTTTTCTGGATTGGGCATGGTCCGCATCTACTGCTAGGTATCACTACATTCGAGTCACTCAACTTTCTTGCTCTTTCGGTCGGAAAGACACGTTTTGGTTTACTTTTGGAGACCTTACAGTGCCCCCTTAATAAGGTTACGAGCCCCCCCCCCCCCCCCCCCCCAATGGTTTTATAGTGTTTTGTAAAGTCTTAACTCCTCGGATCATGAGCTGAACTAGAATCTGAGGTTACACTATATCAACGATTTAATGGAGGGGTAAGTTATAGTAGTGGAACTCACCTGAAGACTGGCGATGTTGGCGAAAGGGTTTCGGGCGCTATTGGTGGGTTTATAATGTTTATCCTGCGAGGCCATTGTTTCACTGAGGACCCGGATGCCATCGTCAGAGAGAGACCTTCTATGGCAAACTGCAAAACATACACAGGTAAACAGTTTGGATATGCACAATTTCTGGCAAATTAAATGAAGAAGGAACAGGATTAAGAAAAAGAACTGTGTAGTTAACCATCTAAAGCATGCATGGGCGACATTAGAACTGCTCTGTATGGTGTTTGAAGTTCATAAGACCAAGGATCATCGGCAGGAAGTGAATCACCAGTGTAATCTTTCTTTAGATAGATCCATGTAACAGACATTTTCCTATAGATCCGTAAAATACAACGAGTTGCGGTATGGACAATCCGGCGCTGAAGCTATGATGCAATAGAGAGTTCCTAGAGATTCGTCGGTCTCAATATGGCATGAGGTAACGAGAAACTTTACCGCACCTTAAAGTCACGTCAAATCCTTCACGGATCCAGTTGTAACGCTAAATCCATGGAAGGAGGAAATGATCCCTAAGAGGTTATTTGAGTCCATGGAAGGAGGTTATTTTAGACGATTACGTTCTTTCCGGATTGCAATCTATTAACGTATCTGTACGGAAGGATGTGTCACCGTAACTCATTGCGTGAGAGTTACGGCGCCGGATCGTCAATACCACACGACGACATATAGTGTTTTACAGACCTACTAGGAAATCTCTTATGAGTTTTGGTAACGCATCCTTCAGTACAGATAAGCAAATGGATCGCAATCAGTAAAGAACGTAATCATCTCAAATAACCTCATGCGCCGTAACCTCCATCCCGTTTTTCTGCTTGTTCTCCTGTCAGTTGACAGTTGATACTTGCGCTCCTGCTCGGTTTTCACACTTGCATTTTACATTTCTTTATTCACCTTTTCAACGTTTTTACATTTGCCTTTTACGTATAACTCTGGAATCTTCGACATCGTTCATTGTTGGTTCCTATAAGAACCTTTAAAATAGAAAATAAAGAAGACTGGATGAAAATTGGACGAAAAAAGCACAAGAAATAGGGAGAAGCGTAAACGCAAGAAATTGAAATGGCGATGTAGAAAGCATAGAAAAAAGGAATAACTTCCTCCTTCCATGGATTTAGCGTTACACTATATCTGTAAAGTACTTGAGGTGACTTTAAGGTGCAGCAAAATTTTTCTCAGCTGTGGTTAGCACCCAGATCTTGCGCAATAACCGTCCTTGTTACCACATGGCGTATTGAGACCGACGGATCTACTAGGAACTCTCTATTTCTTCATCAAATAGCGCATCAGTAATTTTTCTGGCGCTTTGAGTATGATGGGGTCAATGAAATTGATGATGGGTTCAATGAAATTCAATGCCATCACAAAATGGAGCTCTGGCGGTCTTCACACCATCCAGCACCCGCAAAAGTGGCCCAATTACCACCCAGTAACAGCAAGGTAAGTTTTGATTTTATTTTACTTATTATTGTTTCAACTTATTTTTTACATTTCCAAGTACCTAATTTCACGAGTAATTATTACCTTCTACGTGAAAAAAAAATGCAATATGTTGTTGCTTTTAGGCATTACTTGAAGAAAATAAGCATTTAAAATTGCAGAATGTTATTTAAAACGCGTTTTTCCGAAAATTTGTTCATATGATCATGGTGTACGACAGAAATGTTTGTACATTTTCCGAATTTGCAGTAAGTACTAAAACCCGAAATCAAATTTGTACGACTGAAACCTGAAATCAAATTTGCAGTAAAGTAAAACCCGAAATCAAATCAAAAATTACAAAGTAAATATTGAGACTGAGATTGAGAAATAAAGAACAATTTTTACCGCTAACACGGAAAAACATCGTAGCATGGATGTCTATTTGATTTTCAATACATATTTCAAATGACAGATACGAAATGAACCATGACAGGTGACAAAATACAGGCTACAGATGCGTAATGACCCATGACGGGTGATAAATATCCATGACGAAATGTCTCAATTAAATTAGCTCAGTCAGCTGATCAGAAAAAAGTCCAGTCATGCAGCATGACCCCATGAGCGAATTTTTGAAGAAATATTCGACGTTTCAGTCGCTATTGATCGTGTTGAGAAATTTTAGTTTATGATTTTGATAGACAAACATGGAATCAAATTATTAACACATGCACAGAGTAAACTCATCAGTTGTGATTACATTTTTTTTTTTTTTTTTTTTTTTTTTTTTTTTTTAAAGCACCTACTACCTACGTTTTAAACAGCATGGTTCTAATATTGGTTATACAGGGATACTTCCATAAGAGTAGTTCAATCTGAATTTGGACAATGTTTCATGCAAATATTACCGATTTTTACAACTAGCGAACGGCATTATTTCGATTTTTGACTGATTTTTCAACTTTGAAATTTTTGAAAACTTGATGCATATTCTTATAGGAAATTTTACGCTGATTCCGAATATACCACATGTTAGTATGCTGAAAAAATTATTTCGCACAACAAATCGCAAAAAACAGGCTATTTTGAAATTTTTGACTACATTTTTGAAAATTTCAACCCGAAGATGTAATCCGATCATGCTGGCCAACGAACTTGAACTTTCGTTTTGTGTCCTTAACATTTTAAAATTTGTTTGAAGTTTCTAGCACAATTCTACGGACAGTTATCGTCTGGAATGACACATACATACATACATATATACATACATACATACATTAAAAAATGCGTTAAACTTCAGAATATGATTCAGAATAGCCTGAAACGGATTTCTGCATAAATTTTTTTCAAAAATTCACATTCTACAAATTTTGAGGCGAGAGCAATAGCTTAATTTCCTTCAAAAATTCGCTAAAACCAATCAATTCAATCTTCCTATCAAATCTCAACTTCCTAGGATGAACAGGAGAGATTTTAGCTCACTCAGCTGATTGGGAAAGAGCCAATAATTTACAGTCGTCTGTCGCAGAGCCTTATCAATTTTTCTGATAATGATGTTTCGGAGTTTGACGTAATCGTAATCATAATTACGATTACAATCATAGGGTCTTAAAGTTGTGTGTACAGTGACGATCATTATCACAGAACCTGGAGATATGATTACGATTACCTATACCTGATTACGATTATGATTGCATTAGTTATCACAGTTTTTCTGTCATTAGAGAGGTCTTATGTCGTATTCGATCATCCATTCGTTGCCCGAATGGGAGCCCGAGTAGTCAGCAAGAGTGGATTAAATGGAAGTACGCATGCGCGTCCGAATCGGGCGACGACTCGCCGATTCGGAACCCGACTGGAGTCAGGTGACTCGTACCGCCTTTCGGGTCGTCAAGGGCAACGAGTTTTCCGATTCGCTTCCCGACTCAGCTGAATTACCTTCGTTGAGGATAACCTCATTTCATAATTCACATCAAAACAGTACAGCCGCTTTGCGAGTTCGTTGCTACTGCTTATTCAAGTTTTTGAAAGTTATTAGTACCTGTGTTGTGGGTGAATTTTGAGATAGGTTGTTACCATAAAGTAGAAGTGTAAAATGTCGGAAAATCAAAGTACACCAGGAACGTCCCAGGTAAGTGCGACTTCCAACTCCTATTCCCGTGCAGTATTTGCGCCGTTTACGTACAGCTCCTCATACGCCCTAACTTCGTCCATAACGGACGGATCAAAAGGTTAATAAATGAAAATAAATAAAAGATATGAAATGAAATCTAAGGTGTACGAAATTCGAATGAAACTGAATAAAACACAAGGAAAAAACAAGACGAAAGGATGTATAGAATTGGCATACAAATACAGCAGAACGTGAGCGGAAATTAATTCTCACTTTAGCGTGACTTATTGAGTCGTAGCGCGAGTCGTCAACGACTCAACAATTGGCAACCAACGACTCAGGTGGTTAGCATTCGTTTGCTCGCCCTATCGCCATTCTGAGCCGTTGCCCGACTCGTCGCTATGAACGACATAAGAACTCTCTATTATGTTCGTAATCACAACTTTTTTGCAATTATGACTGTAATCATAAGTTTTTAATGTGATTTTGCCCGTAACAACCTATGCTTCCTATAAATAAGCCCGTTACCGCAGATTTTTCCCTGTAGTTTCGGTCATAATCATAATTTTTCCTGTGATTACAGCCGTTTATATTCAGCCGTATCCTGGTTGTTTTCAACGCTTCTCTACTTAGACAAAAACTGAATTCTTGTCAAGGAGTAGCTCATTTGGGTAGGTAAGTTGGAACTACATACCTCCGCCTTAGATACTGTCATTTCAATACGAAGGTTTTAGATTGAAGTTTCTCTGCCTAAATAAGTTATGCGACATTGTCTAATTTCACATTAATCTCTGAGGTTGAAGTACCCGAGGAATCAATTTGAGATGAATAGCCCTTCTTGTACGTGGTTCTTTATATCATCATAATTCAGTACCAATGATTATATTTTGGGAACCCAAGTGTGTCAGTCATAGTTTTATGGAAAAACCACCTTGCGTAGGAGTCCGCGAACCCGGGAGACATTTTCATGTTTTGGTTACCATATTCGCCTTCATAGTACGATTTTCGTACGATGAAAAATGGCAAAGATACAGTTCTGTAACTACGATTTGGTTGTAAGCTATAATCATCAGAAATACTGCACCGTTTTTTTATAACGATTTTCTGTGACAATTTTTCAGTTCATGTGCCAAACTAATCACATGAAAATGTCAAATTATCTCGCAATAAGAGTGAAATTATCATTTAGACACCTTTCAGAAAAGTGCGTCGTCACTGACAAGTATAGTACAGGAGGTGCGTGCTTTCGATATAAGAACATCATCATTATCAGGCCATAGACCCCCCCCCAAATAGATATTGCCATTTCAATACGAAGATTATAGGTTGAAGTTTTCCTGTTTAAATAAGTTATGCCAATGTTTGATTCCATATATCTCAGAGATCGTACCCGGGATGAACAGCCCTTCTTGGACTTGATTCTTCTACATATCAACATAATTCAGTGTGTCACCCACTGTCAACTCATAAATCGACAATATACAATTGACAATGGACAATATCCGAGACAAGGATAAGCCGAAGTCTTCAATATGCAGTTCACACGGATTACGAGAAATGGCGTGACGTTGAAATGAGGCTAAATTCCCCCACTCGCACACTGGAAAGGAGTAAGGAGAATTGTTGACCGCCCAGTGACTTACATCACGAAAACTGGTAACCAATGAACAACGGAAATAATTACAAGGAACTACTTGGAGGAAATTGCTGGGTGATGATTGGGCCCGCCAAAAGGAGACAACTCAGGAAGCGTTTACACCCCTCAACGAGTGAATAAAACTGTTTAGCGAACTGTCTTAGTTCAGAAGTTGTGAACCCGTCCAGAGGCGGAATTTTGTCCGTTGAGGGAGAAATGGAAGACTGACCAGTCGCAGGTCTCCACTCTTCGGCGCCCACGCACCTATGACGCCAAGAAGTATTGGCAGCCAAAGATCAGCGAGTCTCCCTAGCCAAGAAACGCAATTGCTGAGGATTCAGGATCAACAGAAAGCCATTCAGCCAACTCCCTCGACGAGTGAGCCAAAAAATGAGCCAACACCCTCTTTTCATCTACTGCCCAAAATAGTCTCTCTGACACCCACTCAAGCATATCCAGACACTTCAGGAAAAACTTCCCGCACTTTCCCTTGGTCGCATCGAACCCGATAAATCTGTGCAAAACGGAATATTGATTTTTGAAGGCTTAGGTAGGTGTTTTTCGGAGTGTAAAGGACTATAGGTAGTTCTCTAGCGCTATTAAACAATTGTCAAAATCTAGACATACAAGTGTACGTGAAGGGCTAACAGATGTCTGAATATTTATAATAATAAATATGTGTTGACCGATTTAAAGTTGTCATCATGCTTGGCTAATCATTTGACTTGCCCTTGTCGTTTTTCGTTCTTCCTAAAAATAGCGCGGGAGCAGGGAAAATATGAAAGCTAATACTCTGGTTATGGTCAAGCGTTTCACGAGCCTAACAGTGCGTATTGAGACGAAAACGGGAATATTACAATCTCGTTAACACTAAGGGATTGAAACGTAAACAAATCTAACCCTTAAACCAAACAATAATAACAAGCGCATCACATTACAGTTAAGATCACTTGATGCTACATTTGTTTATCAAAATAGTTCCTCAAAAACAGATCAGTAGTGTTCCCCAATAATGTCTGGAAAGTATGTATGCCTCATATTCCCCTAATTGATTTTTTTAATAACTACGACTCAACATAAGTAAAAAATGATATATAAACATTTTTAGAAAGAAATGGGTTATGACTGGAATAAACTTGATGGAATTTCGTATATACTTTAATACATATTTTCTTCTTTCTGAGTTCATTACTAGAGATATATTCAATACTCATCTGTGAAGGATTTGAATGCACGGATTCTGAATTGTGTAGGATTATAATTTGTGAAGATTCGATGAATTCCAAATTCCACAAATCCCACAAATACCAAATAATACATTTGAATTGTAACTTGAATCCAATACATTTAATACGAATACTGAATGAAACGTGGTTTACAAGTGAAAAGTGTCATTTATTAGGGTGGAGAGGCGCTATCTAGTGGAGATTGAGGTAGACGACTCACGTTTGCCATGCTCTTTGTTTGTGCCCGAGCAGTAGGAGGAACTGTGGTGTACCGTGCAGTCTGTTTGCGCAGAGGAGCTGGTCTGAGGACACTGGGCGGAGCCCTGGACACACTGGGAGGAGCCAGCCAGGTTGTTGGGAGGAGTGGGGGGTTCCCCTTGCTGCGGCCCCTTCGAGTTCCAGATGATACTCTCAAGTTGTGGAACGATCTCTGCAAAGCTCGGTCGTTTAGCAGGATCATACTGGCAAAAATAAGAACAAACAGGGATTATTCCCATTTCAAGGTTATAACATTACGTCATAGGTAGGACTGGGATCGATGGACTAGGAAAATCTTAAGACTAAGGGCCACTTTCACCAACAACTTATGAAGCGGAGATTGGCCAAACTCGATTAAATATAATCTCGAGGATCAAACCTTGGCGTCTTTCACCAACCCAAAACTCGTTTAACCCCAGATTGGAATAATCGAGTTTCCTTAACGGAGATTCCGCAAACTGTCCAATGAAAAATTGGACAATTTGAAACGACAGTTTGAAAACCCACCATGTGTCCGACATATCAAGACAATAAAGCAGTGAATCACAACCACGACCCGTTATTACCCGCGCCGTTTTTATCTAGTTACCTAGTTACTATCTACTCGCAACTTTTCGTTGACTTCCAACAAAGAAAGTGTGACACATCATTTAACGGAAGCAGGACGGTTGATCACCTTATTTAAATGGGCATAAGTTATTTTATGTGGTATAGGTAGGTAGGTAGGTACATAGCAATTCAACATCGTATTATAACGTGCTATCATCATCGATTATACTTTATTTCCCAATCATCCTACATCAATTTTGTATTATAATTCATCGATTTGATGGTAAAAGCCTTTTTCCAAGTTACCTGTTCGAAGGGAACTCCAGGGACCGTGTCAATAAGCTCGAGGACTTTCAAAACTGTCGGTTTTGAGAGCCGGAATCTCCGCCGAAACTCGACGTCATCCAACCCGTAAAAATGTGGAATGCACCGTCGGATCGTCCTTGGGCGTCTTGGCGGGATATCGTCCTCATCCGAGGAATCGAAAATTAATCCGAGCAATAAATCGCGTGAATTCATCATCAAAAACTTGAATAACAATAAACTTCAACAGTGAATCAAACTGTAGAGGTATCAAATGTTGGTGCGCGGCCATATTGCACGATATCACTAATCTGAGATTGGCAAGTGTAACTGGTTGGGGCTTGGGAGATTAACCTCAAGCCACCTCGTTAGGAGTTTAAACTCGTAAAGTGGTCTGGTGAAAGACGATTAGCTGGAATCTCCGTTATTTGTTAATCTTTTCTAACTTGAACTCGTTTATGTTGTTGGTGAAAGTGGCCCTAAGGATACAAGCCACCACAGAAGGCACAAAAAGTCCTAACGCGCCAGCCTTCCAAACCTCTATAGGGCCCATACAATTCTATGCTGTGGGTATGCAACCTAAACTAACCTATATCAAAGTACTTGTCCACTTATTATCTAGTCTTATGGCTCACAAAAGTTCTCATAATTCAAAGACTTAAGAAAAAATTTCAAAAACCATCTTCTAAACATACCAGTGATTAAGCGCTTTTCAGTGACTTATTATAATCATACTACTTGTGATAATGCCGTTTATCGTGTCCAGAAGTAGAAGGTATAGTGAGTAGTTTTCGGGTCATTTTAACCCCCCCATATTTTCATGTTCAAAACTAACGCAGAAGGATAATGTTGAAGTACAAAGGGACGTATATACCTGAAGCACTGCTCATTCTGTAGAAATTTCGATTGATATTAAAACTTTGACAACCAGTGTTACGCCAGGGCTTGAAACTTGAAAACAGAATTAATCATCCATCGTCTCTAAGAAACATTTTCCTAGAAAAAATTTGATGGGAGGCTTCATACAACTTTGGTACCATTAATTCAACTTGCTTGGGAGATATTTGCATTTTTCCATCTAAAATTAAGAAAATGAATGTTAGCAGTGACACCAAGACATTATAAAATGCAATTTTCACAAATTGTCTTGAATATTCATACATTTCACACAATGTGAGTGTATTCATATCTATGAACATCTACAACCCCACAATCCAGCGAATGTATTAACCCCCACCCTTCACGGTTCGTTCTTAATTTAGTTATCTGTATCCATTAACCTGGTGTTTACATGCTAACATCGTCCCGAGAAAATGTTCCAAAAGATTTCACTTCAAAGTTCCTTCTAACAAAATTCATTCAGTTGAAATTGTAGAACAAAATTTCGGGGTTTAGGATTAAAGTGCTGGTATTGTTGGGACGGGATAAGTGAAGAAATAGTTCATAGAGCCCGTGTAACCCATGTATTCCATGAGTTAATTCCGTTAATTGATTAATTAATTCCTACCATTAAATGTTAAATCTAAAGACTCACATTGCAAGAAATGAATGCGAGTTTGAGGAACCCCTCAGGCGGGGATGGACCGTCCACGCCGAGACACAGTTCGGCAAATGCGATGTAGTCCAACCCGAAGTTTTCTGTCCTCGGGAGAATGTCAGGGTCAGCTTCAACCTACAAAAATTACATCAAGTGATTTATTATGCATGATGCACCAATCATTCACAATCACGAAAACCTAAAAAATGAATAAATTGGACAACCTCCAAATTTGGAAGTTATGATTCATTAATTTCTACATTTTTTGTTGTTGGTCCGAACTAACATATTTCGCAAATTAAAACAACCTAAACAATGAACTTGCTGGACTCGAAGTTATGAAATATGGAAAGCATCGATCTGAATGAGTGTTGAACAGCCCGTTATTCCTGTATTTTTCCATTCCAATAAATTCAACATCATCCGCACTCATCTACAATGAGCAGCTTTCTTTCTATGATTTTTCAGTTTCCTGCACTGGTGACGTCACACTGGGTTTGCGTTTCCTGGTTCTACCCATGCGGGAGGGGTGCTTAGACATCACCAGGGTGGGAAACTTGAAAAAATCGTAGAAAGAAAACTACTCATAGTAGGAGAGACCAGACAAAAAAAATGTTTTGGTAGAAAGCTACTCAAAACCTGGTCGCTGAACTATTAGAGAGATTAGAATAACAGGCTAATATGCCGCATTTTAATGAAAGCACCCAGGATGCGCCAATCTTTGCGAATCCGGACATGCCTTGCAAACAAACAAGACCCCCTCCCCCGAACTTCTGTCTTCCCGTGCAGCTGCTCAGACTGTTTCAGAACACCAGACACTAGGTACACAACATGTCCCGCTGTGCATGCCCCTGACGACCTGAATTCGGACTAGCGTCAACTGGCAATCGAAATAAGCTCCCTTATGGGTAGCTAAGATCTTTGATTATTCATTAGTTGTTAACGTCACCCGAGGAGTAGTGGATAGTGTATCGCACTTCTAAGGTGAGAGACCCTGCTCGATCCCGTGCTCGGGCCAAAATTTTTTTGCATTCGAATTCAACCTCCGAAACATATTTTTAGACGTCATTATTGTAAAATGTCTTAAATCATACTTAAAAACGTCATTTTGATCTATTCGTCTAACTAATCTGCATTTTACTAAGGGATTGACTACTTGATGGTATGTATTTTTGAGATGCGAACTATTAGAGAGATTAGAATAACAGGCTAATATGCCGCATTTTAATGAAAGCACCCAGGATGCGCCAATCTTTGCGAATCCGGACATCCCTTGCAAACAAACAAGACCCCCTCCCCCCCCCTCCCAGGCTAATATGTCGCATTTTAATGAAAGCACCCAGGATGCGCCAATCTTTGCGAATCCGGACATGCCTTGCAAACAAACAAGACCCCCCCCCCCCCCCCCCCCCCCCCCCCCCCCTCCCCCGAACTTCTGTCTTCCCGTGCAGCTGCTCAGACTGTTTCAGAACACCAGACACTAGGTACACAACATGTCCCGCTGTGCGCGCCCCTGCCGACCTGAATTTGAACTAGCGTCAACTGGCAATGGAAATAAGCTCCCTTATGGGTAGCTAAGATCTGTAATTATTCATTAGTTGTTAACGTCACCCGAGGAGTAGTGGATAGCGTATCGGACTTCTAAGGTGAGGGACCCTAGCTCGATCCCGTGCTCGGGCCAAAATTTTTTTGCATTCGAATTCAACCTCCGAAACATATTTTTAGACGTCATTATTGTAAAATGTCTTAAATCATACTTTAAAACGTCATTTTGATCTATTCGTCTAACTAATCTGCATTTTACTAAGGGATTGACTACTTGATGTTATGTATTTTTGAGATGCGAGCTTGCGAGCATCCAGGCCACCAAACTACACAAATCATTCTGATCTATTTATCCAACTAATCTATATTTTAGCAGCGGATAGAGATTAATAAAAATTGAGGCGCCAATTCATTCAACGGAACCTATTTGTGCGAAATGACTATGGGGAACGTAGTTACAATTCAACTCGGTAGGGGCGCGCACAGCGGGACATGTTGTGTACCCAATGTCAAGTGTTTCAGATCCACATGCTTCATGCGCTTCCTGCAGAGAGCGTGGAGCAGCAATTTCCCTGCCAGTGGCATCCATCCCCGCGATTTTTCACTGGACGTCTCGCCATTGATTTTATAATCACTCACGTAGTTTTCTTACAATGAGAGAGAATAAAAAGTGCTTTTACTTACCCTAGCAATTAGCTCGCAAAGAATGATGCCATAGGAGAAGACGTCTGAACTCTGATCGTACCACTTGCCTTTGAGGCACTCTGGAGACATCCAATATGGCGATCCCGCAGTGGGAAGCCGATAGCCGCATCTAAAAATAGAAAGAAATATATTTATGAAGTTTTAATGTTGGCTGAGTGCAGAATAATCTCAATATGACAATGACATTAAGCAATCAAAACTACATTCTATGTTTCGAAGTAATGATGTTACACTTTCAATGCAGGAACTTCGGATAGATGAAGCCAGCACATGGTGGCTTGGGGAAACAAACCTCTTTCCTATTAGATGTACGTACGTTCCTTCTACTTGAATTTGTACACAGCATGTTTGATTCTCGCCAAAAGTACTGTATAGTCCAGGAGCCGAGGCCGAAAATAGGTAGTAATTTCAGGAGAAAGTTTGAAATTAGATTTTGAAAATTTAGTCCGTTCTGAGAGAGAAAATCCTTGTCTGCGATCTCAAAATTGGTGGAATACAAAATACGCCCATTTTAAAGTTGTTCTCCAATAATTCCTAAACCGTACAGCCTATAGAAATTTATAAACAGCAAAGTTGTAGAGCATAAAAAAAAAGATTCGATCCCAAAACTATGAATTATCTCTTAAAATAAGCAAATTACGAACAATTGAAAAGCGGGTTAATTTTGGGTCTACACCCCCCCCCCCCCCCCCCCCCCCCCCCCGTTCAGTCTTTTCCCCTTCAAAATCACCTAGTGGCGTTGATATTGGTCTGATTTTAGTCTGCCAAAGCTCATTCCACTCAAGATAAAATACTTACCAAAGTTCATATCGAGCATATTTTAGTTGAGACCTTTCCCCAATGACTTAGGGCCATGTCATACGAGCGCTATTGCCGTCGCGCAGATGCCGTCGAGATAGCGCCGGAAAAAGTACATGTCATACGTGACGGCAAATGCGTCGCGTTGATGCCGTCCCGCCAACGCCAGGTGCCTGTCATACGTAGCGTCTTCCGGGCGCATTTGCCGTCGCGGCAATTATGTTATTACCAAGATGGACACCATCCAGTTAGGTTGTATCAGCTTTTTGCACATTTTAGATACATATGAAGAGTATTATCGGAAGAATCCAAGACGATGGGGAACCCATCCTGTGCTTTCTTCTCGTTTGTCGACAGGACAGTTTCATCTGATGTTCCAGGAACACAGGAAGTATGAAGATAAATTTTTTAGTTACTATCGAATGTCGGTTGCTTCTTTTGACGAACTCCTTAGTGCCGTGTGTGAAAAAATAAGAAAGACAGACACAGTGATGAAGAGGAGTATAGAACCTGCAGAGAGACTGGTCATAACATTAAGGTCATCTGATTCCAGTTTTCGTGCATGGCCTCCCCAACCTCGTTCCAGCACTGTGCCTTCAGTTGCCTGTTGCTGTAATCACTCGACTTTACATCGTACAGAGGTGGCAATTTTTCAACTAAATAAATAAATTTTTCCGTATCAAACATTGTATCAAATATCGTAATGATCACTCCAAAGGTGTTCCAGTTGTTCTGCCAGTGCTCACTCGGCAAATGCGTCCCGCTGGCGCTAGCGCTCCGTATGACAGGGTCCCGGCGTCAAGTGCGCCGCGTCGCTAACGCGACCGTCCGCGTTGGCGGCGCTCAGCGTCCGGCTAACGCGGACTCGACGACGGCATTAGCGTCCGTATGACATGCTCCATAAGAACCCCATTGCCGGGTTGGAGCGACTTTAACGCGACGGCATCTGCGCGACGGCAATAGCGCTCGTATGACATGGCCCTTACAGCAGAACTCATGAATTGTATGTCATTTTACATATAAAGTTCACAAAAACGGCCTTCTACTTTCTATTTTAATGGGAAACGGGCTTAGAAAAAACTTGCTTGAAACGAACGTGGGAAAATATCTAACCCTGAATCGAATGAGGTTTGGCAGACCTGAATCAGACCAATATTGAGGTCGCTAAAGGTTTTTGAAGGAGGGAGGAGAGGACTCGCCCAAAATTAGTCCGATTTTCAATTGTTTGTACATTTCAATTCGTACATGTAATTTGAACATAGAATTCACTTATTTTAGGAGATGATTCAGAGTTTTTGGATCGAATCGTCATGTTTTTTTATGTTCTACAACTTAGCTACGTATACAAATTTCTGCAGGATGTACGGTTTAGGAATTTCTAGAGATAAACTTTGTAATGGGTAAATTAAGCCATATTATTTAGGAGGCCGCCATTTTGTGTTCCACCAATGTTGAGATAGCACACAAAGATTTTCTCTCAGAACGGACTGAATTTTCAAAATATAATCTCAAACCTTCTCCTCAAATTACTACCTATTTTTCGGCCCTGGCTCCAGGGCATTGCCAATCCGATGCTCTCTTTAATTACAAGTTATTTAAACTAGTTATGCCTTTCATTTCCTCACTTACTCGAGTCAAAACACACCGTGACAATGACCTCGCTCGACTGCTGACTTGTTCCAGCGAGCATCTGCTGAGCCAGCGGCCTGCAGTTTCACTCGTCATTCGTCCGACCCCAAACCAGCCGAGACGGCTGGTATTTGACTCCGGGGAAATGTTACGCTCCAGGAAAATAACTCTCACAGTCAAAGAGGTTTGATAACCCTGGCCTCTTAGCTCTGGTCGTTAGAGTGTTGCAACTCCGGGAAATTAATAATAATTTCTCGTAGTTGTGACGACACGAGTTCGAACTCCTGTCGAGGTATCAAATATTTTTAGACCGTTACAGTGGCGCAGCCGAAATAGGACCCGAAATCATACGAAACAATATGCCTTTCATTTCCTCACTCACTTGAGTCAAAACACACCGTGACAATGACCTCGCTCGACTGCTGACTTGTTCCAGCGAGCATCTGCTGAGCCAGCGGCCTGCAGTTTCACTCGTCATTCGTCCGACCCCAAACCAGCCGAGACGGCTGGTATTTGACTCCGGGGAAATGTTACGCTCCAGGAAAATAACTCTCACAGTCAAAGAGGTTTGATCACCCTGGCCTCTTAGCTCTGGTCGTTAGAGCGTTGCAACTCCGGGAAATTAATAATAATTTCTTGTAGTTGTGACGACACGAGTTCGAACTCCAGTCGAGGTAGCAAATATTTTTAGCCCGTTACAGCTATAACTATTATTAATCCAGCAGCGAACGCCAAACACGCCAAATACAATGCAGCAGCAGAAGACGTGAGGGGATCCTTCACACCACTGGTGGTTGCACAGAGAATTTGAATGTTTTCTTAGGAGGCTTGCATGCGTGCTATCTGATAAATGGCAGAAGCCGTTGCCGCACATCACCCAATGGGTGAGAGTGAAAACCCAAATTTCGATCGTACGGGCGTTTTCATTGAGGATAAGAGGTACCAGGAGGAAGGTGAGGTGCCTTGGACTGGAGGATGGCGCACTAATGCCGCTATGAAGGATATATGAAAATTAATTAAATAAGATGAAAAAATAAGAATAGAGCGATCCACAAAAGTAGAAGAGAAACCTAACACATTCAAGCGAATTATGTATCTATAAAAATATACCATATATCATTATTAATCTAACTAGTAACTCGTATTAAACGAATTTAACAAACTATTTGCCTTGATTGGAACATGTGTGATCGAATAATGGCCATTCTGAGCTTACCATGGTACTCCTGTTGTATATTATACGAGTAGATCCTTCATGAGGCTGTGAAGCGAAAGCGCTCGGACCATTCAATAAAAAGTTTTATGAGAAATAGCCGTAAAAATTTCTTCCCGTCACCTCCCAACCAGTATAGCTGAATGGCTGTAATGACTGAATTATAATTTATAGGAAATTACAGCTTCCTATAGTGTAAAGTATAGAAATTACCTATTAAAATTATTTAACCACCGCTTCACAAATCAAACCGTTCTCGCAATATTCGGATCACCTGCTATGAATCACATAATGCTCAATGAAATCATCAGAAATTAACAAGCGGTTGCAATCATGTTCACAATATCAATAATTGAGAATGATCACCTGTGTGTAAACAATTATTCATATAACCATGCTCATAACTCAGCTTGTTGGCCACGCACTTCGCAGTAGTTAATATAGTATGGTTGGATAAATCGAGCTTAAATAAAGCTTTCGAACGAATGGTCAACGAATTTTGTGGGATGAAAAACGACGAAGTATCATATCCCTAGCAACGACTCGGTTGTAAGCGGAAATCATCACAATTATTGGCGCTACTCTCATGTCACTTTATAGTCTCACTTTTCGGCGGGGGATCCATCGCTAAAACATGATTCCATGTTAAAAAAACTGAGCACTTCAGATGAATACGATTCCAGAATGGTATGTGAGAAAATGAGTCATCCATCGAGATTCGGGAATACCCACATTGCGAGAAGATGAGATCTTCCCAACATTCGATTGACAATATGACTCAACTTATAGGTGGCTACTACCAATACCGTTGGGGGATTGTCTCCTGATGGATTCCTGTAAAAATGTCTTTTATGCAGACTTTTAGAGACCATTTCTGCGAGTTATACGTAAGTTTTAACCTAATTTTACCTATAGCTCAATGACGATGAATGGCTGAACATGCGAAACAGATGTATACATCCCCCCCCCCCCCTCGTTTTGTTCGAAATTAACTTCCTCATGGAATTTTTCAACATTTTCTCTCAGGGTGGCCGCCAACAGGAAATTTTTAATTTCCCTGACATTTCCCTGATCGAACTTCAAATTTCCCTGACAAAAAATATCAAATTCAAATTTTTTTTGTTAGTTTTCTCATCATTTTAATGTGACTTTAATGCTTCTAAAACGAAAATCGTATAATTTAAAGAAGAAAAAACAGGCTACATATGTAGTCTACTTATATTTAACAATTTCATTGCCCTCGAGGTGCCCAAATATCATAACAATTTAACCTAAATGTAATACGATAATTTACGAAAATTCACCCATACGATCATGCTGCATGACTTTCTATTCAATATTTTATGGTCTCTCAATATGTGATCTGAAGCTATTTGTTGAAGTACTAATTTTAATCATTTGAGTTTAATTTTTTTCCTGACGTGGATTTCTTACTCTAGGGATAATTCAAAATTTTCGTCCAACAGCAAAAAATGTCACGCTTTTTTTCACCTACAACTAATTTATTGTTGCCAGAGACAGTATAACTTCCTGATTTCCCATCCCACCGAAATCGTTCGTTGGAAAATTGCTCTGTGAATTTATAACACATGACTCCACATTCCAATGGGCCAATTTCCCCCCTCCTTAACCCTCCTGAGAAGTCTTAGCGTACAAATACAAACTAGTTTTAGCAAATTTTTGAAGAAAATTAAGCTATTGCTCTCGCCTCAAAATTTGTAGAATGTGAATTTTTGAAAAACTTTTATGCAGAAATCCGTTTCAGGCTATTCTGATTCTGAAGTTTAACGCATTTTTTTATGTATGAATGTATGTATGTATATATGTATGTATGTATATATGTATGTATGTATATATGTATGTATGTGTCATTCCAGACGATATCTGTCCGTAGAATTGTGCTAGAAACTTCAAACAAATTTTAAAATGTTAAGGACACAAAACGAAAGTTCAAGTTCGTTGGTCAGCATGATCGGATTACATCTTCGGGTTGAAATTTTCAAAAATGTAGTCAAAAATTTCAAAATAGCCTGTTTTTTGCGATTTGTTGTGCGAAATAATTTTTTCAGCATACTAACATGTGGTATATTCGGAATCAGCGTAAAAGTAAGTTTTCAAAAATTTCAAAGTTGAAAAATCAGTCAAAAATCGAAATAATGCCGTTCGCTAGTTGTAAAAATCGGTAATATTTGCATGAAACATTGTCCAAATTCAGATTGAACTACTCTTATGGAAGTATCCCTGTATAACCAATCCTAGAACCATGCTGTTTAAAACGTTTCAATTTCTTTCTTGTTTAAAACGTTTCAATTTCTTTCTCGTTGCTACGGAAAAGCCAAGTGACACTTCCCCATAATTTAGGCTGTCAATAGATGCACTAAGACTACAGTTTGTCTGTCAGTTTCTTGCTGTAGGATACTAGATTCGAATGCAACTGACTTTATATCACTCGTAATATAAAGCCTCATCATCGATTGGCTGTGGAAATACATTTCTTTCATATGACTTCGGTATGTTATTTTATTTTATGTCAAGATTTGATGATGTTATGACAGGATACTGTTAAGATTTCAACATTCTTCAATACTGACCACATTGGACATCGAAATCTATGAATATTTACATACATTTGTCTTTAAATCTACAAGATTAGTTTAATAATAATAAAGTATGAGTACTTCCTAATTATTTTTAATAATTTGATTCCATGTTTGTCTATCAAAATCATAAACTAAAATTTCTCTAAACGATCACTAGTGACTGAAATGTCGATTTCTTCCAAAATTCGCTCATGGGGTCATGCTGCATGACTGGACTTTTTCTTCCTAGTTCAATACTCGGTTGATTTTTCTCACAAATGGTTTATTAGGTGACGTAGTTACCATTCCTTTTTTATGTGCGTGTAGCGTCGTTACTTTTGAACAATTTAACCAACACTCTTGATAATTATTTTTGTCATTCCTATAACTCACCTATGAAATAATATGTACCTAGAATGATGAAGTACGCTGTTGAAGTGTGATTGTTTAGGAGTTATAACCGAAAACGCTTCAAATTATTACACCAAGTTTTCATTTAAAAAATTCCTTGACATTTGGTGGTTTTTGCGAAATTCCCTGACAATTCCAGGTTTTCCCTGACTTTTCCAGTTATGGGCCACCCTGTCTCTGGATGGGATCACCGTGGGTCCAGCAGACGAAGTGGCCAAAGAATGGCATCGATCAGTGGCCGAATAAGAAAATATTCATGCAGAAACATAGAGAAAAACAATCATATTTACCAAGGTGAATCACAACCTCTGTCGTTGAAGAAAGTATGTATGATCCCAGAATTTGGGGCGTGAAATCATGCCCAGTTTGACCTTCTGGAATATCGGAAACGCGACGACAGATCGCAAATCTTCAAATCCGGTTTTTCTGCATAGATGTAACTGGACGATATTTGGGCAAAAACCCTTCAGAAAGGCGAACGACTAGGTGCACCAAAACCAATTTAAATTTCTGCACGTGTTTCACATTTCAGACTGGTTGCCGTCGGTTCAAGTTTCGAGGAAGCAATGGTGCATTGGAAAAGAGGTTGCGCGCCCTTAGAAAGTCGTTCTCCGATTAACACAAGGGGGTTTCATAATGTTTTGATAACCAAAGAGGCGGAACACGGGCATGCATGATGAGGTGAATTTTATCAAATTTCGACGCAAGAAAAAGTGCTCTACATTAATTCCAAATAATCTGAAGCCTACGAGGAATTATCCGACACCTTGGTGGTTTTCGAGGGTGCTGAATTTTTGGTCTCCAAAATCAATATTTCCGCTCGCAGGTCCGATTTCCGCTCAATATTTCCGCTGAACAACTTTGGTTCCGTGTCTGTCTGTTTGTGTCTTTGTGTGTGTGAGTGTGTCTTTGTGTGTGTGTGTGTGTCTGTCATGTGTCCGCAAATTCTTGTTACAAGCTCATTTTCCTCAGTTTTCATCCGATTTAGATGAAATTTTCAGGGAAAGTGCGAGCTAGGGTGTAGACGATCCCCTATCAGTTTCATCATTCTTCAATACTTCACTCTATGCATGCTCAAACGTAAATTATACCAAGCATAATTTTCTCCACGCCCTAGTCGTTCGATCTCACTCAAATTTGGATAATAGATGGGGGATGACAATTTGAACTTCTTATATAAGTTTCAACATGATTGTATCATTAATAACTACTGAACATGCGCCAATTTGAAATCCTCGTAACAAGCTTATTTTCCAGTTTTCATCCGATCTAGATGCAATTTTTAGGGAATGTGCGGGCTAGGGTGTAGGCGCAGTCTCAGTTTCATTGTTGCGAAATCAATACTCCACTCTGCGCATGCGCAAACGTAAATTCCATTATGCTCCATTTTTTGACGCCCTAGTCATCCGATCTCGCTCAAATATAGATGATAGTTGGGGGATGACGATTTGATCATACCGTATAAATTTCAACATGATTGTATCATTAACAGCTAGGTACTGCGCATGGGACCATGTTAAATCCTTGTAACGACCTTAATTTCCACTGTTTTCATCTGTTTCCGATGAAATTGTCAAAAAATGCGCGGGTTAGGTTGTAGATGGTCACCTATCAGTTTCATTGCTGCCAAATCAATACTTCATTCTGCGCATGCGCAAACGTAAATTCCATCATGTTTCATCTTTTTACTCTCAAGTCGTTCGAGTTCGCTTAAATTTGGATGATAGCTGGAAGAAGATTATAGGTAAACGAGGAAGCTATGTGCCACACCCAACTTCACAGACGTTTATTATTTCTTGGAATATTCACACAAAAAAAACACGTTTTCCGGTAGTTTTTTGACGAAAATAAATGTGAATGCGTTTTAGACCATCATTTCTGGTGTAGGCGTGATCAGCAATTGAATTTCCTCAAACAGAGAATGGTAGGTACAATTTGATTTTTTAAAACTGAAAAATTAAAAACGTGGTTTTTGACCCTCCGGGTCAAAAGTTGAAAAATCGCTAAAAATCAATTAAAACACCTCCAGAACTACGGTTGGTCCCATTTGACGCAGAAATAGTCCAAGTAATAGCACAGTTTTTTTCAGGCTACCAAGTGGCGTAATTTGCACAAAAATTCTCAAAAAAACTAGAAAAATCGTCAAAATTCGGTTTAAAAAACAACAATTTTTTAGCAGTTTTTAGGCCAAAGACACGTGAAGGAGGCATTCCAGACCCATCATATGTGGTATAGGCGTGTTCAGAGTTAAACTTTCAACAAGAATAGCACCATTTAATTGAAAATAAATGATCCTGGAATTTAAGTGATTTTGTCAAAAAAGCAAGTGCCGTACCTCAAAAATTAGAGTACACTCTTTCACAATTCTTTAAATAAATAATGTTAAAATTTTTAAAATGTTCTTTCCGTTTCCTTGAAGTTTTTTATTTATTTTTTTTATTTTATTTTATTTTATTTTATTTTTATTTTTTTTTAAAGTAAGATCAACTTATTAAACATATGAACTGCCTTATATCTGTAATAGCTGTTTCAGTGTCGTTTATTGGGTTGGTAAATTTACCGTATAGGTTTCCATGAACTTATCATACATAGCATGGATTAGTGTCTACTACTATAAGGCGGTCAATGAAATGTTTAATTAATATTACTAATTTTCAATTAATTGATGATAGCGACCGATAATTTCCTGTTATTTTGGAGCAATAGATGGTGCAGCTAACTGCCTCCCCATCTTGGCGGATTCTCCCGGCCCAAGTTTTTAAGGAAATCAGAAATTTTACATTTTTTTTTCCGGTTGAATTGTACTTATATGGGCACATTTTAAGACAAATCACCAAGATATATTAAGTAAGTGCCAAATTGCGGAAAATTGCACGAATAACAAGGCTGTCCAGATGAGCGAAGAGGAGAAAATCATTATAACAATACCCGCTATCTGAGGTGAAAGATAAACAGCTGGTCTTTTGAAGTGTGCTCTGGGACAACACTACAGTTGGTTGGTTGTTTGACGACCTTCAAAATTGGATTACACTGATAAGAGGTTTTTTTGTTGTACTATCTAGATTTTGACAGGGTATATATTAGTTTTTTGTCAAGGCTGCAAGATGAATGGAAACGGAGGGTGTTTGAATGAGAGGATAAAGGTATCAGAATCTGTCGCCGATTGACAAGTTTAACGAGGCTCTCGATAAAACGTGACGGTTTCGTCAAAGAAACATCTATTTTCAATTTTTAATCGCACAAACTCGGGTAAACACAAAAACCTTTTGCCAAGTGAGCCACGTGAAATCCACATCATAAAAAACTCAGACGGTCGACATCATTAAAATAGCCTCTTTGATTAAAGCTTTCGGCCATCCGATAAAACCTTTTTTTTTCCAGAAGTAGGATATACAGGTTGTCTACAGTTATTATAGGACAAACTCAGGGAAGCGATTGTAGAGCTCATTTCTGATCGAAAGTTCTTGCTAGAGATTTTTTTTTAACTCACAGTTTTTGAGTAATTCAATTTTGGAGATTTTTTTCGTGTTTTCGACCCTAAGTCACTAAAATAACAATAACTACAATAATTAAAATAGTAAGTTTAAATGTCAGGTTACCGTTGGAAAGAGCGTTAAATTTCCTTAATATATAATGCCAAATCAAAATTTTCTAATACGATTCATTTGGTGAAAGAACTGCCCGAACATAGAATTTCCACGAGTATGAGAAATTCTCAATTTTTTCAACTGGCTGTGAGTATTTCATTACTGTACAGTTTTTCGCGTACCTCATCTGTAAAAACTGGCCCAAGATCTCAGCTTTCTTTCTAGCAGTATAATCAATTTTTATTTTACTTTACTAATTAGAGGATAAAAGTATGTTTGTATGTAGAAAAACAAGGGGTTTTCTATGAAACCGAGGGTTTTTGTGAAAAATCACAATTGAAAATCGGGCTAATTTTGGCCCAGTGCACTCCTCCCTCCGTCAATACTTTTGCCCTTCAAAATCACCTAGTGGTATTAATAGACCAATATTAACGCCACTAGGTGATTTTGAAGAACAAAAGTCTAGACGGGGGAAGGAGTCCAAAATTAGCACTGGGGGCATTTGGCACTGGGCCAAAATTAGCCCGATTTTCAATTGTCTGTAATTCGCTTATTTTAATAGATAATTTAGAGTTTCGGGATCGAATTGTTTTGTTTTTTTATGCTCTACAACTTAGCTACGTATACAAATGTCTGTAGGATGTACGGTTTAGGAATTATCAGAGAAAACATAAAAATGGGCAAATTAAGCCATCTTTATGAGACTGCCATCTTGTATTCCACCAATTTTGAAATGGCAGACACAGATTTTCTCACTCAGAACGGAATAAATTTTCAAAATCTAATCTCAAACCTTCTCCACAAATTACTACCTATTTTCCGACCTGGCTCCACGACTAAAAGCTTCCTTACCTTCCGTAGTGGGGAAGAAAAATTAAAACAAGTAGATCAGTGCTCACGAAGTGAGTCACATGATAGCGCATTTTCTTGTAAGGAGATCCGCGTGTAATAGATGCTTACTTCATTGAATAGGAGACGAAATGGCTTTAGAGCGTCTTCCTGCTGAATCAGCTTCGGCTGTTTAGGGCGAGAACTTTGATGATGAAGAAAGTAACGATTTGGTGCTTCAGCATTCTCTCTTGAGCCTCCCTCTCAAATTTCAGCTTCCTGTGTTGAATAGTAGACAAAATGGCTTTGTAGCTCACTCAGCTGATCAATGACCTCTCAGTCGTCTTCAGTATTCTCCCTTGAGCCTCCCTCTCAAATTTCAGCTTCCTGCGTTGAATAGGAGACAAAATGGCTTTGGAGCTCACTCAGCTGATCAATGACCTCTCAGTCGTCTTCAGCATTCTCCCTTGAGCCTCCCTCTCAAATTTCAGCTTCCTGCGTTGAATAGTAGACAAAATGGCTTTGGAGCTCACTCAGCTGATCAATGACCTCTCAGTCGTCTTCAGTATTCTCCCTTGAGCCTCCCTCTCAAATTTCAGCTTCCTGCGTTGAATAGGAGACAAAATGGCTTTGGAGCTCACTCAGGTGATCATGCGTCAGCGGCCCCTGATACATCTTTATCCTCGCCATGTTACAGATTACATCCACACCAAGTTTCATCAAAATCGAACTCAGGAAGTGGCATTTAAAACGATTTTAAGAGAACATACTCGTACATACATACATGCATCAACGGACAAAGTGAACAAAATAGCTCATTTTTCCTTTTTGACATTTTATGACTTTACTTTGGCACATAAATAGCTCATCGTAAACGAGTTTCACTGACTTTACAAGCAGATACCATGTTTACATGGATATGTCTTTGATTGGGGATTTCATAACGGTTGTCCTCGAGAGTTGTAAACAAACAACTTTGGACTGTAGGCTTCGAAATGTAGGATAAAGACTGTAGGCGATTATTCTTGGAGGCATAAAAAACATACTATACATACTATTAAGTAAAGTTATTTCTCCAATACAGACGCTATCATTTTTATGTTCATCATAGCCACAGTAATGAGTTGTTGTTAAGTTAACAGTCGACTGTTGTCAAGGGATGAAAATGTTTCCTATGGAGTGGAGTAAATGAAATGAAGTGGAGAAAATTTATTGTTTATAGTCCAATCAACTTAATTTAGGAATGTTGCCAGGTACGTAAGGAGGGGGAAATTGGTAGCTTGAGATGTGAACATTTATCACATAAATCAAGCGCTTTCCAACGAGTGGCGAACGATTTCTGTGCGATGAAAACTGCGGAAGTTCCATTCTCCTAGCAACGGCTGGGTTGTACGTGAACATCATTAGAAATTGTGACATCAACTTTTGCGCGACGGAAATTTTTGGTTGACCCCCCAGAGCAAAGACATATCCATGTCAAAATGCGTTTAAAAAAAGCGTTACGGTTGGTTTTCTGATAATTTCCGCTTACAACCGAGTCGTTGCTAGGGAAATGGTACTTCGTCGTTTTTCATCCCACAAAATTCGTTGACCATTCGTTCGAAAGCTCTCGATTTATCCAACCATATTATGTTAACTACTGCGAAGTGCGTGGCCAACAAGCTGAGTTATATGAGCATGGTTATATGAATAATTGTTTACACACAGGTGATCATTCTCGATAATTGATATTGTAAACATGATTGCAACCGCTTGTTAATATCTGATGATTTCATTGAGCTGGTGTTTCGATGATTTGATTCATAGCAGGGGATCCGAATATTGCGAGAACGGTTTGATTTGTGAAGAGGTGGTTAAATCATTCAATAGGTAATTATTTTAATAGACGAGTCTGCTACACTTAAGAGTCTGCAACTAAAGACATAAAACGTCCCAATGTGTTGCAGACTCATATACAAGCGTTACTGATGAATATCGAATTTCTACTACATTTTAAAATGGATAGTTATGTAATAAGGACCGCATAGAAGCGCTCGCATAATCTCGGTTGATCTCAATTGTCCTGGTCCCTGCATCGGAAATTAAATTCTTTCTTAAGCCTTTCTTAAACATACGTAACATCAGATGTCTACTTTTATATTTTTTTGGCTAAAATATCATTCACAAGGAGTTCATAATTTTTTTTTTTTAAGAAAATGCACTAAAAAAGTTTTACAAATCATTTTAAAGATTTAAAATTAAAAAATAAACAAGATATATATATATATATATATATATATATATATATATATATATATATATATATATATATAATATATATATATTTACGCATTAATCCGTTCAACTGTTTAGGTAAAGCGTTTCGTTTGTGATGTGTTGTATGGTGTTTACTGGGAGAGAGGCCGACATTCAGGTCAAAAGGGAGGGAATGCAGGCCGAGGGGAAATTCCATTATATTTCCGGACGGTGGGAGATAATTTTCCGCGTTCGTCCAGACTGTCAAGTCCTCACCCTGCTAACTGAATTTTGACCTCCGAGATTCCATTAAAAATTAAAACTCCAGAGAAAGACTGTAATCCGTTCACGACATTGTTGCCAGTCTTTTCGTCGTCAAAAAAAGTAACAAGCAAGCAACGAATTGAATTCTTGATGGGGAAAAGAAAACATGTTTTAACTTAATCATCGATTTCATTCTCAATCATCATTCATTCGTTATTGATTACCAACTTTAAAAGCCATTCATGTGGGATAGAATCACAATTTTCAAAATAATGTCGGCTTCTTGGTTACAGAATGTTTAATCGATCGGGAATTGTCGAAAACAGCACTGTTGTACAAAGTAACATTTTCCACTAAATTCTTGCTATTCTTGCGGACCTACGAAACCTGGATGAGAGGTTCAACCTGGTTAAGTGGATAACCGAATTTCCAAGCACGTCCTGCGATCAGTTTGAATTTGATAAAATTGTCATGATTGCAAGGTCCATAGACGTTTGTTTGATGAAAATGAACATGTCCTTAAAGGAAGATCTGCCTCTGATGGGCAAGAATAGTATTACTATCTGAACTATTTATGTAAAAGTTGCATCGATTTAGTATGGGCTGACTGTGAACGCATTGCGCAATATGTGAATTAAAGTTGAGGACTACGGTGGCACAAGGTCTGACCGTTTCCCGTGCTCTTGACTTTTGAGTTGGGTGTTTGTTCATTGGACACGAGACAAGTAGAGGGGGAATACCCTCAGATGGGACTCTGATAATGTTTTAAGATTTAATTTAAATTTGGTTTTTAAAGATTACCAACCCAGTAAGGCAAGCACTATTCTACATTCTGGTAAACGATCTTTCTGTGATGTCACAAACCTTAACAGAGACAATCCTAAAAGCAGCCCCCCCCTTGAAGATGGTCAAGGTTTCTAAATTAGCGTGACGTCATTCGTCGAAACTACAAGAAATGGTTAGGCAGTTCTTGCCTCTCATCAGCATTGTAAACTAAGAGCTAGTGTCTTAAGAAAGACTAGGTTTCTCCCAATGATCTCTTGGCATTTAATTGCTGGAAAAATAGTCATACAAGGAGTTATTGGCACAAAATGGGTACTCCTAATTGAGGAATGTAGCAGACTGGCAAACGTAAAAATTGTAAAGAATTCTGGATAATATTAAAATGAACATCATTGTGGTCGCATCTGTCGTAGCTAAAGATGACATTTTTGCCATACACAGAAATTCAGCAGTTTTAATGCAGTCCGTAAATGTAGCCTGCTTATCAATATTTAGCAGATTATCACTTCAAAAGTAAATACCCAGTGAAATATAGCATGGAAGTGCCAAATATCGCAAATGGACCAACAATGCACCCTGTTTCGTAATGTAATGCAAAAACTCCAGCTCAATTAGTTCCTGCTCTCCCAGAAATAAAACTTGAGATTTCAAATCATAAATTAAACTCGCAAACAAAGATTCGCCTCGGTAGAGACATAATTATTTGAATATTAATTAATTATAATATTATAATTCATAACCGTTACTAACCTTGGGATTTTCGTGGCGAAACCGAAATCGCCTACTACTGCGGTCATTTCCCCCGTTTCTTCGTTTTTTCGGACGAGGATATTCTGAAAAGACAAAGAGAAACTGTTTTTAAATTCGGTAAGCACTAGCATTATTACATTAACTTACGAGCATAACTGTGAAGTTATAAGGAATGCAAAAAGTTGATAATAAATTGTCATTACGCAAGAAGAAAGATTTTTCTTGTTACGTAAGCTTTATAAAGCGTTTCACATACACTAACAATCAATCGTTGCTAGAAATAATTTATGAGTAATTTACCCATTGCAGGACACACCACATCTCTCTTTTTGCTTTACGCGAACAGAAACTTTTATTGAATTATGGCAAAAAGACTTTGCCTAAATAAAAATCTGGTGTAAAAGCCAATTTCAGTGTTTCCAACAGTTTTTTGCAGTTATAGCGAATTTTCGTACAAATGAAGCAATGTCTAAAAAAATATTAAAGTCAACATTTTTGAAAAAATTTCTTCTTTGGTATCCGTTTTGAGGCATACGAATGCTAGAGCTTTTTCATTTTTTGTATAATATATAGATTGGTAGGTTCTTTTTCGATTTTCTTATATAAAATAATTTGAAGTTGGGATATCTTAAGGTTCAGTCAGTAGATTAGGTTTTCATCAGGCCATATATTCGATTTATTTGTTATCTTCACCTCTACAGACGTGAAGATATGGGCGTCCATTTAAATGGACACAACTTTGAGTTGCACTCCTTTCCCCAAAGACCATGATTTTGAATTCAATTTTTCTATGTGTTCATCCTGTTGTCATAGAATTGTGCCAACACAAATACTCGTATCACTGTTATCTCTTATCAGCGCGTCAAGCCTCAGAATGGAGAAGAAAACGAAGCGCTCATTTCTTGGTAAGTTTTGGTAGTTTAATCATCCAATTTTGGATCAATTTTCATTGGATTTCGTTGCCTAGAGTCTCCTGGTGACAACACTCTATAAGGATTTGAAAATATGTGCGAAAATTGCTCAGCAACTCAGTTTTTTTAGTGTCTATTTAGATGGACATCAGGACTTTGTGCCCATCCAGGGTTGTCCACTTAAATGGACATTTGTCCATTTGAATGGACATTCTTGGGACTCAATCAGGAACCACTTATACTCAACCCAATTTCGATTAGTCAAAAGTATCCATTTCAATGATAATCTTATTTAATTTCACCGATTTTTATTTTTCAGAGTTTGTTGTCAGCAAAATTTCGCTGGAAGAAGACATCGTTGATGCCATTTTGGTTGATGATGCTTCGGAGTAGAGCTTTGGGGGTGGAGATGTTGATGAGGATCTCAATTTCGATGATCTAGAAATACAAGTTGAAAGGTATACGAACAGTGCTGGTACGAGTAGAGGGCAGAGGTGTGGAAGAGGGAGGAGATTCAGAAATGAAACTGAATGCAGGGACTTCGAAACTGTAAAGACAACTGGATATTCACCAGAGTACAAAAAGATTCTACTTTCCACACAATTCGATGATGAATATGCGGTAAGCGAGCATGATGTGGGCACCGTGCTTTCAATTAAACCATTTTAAATAACAAATAGTTATTTATCTTGGAACAATTATTAATTTTGTTGGGGTTTATGCCCCAACTGGTAGTAGTACACAAATATGTGTTATACATACTCGTTATTATGAACAAATTATCAATTCCAGGAATTGTCCCAGAATGCCTCAAAACAGATTCCAATGAATTTTGGAAAATTTGCAAAATTTTAGGGTCCATTGAACCATTTTTTCATTCTTTTTCGAAAATTCACTTGAAACTCTGCGCTTGGCAAAGGGGGGCTGCTCCGCCACTATACAAAGCCTGAATGTTAATATTGCACAACATGGAATGTGCTTTAATCGAGTGGTTTCGGGGCTAAATCATAAGCTTGCTCTATGCTAAAAATAAAATATTAAATTAAAAGCGAAAGGTAAATATAAATGAAGAGCTCACGATTCTAATTTAGTGAGAAGAGTCATTTCAAACGTTTGTGATTCTTAAGGACTTAGGGAAAGCCCAAGACCAATTATCCCCTTCACTAGGGCCTATTTCCCCTTTGTGTGATTCACACTATGTGTCATTGGTCGTAAAGTGCGTGCCATCGATGTAGTGATGATATTTTGGTTACAGGATGTCAGCATAAGATGACTTGTGATGGGTAGTCTGCCATGGAGGTCTTTACGGAAGATGTCTTTAAGCAACAGTCATGCTTCAGCAACCTGCCAGACGTTAGTATGCTACAAATGGAAGATGAAGTGAGAGCATTCCCACTAATAAAAAAGTCCAGTCATGCAGCATGACCCCATGAGCGAATTTTTGAAGAAATCTTCGACATTTCAGTCGCTATTGATCGTGTAGAGAAATTTTAGTGTATGATTTTGATAGACAAACATGGAATCAAATTATTAAAAATAATTAGGAGTAAACTCATCATTAGGAGTAAACTCATAAAAATAATTTCACAGAGTAAACTCAACAAGCACCTACTACCTACATTTTAAACAGCATGGTTCTAGGATTGGTTATACAGGGATACTTCCATAAGAGTAGTTCAATCTGAATTTGGACAATGTTTCATGCAAATATTACCGATTTTTACAACTAGCGAACGGCATTATTCCGATTTTTGACTGATTTTCCAACTTTGAAATTTTTCAAAACTTGATACATATTCTTATAGGAAATTTTACGCTGATTCCGAATATACCACATGTTAGTATGCTGAAAAAATTATTTCGCAACAAATCGCACAAAAACAGGCTATTTTGAAATTTTTGACTTCAATTGTGAAAATTTCAACCCGAAGATGCAATCCGATCATGCTGGCCAACGAACTTGAACTTTCGTTTTGTGTCCTTAACATTTTAAAATTTGTTTGAAGTTTCTAGCACAATTCTACGGACAGTTATCGTCTGGAATGACACATACATACATAAAAAAATGCGTTAAACTTCAGAATATGATTCAGAATAGCCTGAAACGGATTTCTGCATAAAATTTTTTCAAAAATTCACATTCTACAAATTTTGAGGCGAGAGCAATAGCTTAATTTTCTTCAAAAATTCGCTAAAAGGATTAAAACTTTCCTAGCAATGGATGAGTGTTTTTAGAATACTGCCTACACTTGAATTTGTTTCAATTGATCATAAATTTGTCGTTCCAATTCTAAAATTCTCTGTGCACTTAGTGTGAATTACTAAACCTCAAATTTCAACAGAAATTATGTACATTACCTTGGAAGTGAGGTCTCTATGGAAGATGTCTTTAAGATGAAGGTACTCCATCCCTTTCGCAATGTCGAGGGCCAACTTCATACGGACGCAGTACGGCAGAGGAATACTCCTGTCTTGCGTAATCTGCTCCAGTCTCCCACCGTTGATGTACTGGAATTCAAAACATATATATTATAGGTAGATATATAGATCAGTACTCACGTATTAAGCCATATGTTAAGCACATTTTCTCTTAAGTAGATTAGTGTATCACAAGGAATGACTAAATAAGAATTCCGGGGGGGGACGTCCAACGCTTCAACGGAGGAATTAGCGTTAAGAGCTCACTCAGCTGATTGGGGTGGTTCGGCAAGTTAAAATCCTATCCTACTTGACTCACAGAGGCTCCTTTCCAAATTTCAGCTTCGTAGGATAGAAAATACCTAGCATAGAAATTGGAAATCATAGAATTTCGTATCACGAAATCAGCTCATGCTGCTGATTATCAATGACGTTTTTTGAAACCATTTTATTTTGAATCACTAGCTGATCATTTTGCGACCCTTCCCATCAAGTTCAATCCAGCCGTTCTCGAGTTAAAGCGCTTTTACGAGGATACACATATACATACAAACACATGCCTTGTATACATCCAAGACTGTAAATACGTAGTGTGACATACATAGTGTACATACTCATACATATACGGACAGTGATTACCATAGCGTTTTTATCCCTTCAATAGTCTACCTATAGGTATCGGAAGCAATCTTCTCACTTTCTGGAAATGACAAATTTTTTGTCTCCAAAATTGAAATTCCCCCTCGCATTTTACGTTTCTGACTATTCTGAACAACTTTTGTTCCTGTCGAGGGTCCGCAAATCCTTGAAACAAGCTTAATTTCCTGTTTTCATCCGATTTGTATGAAAGTTTCATGGAAAGAACGAATTAGTGTCAGTTCATTGATCACAAATAAATACTTCGCCCTGCGCGTGCGCAAAAGTAAATTCCATCAAGCTTCATTTTCTCACGCCCTGGTCATCCAATTTCTTTCAAATTTGGAGGATATTTAGGAGGGAATGATTTGAACGTTCCATATCAACCCAATCGTATCTCAATAGTAGCTTCTGCGCATGAGTAAATGTGAAATCCTTGCAATAAACTTAATTTCCACAGTTTTCGTCCGATTTTGATGAAATTCTCAGGGAATGTACGGATTAGAGTGTGGTTGGCCACCTCAATTTCATTGTTTCCAAATAAGTATTTCACTCGGCGTATGCGGCGCAAACGTAAATTCCTTCAACCATCATTCTCTCACGCCTTAGTTGTCTGAAAACATACTCCATCTTAATTTACCATTTCCCTCTACCATAAGAACCAGCTGTAGAATCATTTGATGATTTAAAACATTTCAATGATCTATACATTCATGTTACGAATACGAGGAAGCTAAGTGCCACTCCTAACTTAGCTTTTTTATTTAAAAAAGAAAATGCTCTAAAAAGTCTCAATAAACGAAATAATTTGTAGTAAGGCACAATTTAAGAGGGGACGCGGGACGACCACCAGTAACCTGGCTTCGGAGTGTAGAAGGAGCAGGAAATTCTTAGGGTTATTGGGGCATTTTCCTGGTAATTTTTTATTTCCTCAATAGTAAGATCTAAACGAGAGCTTTCCATAAAGGTGCTATATGATGGGTACCTGACCAGTAATAAGGCTCTTGAAATTTATTAGCACGATGACGCCACGCCCCTTCCCGCCTGGGGAGGAAGGAACCCTCAGGTCTCTTGCAACACTAAGTCACACGTGATCTTCCTGTCCGTTTATTGGCTAAACTAAACGGCCTTGAGCTGCAAATCTGTACTAGGTGGTTTTCAAGTGCACTGAATCCGAAGCTAAGGCCAAATGTGTGAAATTCCAATAACACATAAAAGTTCTCCATTGAAAAGTCTGGCCAAGAACAGAGATCACTGGCCAGCCTTCGTAGAGGACCTTAGCTCTGATCAAGAGCTACGAGACGTAAGTCAAGTCACAATTTGAGTCTAAATGGGGATTCACTTACAATGGGGGATTTTCATGGTTATTTTCTATTTTCTCAATAAAAATGATGTGAGCTTTCCAAAAAGATGCTGTATGATGGGTATCTGACCAGCAATACGGCTCTGGACATTTATTTGCACGATGACGTCAAGGTCTCCGCCTGCCTGGAGCGAACCCTCGGCTCCCTTGTACTAATACGTCACGCGTGATCTTCCTACCCGTTTATTGGACAAACTAAACGGTCTTTTGAGCTGGAAATTGGAACTAGGGGGTTTTCAAGTCGCTGAATCCGAATTTGAGGCCAAAAGTGTGAAATTACAACACATGAAAGTTCCCCATTAAGAAAACAGGAGACTAAATGAATGCACAAAACGAGATAATCTCTATTAATTTTATTTATTTATACTTATTGTATCAATTTCGACGGATTTTTGTTTAGGACTGATTATTTCCCCATTGCATACTAAAAAAAGAGAAGTATTTTGAAACTAAAACAAAAAATGGATAATGAAAAGCGTTAATTAAAACTCAGATGCGTAAGATTTAGGCAATCTACGACCTACTTCACGATTATGGTAAGCCAATATTGTGCGCATACCACAGCACGAAGTACACAATAACGTAATTTAAGCATCTGCAAGGTTATAAAGATGGAAAATGTCTTTCTAACTCCCCGTTTCCACTTAGTTTTTACACATAATGCAGAATAAGAGTGTGGCGAGGAATTGGAGGCTGTATAGCTAACTTATCACTTCAACTCCATTGCATCTCTTTTCGTTGTCTGGGTTACGTACTCAAATTCTGATGTGTACGACTTACGCAACGGTAAGCTACGATTGTGCGCCATGTAAATGTACAAGTATATCGTTTCAAAATCGGTACAAACATGTCATTATCAAAATTTCAAACATATCACTAGCCCGAGAACTCGAGAGTATGGATAATGAAGTGAGGTCAGTTTGCTACCTCCATAGCCAAAATAATGAAACTTGTTTACGTTTTACGTAGGTACATATGATTTGTGTTCTCTACTCGTTGAAGTTATCCCATGTTAATTGAGTTAACTGACGTTGAAAAGCACAGTTTAAAAGCTACTTAACCTACTACTCTTTCATTGATTCTCTATAAACTATTCTGCATGTAGCATCGGTGTCTAATATTGAATACCACGTACTGGACAGGACAGCATAAGTTTTTACCTACAAATCACAAATGAGAACTGCGTAAGAATGTACCTACCTAATTATTTCCGTAAGCTCCACAGGGTACTCAACACTGCGCGTTTCACAGGTAATATTTTCAGAATAATTTCAAATTCCTAAATAAATTGTGAAAATTAAATAGGTAGGTAGATAATAGAATCACCACCATAGCATACACACCACATGCTAGGTAATACTCTTATATTCTTTGAAACCCACATAATTTAATGATGAAGATTTCATTCCAACAATCGGTTAAGTACCTACATAGCAAATAGCAAACATGTCCAAGGTGCTATACCAAATACTGTATACAGGTCATAAAAGAGTAGGCACTCATCCACGATCTACAAATTCACATAACACTCAAATTATTCCCACAGGGCATAGAGGTTTTGAGGTTTTTTACTTAGCGTGCCTTTTAAAACAGGGTGTAGATAACCACCATGAGCGGTATGACGTTCGCGTTACGTAATCAACTAATACAGTTATTTTTGTTGTTGTGAGTAATCGATGAAGTGTTAATAATAATCCGATAAGTGTTATTCGGTTAAGTACTATTATAAGTAGTTAATATAGCATGTAAGGAACATGATTAATGTATAACAAAAATGGTATATATAAAAAATGGGAGTCGATTCATTTATCGAAACCTAAGGAAAACTGACGAGAACGATTGAAGTTCAGTATACTGCGAAAATTTTCAAAGAAATGAACGAATCGTTTGGCGAGCTTAGTTATAAATTCACTGCGAACAGAGAACTGAGAACTAGATAACTAATCTGCGTATGTGCAGTATGTTTTGGATAAGTTCTAAACTGCACTGCGAACAGAGCCTCAGGAAGTACTAAAAAAATGACATGACTACTTTTAATTTCTGGTTTGTAGACAACCAGAGCAACGTACTTCACAGTTGAAACAGTTCCATACGGAGCAGATGAGATCGTTCACCTCAGACCGAGTGAACGCATTCCGACACACTAAAAAGGTCTTTATCATGCAAAATGACGCAACCCTCTAAGTAGAAGGAAAGAAAAAAAAAGTTCATCGAATCCTTTTGTGGTTGGGCGATTGTTGCCGCGATGAAGTTCCGATGTGGAAGTGGGGAGTGGAAGGCCGGCACATAGAAAAGGGATGTAACCGTGTAACTCCTGCCGACCGTGTTAAAACTTCCGTGTGATTCCGTTCTGGATACTTTCACCTCAATGTTTCACCCTTCCTCAGAGAAGGACCTCCTTAATTACTTATTATTAAAGGAACCAACAGTGTTTTTTTAATTACTTTCACTGGGGAGGGGGATCGAGAAGGAAGGTTCGGTTCCTGGTTTTCTCATGATGGGAAAACACCCATGAAATACCTGAAGGTTCCATCCATTGTTATACTGTTACAGGGGAGGGTTCAGTTCCTGTTTCTAATGGTTCACACCGCTATTTTCATATTAATCGGATTTCGGTAAAGAACCAGATGTGACGGGCTTGCAGTAAGATGCCAATGGTTACTATCGTCAACTATGCATCATCGTCAAAAGATAAAACACTGCAAATTATTACACAAAAGTTTACGATTTCTGTATTAGATAGCTCTTCTGCGCAGATCACTGGTATATATATATATATATATTCTACAATATATAAATATATATATTATATCGATATATATATATTATTTATATTATATACCTGATATATATATATATATATATATATTTATATATTTATATAGCATTTTTCAGTAAAATGAAACCTTTTTTCTACCAAATGAAACCTTGTTCCAATCAAATGAAACTTCTTCGAATCATCCAGAGAAAAATTAGATTTTTTTTCAGATTTTGCTAAACAAGTTAATACAGAGGCACTACAAATTAATTTAGTGAAGCGGGTGTCCAGAAGCTGCAGCAGCAGTTTCTCATCATGTTTATCACGAAGTTGGAGCAGTCTGTCGCGGTGGTCAGCAATATGGTGGACCGAAAAGTTTCAATTGGTTGAAAAGAGGTTTCATTTGATTGGAACAAGGTTTCATTTGGTAGGTTCGAGGTTTCATTTAGTCGGTACGAAGTTTCATTAGATAAAAAGAATACATGTCCACATAAGTCAGGCATAACAGGCCATGCGCACAGGACGCACACTGTCGGGAGACCCCGTGTAGCAGCGGGGTACATCGAAAACCCTGGTTTTCTATATTGTGGAACTCTTCCTCCATGTATGGCGAACGTTTTTGCCGGTTTTATGGATATTAGCGGTTCACAGTACAAGCCATAAAAAGGAATATGTAAGTGAAGGAAGAATAACAGGTATGTATTGTGGTCAATACAAACACTAAAAACATACCGAAACAACTAAATACATTACTTAACTAATTGGCTAATTAGGGTTAAACAGACTAAATATAAGGAGGGTCGTAGTGGCCCTGACAGGACACTACACTGTCAGATGAAAAACAAATCCGAGAGTATCGAACAGATGTGCATAACAAAATGTAGAAACTATGGAACATTATCTATACGAATATCCTATCATAGTCAATTAACATATTACAGAGGAGGATAGAGCACTTCATTGGAGCCTTTTTACAGGTAGGAAAGGCCTCGAATATATATTTTTGGTTTCTGTCATACAAAACGATGGGAATAAAAAAATCGGTGGTGATTTTTGGACGCAGAACGTCAAGGACCAGGAACGAAATGAACTTCTCATTAAACAGGCTCGCCTGGCCATGGAGATGGCATTTCAGCACAATCAATAATATTCTCATTCTTTTCACCATTGACATATTTTGTATTTACATTACCTATTATTTGCATCAATGGCATCTGTGTTTCTTAATGGGTGGAAGCGATGCTAATTTTAATAATGAATGTATAAAAAGGTATAATTATCCCATTAGCCAAAGCTATAAATTTCCTTAATACGTGTAGGCAGGTTAAGAATGTACCCACCTTCATCAATCAAGTAAACTCTGAAGCTAACTTCGATCTGAATGATTCTCTGTAATTAGAAATGGAGCCTCTTTGAGACTGCTGGGTTACAATGACAAGGTACATAGCTGATTAGACTCTGAGCCTAATTTCTTCATTATTCTACCTACGAAGATGGAAATTTAGGGTATCATTTTCTATTATGGTCTCCTCACTCTAGCGCCCGTTGTATTCTGAACAGCAGACTTTCTTCTAGGTATATCTTCTACAGATTCTATAGATATATTTTCAGTATCGATCCTTACTCGTGAGCTGGCAAATAAATGATGTATCAAGAAAAACTGCAATTCTATCATAAGACTATCCCCTAACACTTCATGGCTTTGGAAAGGTAGAAAGGATAATACAATTCGCTTCTAACGCTTCATTTTGGTGAATTCAGGCTAATTACTAAAATGGCAGATTTATGTTTGGAAAATGTTAATTCTCAATGCAATGCTACGCAATTCATACTTTTCCAAATGCTTAACGTCTACTAGTAAAAGGAGAGACGTGCATATGGCTCAATTTATGAAAGCCCCGAATTCATCAACTTTTCCAATAGGAATAATAAGATGGGAATAATAAAAATGCAAGTTAATTACCTCAGTGAGAGCATGAAGTTGACCCTCGTGGACGCAAACTCCCATAAACCTGCGAAGAACAAATCGCAATGTTAATGTATAAATACATACACAGTGTACATCAAATATCTAGATTTATCAACGAGTTATAAAACGATAAACGTAAAAATGTAATACTCGGAAGTATTGTTTTTACCATTATGAAAAGATGGCAATTAACAATGCATCCATTCAATTTGATTCATTCATTCAGTCATACTCGTTGCTTCTATAATGTGCATACAATTTCTGAAAATGTCCAGACTTTGTGAGGGATGACTACGAATTTCATTGTTATCAAATTAAAGGAGCGCCTGCACGTACGCAAACGTAAAAAAAGTCTGCCAAGTTGGGTGAGCAGTATACCTTCCACACTTATTGTACATGGACATAATAGAGTTAGTTGAACAATAAACTACGCGTTAAAGTGATTGAATTCCAAATGTAACAGCACATCCAACTTGTAGTTTCGCTTAATAAACAGAGTAGAAACTGACCGTACTGCTCCCAGAAGCATGAAAAGTAAAAATGAGAGGAAAGGGTAACAAGCCCGAGAGAGGGAGATGATTTCATAGGAAAAAAACACATTTTTCAACATACAAACATACTTTTCTCCCAATTAACAAAGTATAATATAAATTGATTATACTGTTAGAAAGCTGAAATTTTGGGCAAGTTTTTCCTGCAACGCGTACGGTTTTGAACAATTTTTTCCCAATACTTAATAAGGAGTTTAAAAAAAACAGTAATTTTCAAAAAGAGAGAAATGTTCGTGTTTAATCCATTTTTTCGCCTACGTGACCTACTGTAAAAAGAATCAATATATGGAGATGGGAAATGTAACGCTCTTTCCAACGGTGTATCTATTTTCAAGATTACATTGTAAGTTAGGGAAGATATGGCTATTTTAGTGATATAAGTGGTTGGAAACTAGAGAAAAAAATTTAAAAGTGAAAAAACTCCAAAAATCAAGGGTCTAAAAAATTGCAAAGAGGAATTTGATGGAAATTGGTTATATAATCGATCCGTAGGGGGTTAACAATGTGTGAACATCCTGTATTTAGACTAGTACAGCTTATTAAGTTTCCTAAAAAGTCTCGAGGTCCACTAGTAATCCAAGGACCACGATAGGTTAAGAACCGCTCATTACTTAAGGTCATATCACACTTGCATTATTTGTGCTTTTTTCTCGCATTTTTAATGCTCGAACGTGAAGAAGGCAAAGTGCTTTTTCCCAAGGTCAGCTGTGAATGTTGAGGAGGAATTAGTGCAAAAAAGCGCATTCTGGCGGATTGCAGTTTTATTAATTCTGTCAGGTTAGGGCTCCTAGGGGTTTTCCATTGAATTGTTACTGGGTTAAGTTTTAGCATTTTTCTTGGGTGGAGGTAAAAATTAGTACGTATGTTTTAATTTTCCCAAGTGAGTTGAAAAATGCTCCACCAGGATGCGCAATGGTCAAATGGAAAAAATCACTTTGCCTTCTTCACGTTCGAGCATTAAAAATGCGAGAAAAAAGCTGAAAACCAATTATTTATGTAGATTTACCAAAATGTTCAAAATCAACAACAAAACTGAGGAATCTTAACGTTGAAGGTTGGCAAGCCAACCTTATCAGGAGTCTTATCAGCCGGGTGAATCAGATTTTGGGACGTCCGCCTTGAGGGCGAGCACCCGCCAATTAGTTTCACTTTCACACGAGGACCGGACCGTGTCCGTTCTGTAGGGGGCCCAGCCAAGAACTGTTCAGTGAATTAATCCTTAACAGCCTAAACATAAAGAACAGCATGTCTTTCAAAATTGTCTTTAGTGGTATTAAGAGGTTCATTCGTTCGTTTTGAAGATCATCATTGAATGTGGTACCCCAAAGAGTTTTTAAATACTCTTTTTAAATGCATAATTTTAGCGAATTTTCGAAGAAAAGAAAGTTGTGGCAATGGTTCCAAAACTTCAAAATAAAAGCTTTTGAAAAATGTCTTCACTGAAATCCGTTTTGAGGCATTCTGAAACGGATCCAAGAGTTTAACGCTTCTTCATATATATATATATATATATATATATATATATACATATATATATACACGGATTGAGATAGAAAGGTGCGGTTGGCAGCATTCTACCAATTTTTTATTCAACACTTTAAACTGACCACCCTGTATATCTCATCACCCTGTAAAAAAATTTGAGTCATCAAAAATGGAGTATGGTCGCCAACTGCATATTTTTATCTCAATCCGTTTTCGAGATTGGATGGTTTTTCAGGAAAACCGAATGCCTCCACTTTACTTCATTCAATTTTAACTTTTGATACTATAAGAATAGTGTATTGGGTTCTTAAAAAGTATCATCCAAAGGCCCTCACATCACCTCAAACATTGACGATTTTTCTGTGCTGGAAACTGGCATAATACTCTTTGTATAATCAAGTTTACTTTTATTTTGTTATTTAGTGGAGAAAATTTAATGTCAAAAAATGTGGGTTTTTCTGGAAATTGTTGGTTTCATCGACCCTCCATGAACCCAGATGTATTTTTTCTATCAGCAGATCTCCACTCCGTTATAATTAGTTTTACACTTAAAATCGAGAACGTGAGTGAACACTCTATGGCTGGAGTTTCCCGAGAAAAAATACATAGAAACCGACCCCATACCATCTTTCACCAACAATTTCATTGAAACATTATTTTCTCAGTTATTCGTTGGAAAGCCATGAAAGTTTCCAGGATTCTTTTTAAAAGAGTAGTAAAGCATTACGTGTCTGAGCTGATGTGATGGTCTTCATTTAAACCCAAGTACACTATTCTTGGTAAATTTAATACCCCTGGTCATATCTCGAGTACGGATTTGGATAAAAATATGCGGTTGGCGGCATTTATGATATTAGACAGATCTGCGAGGGAATCAATATTGGATGAGCACAATGCGCATGTGCGAATATTAATTATCTGAATGGTTTGAGGCTGCCACCCAAAAGCGTCAGTTATTCCTAGCCAAAGACGGCATTACATTCTCCATTTAAACTGGTTTGTACCCCTGGCCCTTTGTAAAATATATATTAGACAGACAAATAGAGCACAATGATGAGCATAGTTTGGTGGCCTAGATGCGAGCTTGCGACGCAAAGCAAATAATTCCGATTGTCAGAAAGTTTGGAGTAATGACCTTGCAAAGGCTTTCGATTGTGTGTCCCACGAGCTGCTAATCGCGAAACTTGCTAAATAAGGGTTTTCTTCCGAGGCGTTGAACTTGATGAAATCCTACTTGACGGACAGAGTTCAGAAAGTTCGTTACAACGAATTCTCTCTGATTTCACCCCTGTTCTATAAGATGTTCCTCAGGGGGAAGTGTTGTTTCTGATCTTTATTAATGATCTTCCACATTGCTGTACCAGAGCAACCGTCCTCTTTGCAGGTGATTCTTCGGTGCTTTCCAGTAATGAAAATCTGAATAACTGTCACCACGGACTCGATCGCTATGCGGACTAGATAGTTCAATGACAATGGTTTTGCAGTAAATGACGATAAAACCTAATCCATAACTTTCAGATTGAGAGATTTATCACCATTGGATGTGGGCTCCGAACAAGTCGAGTAATTGGGTGTTCTTTTGGACCCAAAACTGAACTGGACAGCGCATGATGAAAATTTGGTCGTCATTGAACAGCATAGTTTTTCTTCTAAGAAGTTTTCAAAAATCAGCGGTTGTAGCAGCATATCACGCAGTTTTCCACAGTAAGGAGTATTATGCCACTTTGTGTTGGGGGCACTCACCATCATCTTCTTTAGTTTTCAGAGTATAACAGCGAGCCATTAAGGCAGTCTTAGGACTTCCATATAGAGCTGATTGTAAAAAAGCGTTTGCCGACTTTAGAATATTGCCTATTCCAGCGTATTATAATTTGTAAATGCTTATTCTACGTTGTTGATCATATGGATAAGTTTGTGGCGGTCAAACGATTTCATAAAACAAGAAGCACCTCGGCTCTATCTCTTCTCCCTTTTGTCACTTAAATACCGTAAGGAACAGTAAGGTCTGGTGATGTCTTAAATTTTTTAATGTTTTACAAGCACCAGAGTGACTTTTAAAAACAAAATTGTTCAAAAGACATATACATCCTTTACTGATACATTTAGCTCCTTATTCTTTTGACGAGTTTCTGCAGGCAGCTAACTCCTTCATAGTATATACTATGACTAACTAGTATAACTGTTCCTCCTTACCATCTAAGTTTTTCCAGTATTCTAATTATTTAATGTTGACCATTGCTATGCATTTCATGTGAAGGCTAATAAAATGATTGATTGATAATGAGCATGCGCTTTATAAGCACCGGCGCTTTCGTCCAACCAGTGTTGCCAAATAGCGAAATTTATCCCACGGCGTAGGGATTTTTCGGGTCGGATTTTAACGTGGGATTTTTCAGAATAGTAAATTATGAAAATACGTGTTTCCGTTGTTACACTCGACTTTAGGACTACCCAGAAAAGCCTGATAAACAAGGGAAGGAGTGGATTTTATTCCATTGCTCGGTGGAATGAATGCAATACCTACCCGGTCTATTTCTCCATTCGTTTCGATTCGCCTACTGGTAGTTTCATGATGGTGTTCTCCCGGCTATTTATATGCCAGGGAAACAATGAACTATAATTCTGAGAACACCACCAAGGGCAACGTCCAAATGCCACTACTTGTTTGAACTGAACGTTTTCCCATGGCAATTTGGAAATAGGTACGAGATCAATTAGCTGATTCAGAGTTATCAAATATTTTATATACATCCGAACTATTTCATTTTTAAATTATAGTTCAGCACCTACCTACTCTCTATTCCTAGTTCACCTATTTTCTGTGCAATATGGAACATGAGAGTGAGTAAACTTCTGCGCACATTTAAAAAATTGTCAACTCCACCCCAATTGTAGACTTATATTCTCAATTAAAGCAGCGATTCTATATTCGAGTGTCCCTGTTCTCCCAAGTATTTTGTTATGGGGTAAAAGTACCTACCCGTTTTATAAAGACTTTTGAAGAATATTATAGGTACCACAAATTCATTATTGAAATTATAGTTTATTTATTATCTGAAATTTACTCACATTTCCTCTTCTACTTATCCATTTATTAGAAGAAAAAAAAAAAACAATGGTGTAGATCAGGGGTCTCCAACCTTTTTTACTGAAGGGCCACATTATAAAATATTTGAGACAAGGCGGGTCAACAATTTACTAATATTTCTCTCCCCCCTCCCCCCATACATTCATGAAGTTTTTTTAAAATTAAGAGTGCTCAGTGGTGGTTATTGAGATATTCTGGGCTTAGATTTCAAAGTAGCTATAGGTATTCACTTATATATCTTTGTTGTTGGATAACTCAAATCATGTTCTTTTAAGATGGTTAAAAATAATGTTGTGAACATTGAGAACCATTAAAAATCTTTGCAAGCGTCTTTAAGCTGATAAACAACGTGTTTGCCGACAAACTTATAGCATTGAACAATGGGAATTTATCAGGGCATCTTGCACAGCCACCAAGATGCAATGGTGTAGGTAGTAGGTACCCTTAGTAGGTACACTTAGTTTTGTGAATAGGTTAATAATATAAAATTGTAACAATGGAAATTAATTTTAACTTGAAAATCATTTCATTTCATGCTTGAGATGGGAACCCCTATTAACCCTATATCATTCGAAAATATAGGGGGTGGGGGGTTGTAGGGATATTGTGGTGCTGCGTGGGAAACCAGAGGGAGATATAGGGATATTTCGAGGGGTATGGTGGGAATTTCCCATTAAGGCATCTGGCAACACTGCGTCCAACAAGTTCCGGCGCGATTGTCTCTTATCAACCGTAAAACCACCGCTTCTTTCTGGCACGGGACACTATACTGTCCACTACGGTGCCCGCTATTTTGAGAAAGGTGGAATTTTGATGACCTCCACCCGAAATTTGGTTTAAAATGTAAAAAAATGACCCCTGAATTTTTTCAGATTTTTCGCATAACAAAAACCTACGCCGGTAGCTCGATTTTGGTTTTTGAAATACGCTTTTTTTGCCAATATCAGACTTTTGAATATAACTTTTACAAACTTCTTTGTAAAATTGTGAAACTTCGTATACTTACGTTTTTGGGGTCGCTGAACTCGAATATGCAGTCAAAACAAGTCGACAGCAACAACTTTTGACAGTTTGGAATCTCAAAATCGTCAAAATAATGTCAAAAAATGTCAATTTTTTAAAATGCATTGTGAAAATTTGTATTCTTATGTTTATTGAGTCGCTGAACTCGAATTTGCTGCCAAAAAATCAATTTTTTTTCAACATTTTTTGAAAAGTAATTGGCATACGAATTTTCATAGTTTTACAATTAATTTTGAAAAATTGTCATTTTTTGAAAAGATTTTGACGATTTTGAGATTCCAAACTGTCAAAAGTTGTTGCTATCGACTTGTTTTGAGTGCATATTCGAGTTCAGCGACCCCAAAAACGTAAGTATACGAAGTTTCACAATTTTACAAAGAAGTTTGTAAAAGTTATATTCAAAAGTCTGATATTGGCAAAAAAAAAGCGTATGTCAAAAACCAAAATCGAGCTACTGGCAAAGGTTTTTGTAATGCAAAAAATCTGAAAAAATTCAGGAGTCATTTTTTTGACATTTTAAACCAAATTTCGGGTGGAGGTAATCAAAATTCCACCTTTCTCAAAATGGTGGGCACCCTACTGTCCACCCAACTTGGTAGAATTTGATTTACTTTGTTTTTAAAATCTCATATGAACATTTTGTAGATGTACGAAAATAATTAAGTAATTAAAGAGAAAAAGAAAAGTGAAGATGGCTCACCCGAGGATGTTGGGGTGTGAGAGCTGGTTCATGAGCTGGACCTCCTTGAGCATGTTAGGCCGGTTTATGCGGAGAAGGTTCATTTTGAGCACCATAACTTGCCCCGTCACCTTGTGCGTCACCTGTCGGAGAAAATAATCCAATTAATAGGCGAATAAGATAATTACAGGCATCCTCTTATAAGGTTTACTCTTGCGTTTGACAGGGTGAAATTATCTATTAGTTGTAATACACAATGTCACAATCAACCAGTGCTGCCAACCCGTTTCAGTAAAAATTCCCACCAAATTCACGAAAAAATCCCCCAGGATTAACCAGAATATTCCCCCAAATTTAAGGTGCCGATAAAAGCAATTTTGGACACAATCACACAATATTGATATCACTAATTGAATCATAGAGAAATAAAAGGTCATATAACAAGGAAAACAATGTGAAAGAAATTAAACAACGGTTTATTACCACAAGAAACAGTTTCTGTAAAAGGTTTTTTATATTATTAAGTCAGAAAACATACGCTCCACACAGGCGTTGGAAAACGGAAGGCACAATAATTTTAAAACAATTTCTAAAGTAGGAAATTTTTTTCGACCCATCAATATTTTTAATGTCAAAAACCCAACTCCAAAATTCAGACAAGGAATGTTTTCCTAAATCCACAGAGAGAAGAGACAGGGCTCGCCACTCATTGTCCAGCTGCTGAGAATTTATTTACATTTAGTATTGGGAATCTTCCCAGGACTACATTCAGGGACGGAATTTCTCCACTGAACACTGTTTCAGGATTCAATAGATTTTTGATTTTTCATTTGTAATTATGGTGAAATTCACCTTCGATACATATGTACAGCAGTAGAAGAATGATAGAATGCAAGGATTGGCAGTGAACCTCGAAAATCCCTCAAAAAACCCCCAACCAGACTTCATCCCCACAGGGCATTGAGAGCACTGCAATCAACATTTCTGTTACCAACGTTGTTAAAGTAACGCGAAATCCATTCGGAAGGTATCATAACTCTTCTAGGGAGTGGTCTGTAACTTTATTCGATGTGGATAATTCAAACCCCAGTGGAGAAGCACCGCAATCTTTGCCTTGGTTTATTTTAATTTCTCCAGGAGTTCTGGAAACCCCTAACTCGAAATGGCCACCATGTATTGCCGTGGTTAATTTGTAATTTTTTGTCCCAGTGTTTGTTAACTTGGGAACTACCTCCACTTTAGTTAAATTTATCACCAGTTTGCGCACTGTTCTACTGAACTATATAATTGGTTTTGTATGAATGATAGATAGAAGAAGAGAAGAAAAAGTTCCAGTCATGCAGCATGATCGCATGAGCGAATTTTCGTAAATTATCGTACTATATTATGTTACACTGTTTTGAAAATTAAGGACTTTGAAGGAAAAGAAATTGTTAACTACCAATTTTATGGCAAAAAACTCAATCTAAATAATATTCTGCGATTCAAAAAGAGATTTTAGATTTTTGACTTTTTTGCAGTTTTTATCGATTTTTACCACATTTTAATGAAATTTAAGTACATTTTTCAGCATAATTTTGTACATAAATCTTTTATTGTTATGTTTTATAGTTAATAAACTTTATTTGAGCTTCTGCTAAAAAATATAAATTTAACTATTTTTAGCCGTGTCTTTTGATATTTTTAGAGATTTTAGCAGCACATTTTTTTTTAATTTGACCAATTAAAAGTACTCAAAAAATGCTGGCCAACGAACTCGTCCTTTCGTTTGCCTTTTGCAAGCTTGATTTTTTGGCCTAAGAACGGAATTTTCTATCTCAATCCCAAGGAGAGATCGTCTGGGAGGACACAGACGGTTCTCTACCAATTTCATACTTCTCAAATGAATACTTGACTGCGCAAAAGTAAATTACATTATGTATCATTTTATCGTATTTTAATTTACCAATGTTTGTCGTTTTACATCTTGATATATTATTCCCCGCTATGTAATTTTTCAAGTACATATATGAAAAACATTTCGATTATCTAGACATTCAAGTTACGGATACAAGAAAATTATCACTTAACTTGGCAGATTTTTTTTTTTTTTTTTTTTTTTTTTTTTGTTTTTTTAATTCCATTTTTGGAATCTATACATCTTGAAACGTATAATATCAACAAATTTTGAGGGGGGTAAACAAAACAAATTTTTTGGTTGATTACAAAGGTTCATTATTGAAAATTGTAAAAAAACAAACTTAAGTGGTCTGGGAAGTATGAAATGGCGAAGTGATATACAAGATTAATTCGGGGGCGACATGGAATTAAACTTTTTTTAACTTGAAATTATTGGATTACTTGATCTTATTTCAACTCCTCGTAAGATAAGATCCACCGATCTCTATGATGAGCTAAAAATTCAAAGAAACCGATACCACAGCTGCACCTCGAATAACTTTTTTTTCTAAATGACTGTTGCTTCCAAATTATGAATTTGTCACATCTAGGTACTTATCTCCCAACAGTAGGTACCTACGTTTCTCCTACGACAAGTAGTTTTTTCCTCCAATGAGCTACGTCATGGCATCCCGTCCCTTCCGGGTGGGGACCCTCCTGCCCAGGTGACCTCATTACTTACCTATCCTTCAAAAACTCGTAGCAAGACTACTCATCGCAAAGAAGTGCTATTTATGGTATCAAAATCATCGAAATTAATCATCTAAATAACAACTCCACATACTACATATTACGTAAAGGTTTTTTATATTTCTGTTCAGTGTAGATATTCCTTAAAAGTGAGATAGATATTTGAGATAGCCATAATGAAAAGTACCTACTAAGGTCTCTCAGTTGTTCAAGTAAATCAAATCTTTTTTGAAAAGAAGAAAGAAGGGAAAAAAAGGAAGAAAAACAAGAAAAACAGCTGGGAGGTGTCGGGGATTCAGGCCGGTCCGGGGGCGGCCCCCTTGACAATTAGTTCTCCAGGATGTGTGGAGAGTCTCCACAACATCCGTTAAGGGCTGCCTGTTCAGAAATGGACAGGTGGCCCCGGCAGCCGTCATGGTGGGTGGATCCGGGCCGGTCGGGGCTCTCCGGCCCTGACCGGCCGAACACGGGGGGGGTCTCCACGGGGAAAAATGCACAGAAAATGCAGAAACAGAGGATAACATTTGACAACAAGATCACAGCAAACTATAACAAAGGGATAACAACAAACACAGAAAGTAACAATTTTGATACAGACGGTAACAAGCAACTCATTAGGAATTTTTCAGAACATTCAGCACCATCAACAAGACAAAAAAAAAAAGGATTTCCGAACCATGCAGACGAAATTTCAAGATACACCTATACACCATTCCCATTTCATTATAGTTCTGGTACATGTACAAATTGTATAAAACCAACAAATGAATTTAAAAAAAAAGGTATTCCTTCCGCATATATCAGAGTTCATTTCTGTTCATATCTCCTCCAAGCAAAGCAAACCAATGCCTTTTCAGTTGGTAATTGATACTTTTAATCTACTCATGATAAAGTCATTCGTAATCATGTTTCTTTGTTTTAGGTAAAAAGTTCAGGTAAGACGGTGTTCTATCAGCAAGGTCAGTTTCTACAAAAAAAAAAAAAAACAACCTTTGCCGAACCGAACATTCGAAAACAATTAAAACTGCGAATTCTTGCGTAGTTTGCGTGCGTTTGAATACTCAATCGTGCTCGTTATATCCCCGCTTGGAACTGGGATGTACGCAAACATCAAACGGTCCAGTTTTACTGAGGACAGAGCGCGTGCAGGAGTTTGCAGATGCTCATGCTAATCAAAATTCACCGGACTTGATCCAAATCTTGTATCCATTGAGAACAACATTAATTTGTCGGGGTGTTCTCCAACTCCAACTACATAAAAGCCGCCATATTTTGCCGTGGGACAGACGTTAATGTTGTTAATTTAACTACATTCTAGTTCATTATCTCACCACCTGCTTAAGTGGTCATAACAAGATGAGGTTAGGTTTGGTTACACCGAGATTTTGGTGTTTCCCCATACTATACCACTCATATATCAGTAATTGACTGACTTATATTTTGTATTAATCAACTATTAAACTTAGCACTTAGAGCCTTGCAAGAAACCGCGCCCCTTTGACCACGCTAGGGAAGGCTTTCGCCTCCTGGACCCCAACTTTACACTTTTTTAGTAAATTTTACTATGGAAAACGCTTTAATTACGAATTCATTTAATGATCTGATCTATGAGCCTCTCATACCTTGAAATTATATTCTTAATGTACTTTTGTAAGTTCGATTTCTGGTTTCAGCACCATAGATAGATTAGAAAATAAATTTATCAGCCTCATGGTTCCCTCACAAGAACGGCACTCCATTTCAAATTTCAATTTCCTCTAAAGGCACTCCGATTTCAAATTTCAGCACCGTAGATCAATTATTAGAGAAATTGGCCTCAGGGGTCTCTTAGCTGATCAGAGCACCTCCATCCATATCTTCTAATTGTATTGCAAGTATCCCAAAGGAGCTCCATTCCGAATGCCAGCAACTAAGGCCGATTGAGAATGAAATTAAGCCTCAGGAGTGCCATAGATATTACCACGCGTAACGGGATTTTATAACCAGATTTAGTCCTCTTACTTGTGTATTACGCTTTCGTATGTAGCCTCCTCAATTACTGTTTTCCTGTGTATGGAGGAGCTTATACTCGTAGATTCCATTTTGCTAAATTAGTAAAAACTTTGAACATGGTCGTTGGATTTCTCGCAAGAGTTCCGTATCAAGAATGTGCTAAACACGTATAGGGAGCTCAGGTTGCTTGAACTCAGGGATTTATACGTCTAGTCTCTTCTTCTAAGATACTCCAAGAATGATATAGGTATCTGAAATAATTGAACGAGTAAGGCCACGTACCAGGGCTACCTTTACTATCACCGTTTCTATTCCACAACCCCATAATAATTTTTTTCTGCTACATGTTTCATTATCTTGATCCCTCGATTTTTTACGACAATCCCCAGTTCTTTACGTCTTTTGAGCACCTCCTGTTCTTCAGCGGTCTATAAGAGTGCTCTCCATAAATTATTGCTGGACTTCCATCATAATGCTAGTTTTAGGGTGTCTCTGGAAAGGTTAAACTTGTTTTAAGAATTCAAGACAACAAAGAATTCTTCAGCCTTTCGTTTTTTAGGTCGATCCTCAGTCATTATAATTATTTTCGGTCTGGAAGCTAGTCTAGAAACTGAGGAGAAAGAGATCGTAGGCAGGATTAGCTCAATTTCCTAATTTTCGTAACACTCCCGTAGTTTAGGAGATAATCTATAGTTCTTGGGGCCTTAATGCTCTACAACTTCCGTACGCAGGAAAATTTCATAGTGCTCTTGTACGGGTGCATTTCAATCTCGTACCAACCCACTTCGTTCTCAGTACAACCAGAAAAGAAAAAATAATCACACACAGGGAAACACTGAAAGGTATCGTTGTTGTTGTGTTAGAGTTTCTACTTTTCACCCATGGACATACGAAGAAGAACGAAAAATATCAGTGTTGCAAGGCTGTTCTGTGAGGAAATCGTTCTTGTTGTTCCCTCAGACGAGATTATATGAGCAGTTAGCTACCTGCAGGCACAAAGTTGATTGATAAACGAGCAATCAAATTAGTTCGATAGGTTGAGGTAAACTCGAGGTAATTACTTAGGGTAGGTATCCCTGTAATTGATAAACAGGGGATAAAGTCGTTTTTGTCTGTCCAACAACCGGTTAATTTGTGAAGGCTGAATATTTCTAGTAACAGAACACACCACCCGATGTCCAGAGAGATGCACTTGCCCCTTATAATCGGCTGTCGGAGTTGCGGAGCTGTCATCGCGACATCGAAAGTTGTCCAACGGGAATCTCGACGGGGGGAACGGCCTTGCGCAAGGACTTTCTTGTTCCTCCTCAGCCCCTCGGAATGATGTCTGTCTACGTCGAAAGTTACCGATTGTGTCCGATTGACTAGAGACCAACCCGCCAAGTTTGACCATTTTCTAGCATTGATGCAACTAAAAAAGCTGCAAATTATTATACAAAGGTTCTAAGATTTGAGCAGTTAAATTTGTCTCTTTGGGTGTCGGAAGAGACACTGCAAGGGGCATAATTCTAAGGTGAGCCATGTTTACCATCCGTTACTAAACGGACTGCCATCATGGACTCCACTACCAGATTTTAGGGAGGAAAAAAATATCTCGCAGAACAAGACATCGCCGCATTCTGTCAGAAGGGGTACAACGATGGCTACTCTGTAAGCCCCTAAATATGAATACCCCGAAAATTAAAGAAAAACTCACGCAGTTTGCGTAAGCAAAACCAACTTTTCGAATAGAGATTTTTGCATGTTGCGAAAAACGCCACGCGAATCGGTCAGCTGGAGCTCAGGGTGTAGCCCGTCACTTTATTCGTCCCTTGATATCTTAGAGACTCCCTATCAAATTGCGTTGTAATCAGATAGACAACATAACTTTTAAAACACTAATCTGATAAGGATGGAGCCTGCAAGGTCATTCCTCTCTTGTTGTCCCAGAGAGGCAACCTATAATTTTTCGACGTCCTACGGTGAACAGAAGAGATTTGAGCATGATTTTGCCATCATTATGATTGATATTACGGCTCGTGGTCAGCTGATCCTCACCAAAGTCAGCGAGGCACAAGATCCGACATGTTAATACAACATATCAAAATTTGGTCCAAATCGCACCAGTGGTTTTGGAGGAGTAGTGAGCACAAAATTTTGTCCATAACTATATAAATATATATATGAGGAAATCTGAAAATGAAGTTCTATTGTAAACGTGTTCTAGACGCAAAGAAAATGCATCCCCACCCCCAAATGCCGCCGTGCCTACTGTAATACCCCCTTTTCTACGAAAAACGCTGCAAATTATTACACAAAGGTTTATTATTTATGTATTAGACAGCCCTTCTACGTAGATCTCTAGTCCATAATTATTAAACGCCGCTTATTGTATATTTAGTATCGGAACTCGGAGCTTCGGACCTCACAAATGGGTTCAATCCATTACAGCAGCGGAATCTCACAATTTTACGCTTTTTAATATAGTTGATAAACAAAACAATTTATTACCAAGTCATCTTTCCAACACATAAAAGTGTTACCTATACTGTATATTGATATCATCTAATTGGTCAAATTTCAAAAAATGTGCTGACAAAACCACTGAAAATGGCTAAGAATTGTTAAATTGATATTTTTTAGCAAAAGATTGGTCGAATTAAGTTTATCAACTATGAAATAGAACATTCAAAAATTTATGTACGAAATTATGCTAAAAACTTGAACTTTATTAAATTTTGTTTTGAAGAATCTATAAAATTGCAAAAAATAGCCTAAAATCCAAAATCTCTTTTTGAATAGAAGAGTATAATTTAGAATACTTTTTTTCCATAAAATTAATAGCTAACATTTTCTTTTCACTCATAAATCTCCAATTTCTATACAACTTGAAATATACAAAAAAAAAAGACACTTTTTCACCTATTTTTGGCTCATAGCACCCATGAGAGTGGAGCGATCGAGCTGGCGAGAAGTTAGGACCAACTAGACCCCAAGTGAAGTCTATGTGCGAAAGAACAGATTTTTTAAGTCAATTCTAAGGCCTTTTATGGCCCGGACGGCGGACGGACATTTCAAATTTGGATTCTACGCACCTTGAAACGTAAAGTGACAAAGTTTGAGGGGGGGTTATAAAACTTTTTTGCTATACGATCACATAGGCTTATTATTGGAAATAATAAACCAAAATCGGGTAAAACTACAACCAAGACTAGATAACAACATGTACAGGGTATCTCCTTTAGGAGCAGCACAGGCAAGGGTGCACTACTAGGTGTCCTACTACTAATTTGAGACTTTTTTTTTGTCCTATAACACAAATTTTTTAATTCACGCTAAAGACCACTAGTGTCACTAACACTGCCATGACTCCCTTCACTTCGAAAGTGCATTAAATTTCTTTTCGGAATAAGGTCATTCAAAGAATTGCCAAGTGTCTTGAATAAGGAAATTTTGCATGTTTCAAAACTTGTCCAAGCTCGAAAAGTATGTCTAAATTCTACTTTTTGGTGAGCAACAATTCCAAATTTGTAGTATGTAAACCTTACTTTAACTATGCTAATTAGGTGAAAACAATATGTTTCAATGGTATAAAAAGTGGCTTTCTTCAAATAAATCTCGACTTGCCTTGAAAAATGGCCCTCCATAAACCAACGAATTTGGGTCGGTCTCTCGGTGGAACAGAATGGTAACACTTGTAGATCACTCCGAAAGTGAGACTTTACTCTTTTAGTATAGGTTTTTAAGCTCGAAACAAATTTTCCCCGGGGTAAAATATATTACGGCTAAAAAATCAGATATGAACCCATGTCGGTCCAAGATCCTTGACATCTCTTTTGATCGTCCCCAAGGAAGAGAAAAAATCGTCAACAAGACTGTGAAGCGCAATGCGACTTTGGCATACAGAACTAGGTTGAACTTCTGCTGATTCAGTTTGATCTCATTCGGGTTTTCGTTATAACTGAAAGCTAATGATAGTAGGGTAAACCTGTACACTTACATTCGAACGCTCATTACGATTGACGTCATCATCCTGTAGCTATTTTTTCGCATAAAAACGCAGGAAAATAACCGAGATATGGTTATCTCGAACCGGCCTATCCTGAAGTATCATGTAATGTTACTGTGTGTGTGTGTTTCCACGTGAAAAAGCTTCAGGATAGGCCGGTTTGGAGCTTAAAATCAACCATATCTCAGTTATTTTCGTGCGTTTTTACGCGAAAAAACAGCTCCAGGATGATGACGTCAATTTTAATGAGCGTTCGATTGCAAGTGTACAGGTTTACACTACTGTGAGATTTCTATACGCCTGTTAGCTGGCGGCCACACCACCAGTGTGCGCCAAATTAATGCATTTTTTAGCTCCCGACCTTGGTTTTTTTGTTCCTTTTTTATTAACTAAAAAGCAGGCATCATGTAATTTTACTGTGTGTGTGCGTTTCCATGTGAAAAAGCTTCAGGATAGGCCGGTTTGGAGCTTAAAATCAACCATATCTCAGTTATTTTCGTGCGTTTTCACGCAAAAAAAAAAAAAAAAAACTCTACGATGATGACGTCAATTTTAATGAGCGTTCAAATGTAAGTGTACAGGTTTACCCTACTATGAGATTTTTATACGCCTGTTTGCTGGCGGCCACACCACCAGTGCGCGCCAAATTAATGCATTTTTCAGCTCCCAACCATGGTTTTTGACATTTTATGTCTTTGCTCTGGCACATAACTCGAAAAGTGTCACGCGAGGGAGCGTACGCGGAGATTCCCTAATGATCCCACCATTCTGAGATTTGGTATGTGGGCCCTTGAGGGACTTCTGAACACAACTGACCGATCCCAGATCAGCTGAGTGGCTCTAGAATCCAGTCAACAAAATATTTTTTTCCCTAATGATCCCACGATTCTGAGATTTGGTATGTGGGCCCTTGAGGGACTTCTGAACACAACTGACCGATCCCAGATCAGCTGAGTGGCTCTAGAATCCAGTTTTTTCCCAAATGATCCCACGATTCTGAGATTTGGTATGTGGGCCCTTGAGGGACTTCTGAACACAACTGACCGATCCCAGATCAGCTGAGTGGCTCTAAAATCCAGTTTTTTCCCACACGGTGGTCCGCTAACTGATTCAAGGCCGTCTGAAATGCCGACGAAAACTGACTACAAGGTGGTGTTCCGGAACCTTGTACGAGTAGAAATTGACCCCCCGGGAAATCCGAGCTGATCGTTTACTCGTACAAGACGCAAATCAAACATTCAGTTTTCGGGTGTTGTAACAACCTAAATTATGGACTCAGTAAAAAAAATTGGGTGAAACTAGACCCCAAATGGGGTAGAATGCCACCAACCGCACTTTTTTATCTCAAGCCGTTGCCGAGATATGATTTTTTAAAGTTATTTTCCAGAAAAACACGTTTTGGACCATAAAAACCTCATTTTCTCCACTATCGATGCACTTTTTTCAACTTTTGATCACATATCTGAAATCAGCGTTGAATTTCGTATAAGAATACTGTTCTCTGGATCTTCAGAAGTTCAATCCTTAAACCATAATCCTTGTTCAAACGTGAGAAAATTATAAAAACCAAGTTTCCCGAAAATCTTCGAAGCTGTACTGTCTCCCAATAAATAATCTTGAGACTTATTAAACCTCACAAATTTATTCTTCATTTAAAGAGCTTTCAAACGATGGAGTCGCTTTTGAAATTTCCTATCAAATTGGTGCAGTTATTTAACCTGGAAGATGAAAAAACGTGTTACCTTTTGGTTGTTTTTTTCTTGATGGACGGGCTGGGATGAAAAAACAAATAAAAACTCGGCAACGGAAAAAACGCAATTGCAAATGAAAATTACTCCTGGATAAAGAGAAAACAAATTTACTTTTACATTTACATTATTGCTTCAAATGCAACTCACAATTTTGTGTTTTCGAAGTGGCTCCCTCGACTGCGGATGCACGCTCTTGCCCTTTTTCGAAACGACCCCACCGTCACAGAGTGAATGGACGAACTAACTCATTTTCTTCAGTCAAAACAATTTCAAACGCGTTGATGAGAGACGAGAGTTCAACTATTCAATGAGATTAGGAAGTCTTAGTCGTTTTTTACAGCCGCCGTGTTTTTATTTGTTTTCTCATCCCAGCCCGTCCATCAAGAAAAAAACAACCAAAAGGTAACACGTTTTTTCATCTTCCAGGTTAAATAACTGCACCAATTTGATAGGAAATTTCAAAAGCGTCTCCATCGTTTGAAAGCTCTTTAAATGAAGAATAAATTTGTGAGGTTTAATAAGTCTCAAGATTATTTATTGGGAGACAGTACAGCTTCGAAGATTTTCGGGAAACTTGGTTTTTATAATTTTCTCACGTTTGAACAAGGATTATGGTTTAAGGATTGAACTTCTGAAGATCCAGAGAACAGGATTCTTATACGAAATTTAACGATGACTTCAGATATGTGGTCAAAAATTGAAAAAAGTGTATCGATAGTGGAGAAAATGGGTTTTTATGGTCTAAAACGTGTTTTTGTCGAAAATAACTTTAAAAAATCATATCTCGGCAACGTGTTGAGATAAAAAAGTGCGGTTGGTGGCATTCTACCCCATTTGGGGTCTAGTTTCACCCAATTTTTTTTACTGAGTCCATAATTTAGGTTGTTACAACACCCGAAAACTGAATGTTTGATTTGCGTCTTGTACGAGTAAACGATCAGCTCGGATTTCCCGGGGGGTCAATTTCTACTCGTACAAGGTTCTAGAACACCGCCTTGTAGTCAGTTTTCGTCGGCATTTCAGACGGCCTTGAATCAGTTAGCGGACCACCGTGTGTATAGGAAGGGGAAAGGGGGCGCAAAGACATAAAATGTCTCTCGTGGTTGCGTACTTGTACAAAAGCTGTATCCACCGTATGAGTTTTTTTTTATCGTATCACCTCCTAAATTTGTTACATTTGGCATCAATAGTAAATTCTCAAATTTGAGGCTCCTAGTTGAGTCGCTGAACTCGAATTTTTGTTCCTTTTTTATTAACTAAAAAGCAGGCATCATATAATTTTACTGTGTGTGTGTATGTGCGTTTCCAAGTGAAAAAGCTTCAGGATAGGCCGGTTTGGAGCTTAAAATCAACCATATCTCAGTTATTTTCGTGCGTTTTCACGCAAAAAAACAACTCTACGATGATGACGTCAATTTTAATGAGCGTTCAAATGTAAGTGTACAGGTTTACCCTACTATGAGATTTTTATACGCCTGTTTGCTGGCGGCCACACCACCAGTGCGCGCCAAATTAATGCATTTTTTAGCTCCCGACCATGGTTTTTTGTTCCTTTTTTATTAACTAAAAAGCAGGCATCATATAATTTTACTGTGTGTGTGTATGTGCGTTTCCAAGTGAAAAAGCTTCAGGATAGGCCGGTTTGGAGCTTAAAATCAACCATATCTCAGTTATTTTCGTGCGTTTTTACGCGAAAAAACGGATGAGGGGCAATATGTCGACACATAAACTGGTCGACAAACGGGCAAGAAGCCGCGTCGACATCTTTCAACACCAAGGGTTGACCAATGTCGATTTCACAGGCATTGGAAATATGGCGACACAAAAATACAGCGACTAGTCGACAACTTTCAACACCCCTTGTTGAAAAAGGTCGTCCAAGTCAACCATGGGGATACGTCGACATATTTACATCGACATCCTTCGTATACCTGACATGTAGGTTAGAATGAAGTGTATAGTTTGGTGGTCTGGATGCTCGCAAGCTCGCATCTCAAAAATACATAACATCAAGTAGTCAATCCCTTAGTAAAAATGCAGATTAGTTGGATGTGTAGATCAGAATGAAGTGTATAGTTTCGTGGTCTCATAACACGATCACATAACAGTTTAGAAACGTAAATGTGACTTTTCATTTAATCCTCGGATTGAAAGACCCCATGGGACCAAGGCTGAGGACAGGTAGTGGCCAAACAACCCTTTTGTCGTCGTTTAGCAGTCCACCAGTTTCAAGAGGGGTGTTTTTAGCTCATGTTCAACTCCTGTTGTTGAAATACAGCGAAAAACGGATCTCAAATTTTTCGACATAAATCCGTCGACCAGTTTCAAAGATGTGCGTTATCGACGTTCTTCAACACCTGGTGTGGAAATATGGCGACAGGAGGTGTCGACCAGTTTATGTGTCGACATATTGCCAAGTTCCCGAAAAAACAGCTCCAGGATGATGACGTCAATTCTAACGAGCGTTCGAATGTAAGTGTACAGGTTTACTCTACTAGCGATGCCTGATATACGATCATAGTCTCAACGACCTGCGCAGAAAAGCTCTCTAATAATAATAGACAAATGTGTAATGATTTTCTTGTTCATTCAAGGGGTACCAGGATTTTTGGCCCGTATTTTCTCTCCATTGCGGTCCGCGGTTATGTTTCTCCCGCTATGCGCCTTCACACGTGTGCGCTTACTTCAATAGAATGTCATAATGAACCAAAACATGGTATAACGTCTAACTGTGACCAACTTCGTTCAAATATCGAAACTCGATAAACCAGTCAAACTTGACACAATGTAAATCGACGTTACGTGAAGGGGATAAGGTAAAAACGACACGTGCACCGCCTCGAGCGATATGTAACGCGCCGCGTATAAGTTCAAGACCTGATAAACACGGAGTGAAGCTGGGATGAGGGAAAGTGGACCCGGGGGACGAACGTTTCATTTCTCTCGGACTACGGGAATCACTTTCCATTTCAAGTTCTCTCCGTACGACGATTTTCCTCGTGAGGGGCACATCAGGTCCGTGCGGTGATATGAGATATCGGAGAATATTCGATAAGGGGGAATTTTTGATGATGACGGGTCTCGAGCAGGGGAATTTTCGATGATGGCGGGATGGCATGGCCAAACTGTAACGACAAGCCGACAACGTGATAATATGTTCAACCTACACGACGCACATAGGGGCCAATAACCTCAAGAGATGGGGGACATTGAAGAAAAATAAAACGCTGAAAATGATTACATAATGGTTTATTATTTCTAAATCAGATAGCCAGCTATAGTAACCAGCATGCTCTGGGGCTTTCGCCAGTCTCTTTTCTAGTATCCACCTCTGTTCTCGCGTAACAGGCTGCGCTCCCGATGGATGATCGTACAGCCCACCCGAGTGGTCTCATTCAATCCATGGAGCTAATTTCTATAGGAATCAAACTAAAACCGTAGGTACACTGGATTCCAAAAGCATCTGGGACATGTCCCAGTCGATTCTGCGTCCGAAATTACTTGGGTGACGACACCCTTACCTATGGCAGAAATATAAGTGAACAGCTATTCATTCAGAGGGTTTAGACTCCAACCTGCCCATGTAATGCAATTTCAATTTAAAAACGATTTGCTTCGAACTATCTGAGAAGATTTTGGGAAGAAGAAGAACGAAGGATTTTAGATGGGTTGGATCAATTATTTTTGTAACATACTACAGTATGATATAATATACTAAATATACTAGAGTGTATGTGCAAGGTTGGTTAAATGTTATATGGGGTAAAAGTAATAAATATAATATAAAATATATTATATCCGTTCCGATACGCCCCGGACGCCTTTCTGCTACTCCACTATGCCCCTAATGCCGTACCCCCCTCAAGTTGGCGCGGCGTATTATACAGGTATAACACGTAAAAGTAATAACTATCCATTCTCCTACAACCCTCTGGTCACGCCAGCCGCCACAAGGTGCCGCGGTGCCTCCTCTCACTCCACCCCCCGCTAACCCCCCTCACCATCAACCGTGATCCCCTGCCTCCCAAGGGTGCCGGGCGTGCACGCGTGCGTAAGTCTAACACTCAAAGCCTCGAAAAAGACACTTTTTCGCCCGTTTTTGGCCCATAGCATCTATACGAGTAAAGCAATCGGGATAGTTGAACGTTAAGACCAACTAGACCCTAAATGGAGTATATGTACGAAAGAACGGGTTTTTTAAGTCAATTCTTAGGCCTTTTATGGCCCGGACGGCGGACGGCGAACGGACATTTCAAATTTGGATTCTACGCACCTTGAAACGTAAAGTGACAAAGTTTGAGGGGGGGTTATAAAAATATTTTGCTATACGATCACATAGGCTTATTATTGGAAATAAAAATTAGTCCTAAGCACTAAGGGCTGGATAACACAATAGGGGGTGTTTATCTATCCCTAGTCAAACCCTATCTGGCGTTTTAATCTATCTGGTCACTGGACGGCAGGATAACAATTATAACTGGAGGTATCTAGAGCTATATACAATTATAATCTTGAGCCATTCAATTATAATGAGGTATCTAGAGCTATATATAATTATAATGTGGAGCTATACAATTATAATGAGGTATCTCGAGCTCTATAACCTCAAACAAGTAAATTGTTTACAAAAATCTTATTTGAATCTCGTTTGATTGTCTTTATTTTTATACCTTCCAATGGATATATTAGGGGATTTGTCCTCAAATACTCGTAGCAGCAACGACGAAGATTCTATCGTAGCCAAATTCGTTGAATGGAAAAGAAGATAGTTTATACCTAGTAAGACCCCGTGGAGATCACCTACTCATATGAGACGAGTGCGTATTTTTATTAAGGTTTCGGTTGGACAAAAAATTGATTTCGAAAAAACGAATTCATGATGTTTTGTGGCTCGAATCAGTGATTTTTTTCCATACCTAGCAGTTCAAGTTCGAACAAACGAAAAAACATAATTTAATTGCTGGTCAAAGTCAAGATGTCTCTTAAGGTGTCAAACACTAACCCCACCACCCTATTATTATTTTTTATTTATTTATTTTTATTTTTATATATATATATATATATTTTAAATTGTTTTAATAGAAAATAGTATTAGCTCTCTAGAAAAGGCAGATTTCAATATGAGGAATGTAATATGAAGCCTCGCACCAGGTTTTATCCCCTACAAAATCTCGAATTTCGTATCAAAGTTGACCTAATTGACATTCAGGTTATAATCAATAGGCACGCGTGGCCCGGTGGTCGTTAGATGGTAGAGTGGGAGGTATTAGCTCTCTAGGAAAGGTAGATTTCAATATGAGGAATGTAATATGAAGCCTCGCACCAGGTATTATCTCCTACAAAATCTCGAATTTCGTATCAAAGTTGACCTAATTGACATTCAGGTTATAATCAATAGGCACGCGTGGCCCGGTGGTCGTCGGATGGGGGGGGGGGGGGGGGGGGGGGGTGACAGGCGGCCGTAGCCAATCTCGACAGCAGGAAGGTGGCTAAGGTCGCCGGAAGCGGGAGTAGCTGGATCGCGATCCCCCCTCACCACCCACGCAACCTGGCCGCCAATAACCTCCTCACAATAACACCCCCTTCCCACAACCTTCATGGACCACCCTCAGTCCACCCTACATCAGTCCATACTCAACAGAAGACCCACCTGTCGATCAGGCTGATCAGCTTGGTGAGATAACCCGCATGATGACATCATGGATAAGAGACAGTTTGGGCATAACCTTATCGTCGAATACGATTGTAATCGCGATAATTATTCGTTGACTCTCAGTCAACTGCGATAACATTCGTATTCGTGTAATCGTATTCGTCTGTCGGCGATTACACGAATACAACCCATAAAAATGCGTCACAGTAATCAATTTCAATAGGGCGTCCCTCCTATAAAATATTACCTAGCATCAGAGGAACAACCTTAAAGCGAATTCAACGATTGGAGCCCAGCCTGTTTGTCTCAAATCTATTTCAATAGGACGTCCCTCTGAAGCTAGGTAATGTTAGCAAGGCTTCGCATACAATCGCATACGACGATAAGATTATGCAATGATAAGTGATAACGAAGAATTCCATGCAGCGATATTTAGCTTTTTCAATTTGAATTCGTCCTTTCTCAATTTGAATTCGTCCTATTCCAAAATGAATTCGTCCTTTTACGAAATGAATTCGTCCTTCATAAAGAGGGACCGAATCTTGAAGGCACCACCCTCAGTCCACCCTACATCAGTCCATACTCAACAGAAGACCCACCTGTCGATCAGGCTGATGAGCTTGGTGAGATAACCCGCATGATGACAGCATGGATAAGAGACAGTTTGGGCATAATCTTATCGTCGAATACGATTGTAATCGCGATAATTATTCGTTGATTCTGAGTCAACTGCGATAACATCCGTATTCGTGTAATCGTATTCGTCTGTCGGCGATTACACGAATACAACCCATAAAAATGCGTCACAGTCATCAATTTCAATAGGGCGTCCCTCCTATAATATGCGAAGCCTTGCTAATATTACCTAGCTTCAGAGGGACGTCCTTAAAGCGAATTCAACGATTGCAGCCCAGCCTATTTGTCTCAAATCTATTTCAATAGGACGTCCCTCTGAAGCTAGGTAATATTAGCAAGGCTTTGCATATTATAGGAGGGACGCCCTATTGAAATTGATGACCGTGACGCATTTTTATGGGTTGTATTCGTGTAATCGCCGACAGACGAATACGATTACACGAATACGAATATAATCGCAGTTGACTCAGAATCAACGAATAATTATCGCGATTACAATCGTATTCGAAGATAAGATTATGCCCAACACTGATAAGAGATAACGAAGAATTCCAAGCAGCAATATTTAGCTTTTTCAATTTGAATTCGTTCTTTTTCAATTTTCACTCGTCCTATTTCAAAATGAATTCGTCCTTTTACAAAATGAATTCGTCCTACTGAAAAATAATAAACCATAATTCTAAAAACCTTGTACGTGGCTTTCTATGAATTTCTTGCAAATACAAGAACTTTTTGCAACTTTCTTGTATCAATTCCTTGTAAACGTTGTAAATTTTCTATTACAAAAGAAGGACGAATTAATTTTGAAATAGGACGAGTTCAAATTGAAAAAGGTAAATATCGCTGCTTGGAATTCTTCGTTATCTCTTATCAGTGTGTGGCATAATCTTATCGTCGAATACGAATACGATTGTAATCGCGATAATTATTCGTTGATTCTGAGTCAACTGCGATTATATTCGTATTCGTGTAATCGTATTCGTCTGTCGGCGATTACACGAATACAACCCATAAAAATGCGTCACGGTCATCAATTTCAATAGGGCGTCCCTCCTATTATATGCAAAGCCTTGCTAATATTACCTAGCTTCAGAGGGACGTCCTATTGAAATAGATTTGAGACAAATAGGCTGGGCTCCAATCGTTGAATTCGCTTTAAGGACGTCCCTCACCGACAGACGAATACGATTACACGAATACGAATGTAATCGCAGTTGACTCAGAATCAACGAATAATTATCGCGATTACAATCGTATTATTCGTATTCGACGATGCACTGATAAGAGATAACGAAGAATTCCAAGCAGCGATATTTAGCTCTTTCAATTTGAATTCGTCCTTTTTCAATTTGAATTCAACCTATCCCAAAATGAATTCGTCCTTCTGCAAAATGAATTCGTCCTTCTTTTGTAATAGAAAATTTACAACGTTTACAAGGAATTGATACAAGAAATTTGCAAAAAGTTCTTCTATTTGCAAGAAATTCATACAAAGCCACGTACAAGGTTTATAGAGTTATGGTTTATTATTTTCAATAATGAACCTTTGTAATCGACCAAGGAAAAATTTTTAAAAAAATACATAAAATTAAAAAAATAAATAAAATAACCCCCTCAAAATTTGTTGGTTTACGTTTCAAGATACATAGAACCTTTAGAAAAATAAACAACTAAATTTTTTTAAATCCGCCAATAACCTCCTCACAATAACACCCACCTTAATGGACCATTCGTAGTCCACCCTACGTCAGTCCATACTCAATTTGTCGATCAGGCTGATCAGCTTGGTGAGATAATCTGCATGATGACATCATGGATAAGAGACAGTTTGGGCATAACCTTATCGTCGAATACGATTGTGATCGCGATAATTATTCGTTGATTCTGAGTCAACTGCGATAACATTAGTATTAAAATAATATAAAATATTATTAAAATATAATAAAAATGCGTCACGGTCATTAATTTCAATAGGGCGTCAATCCTATAATATGCGAAGCTTCGCTAATATTACCTAGCTTCAGAGGGACGTCCTTGAAGCGAATTCAACGATTACAGCCCAGCCTATTTGTCTCAAATCTATTTCAATAGGACGTCCCTCTGAAGCTAGGTAATATTAGTAAGGCTTTGCATATTATAGGAGGGACGCCCTATTGAAATTGATGACCGTGACGCATTTTTATGGGTTGTATTCGTGTAATCGCCGACAGACGAATACGATTACACGAATACGAATATAATCGCAGTTGACTCAGAATCAACGAATAATTATCGCGATTACAATCGTATTCGTATTCGAGGATAAGATTATGCCCAACACTGATAACGAAGAATTCCAAGCAGCGATATTTACCTTATTCAATTTGAACTCGTCCTATTTCAAAATTAATTCGTCCTTCTTTTGTAATAGAAAATTTACAACGTTTACAAGGAATTGATACAAGAAATTTGCAAAAAGTTCTTGTATTTGCAAGAAATTCATAGAAAGCCACGTACAAGGTTTTTAGAGTTATGGTTTATTATTTTTCAATAATGAACCTTTGTAATCAACCAAGGAAAAAATTAAAAAAAAAAAAAATACATAAAATTAAAAAAATAAATATAATAACCCCCTCAAAATTTGTTGGTTTACGTTTCAAGATACATAGAACCTTTAGAAAAATATACAACTAAATTTTTTAAATCCGCCAATAACCTCCCCACAATAACACCCCCTTCCCCCCACCTTAATGGACCATCCGTAGTCCACCCTACGTCAGTTCTTGCTTTCTTGAGACACAATTTCAGATCGATTTTTAACCCACTTCCCGATATCCAATCGATCTGAAATTTTGCACACGAGTTCATGCTGGCGTACATTTTAATCTATCAAATTTTCGCGAAGAAAAAGTTAGTTATACTATAAATTTTTGAAAATTTGAAATTTAATATGGGACACCTTACAAGTGTTGTGTAGAGGAGGAGGATGAGAAGGAGGAGGAGGGAGGAGAAGGATACTATTGAACGTCTGCATAAAATGACAACGAATCCAGGGTCAATAAAATATTAAATGATTTTCCTTGTCAATTTAATTTAAGTTATTATCAATGTGATTTTGAAACAATGTGATTTTGTTTCAATTTACTGTTGCCAAGAAACTACCAAATATTGAAACAACAATAAAATTAACTGAGAACATGAGAAAAAGAAAGAGTTACATTAAAAACTTGTTTTTATGGGTTCATTTTTTCAATTTGAATTCGTCCTATTCCAAAATGAATTCGTCCTTTTACGAAATGAATTCGTCCTTCATAAAGAGGGACCGAATCTTGAAGGCAACCAGAAAATGATATGCAGATACCTTTCCTCGAAGAATAATAATTGATTGCGTTGGCAGTAATATAAGAAATTTACAACGTTTACAAGGAATTGCTACAAGAAATTCGCAAAAAGTTCTAGTATTTGCAAGACATTCATACAAAGCCACGTACAAAGTTTTTAGAGTTACGGTTTATTATTTTCAATAATGAACCTTTGTAATTGACCAAGGAAAAAAATAAAAAAATATATAAAATAATAAAATTAACCCCCCCCCCCCCCCTCAAAATTTGATGGTTTACGTTTCAAGATACATAAAATCATTTAAAAAATATACAAATAAATTTTTAAAAATCCGTCCGCCCACTGTATGCTGTCCAGAGCTTTTATCCAAAAACACAGGACCAAAGTTTATGAAATTTGGCTGAAAAATGATTCATTGGCAGGGGACGTGCCAGTAACATCGGCATCAATGTTGATCAACTATAAAGGGTAGTAATTAAGGGCTGAAATATTGAAAAATCGATGCTCTCTAAGTTCCACTTCGATATCTCAAAAATTGTGGAAAAGCAGGTTACATTTGGGACACCCTGTATACTGGTATATTGGAGGGTGCAGTATGTACAGTTGATACTACCATCCAAATATCACACTACCGATTTTGAGTCGATTTAGTCCACGATTTGAGTTTGATAATAGTTGGTTAAGAGATGAAACAATCATTTCCCGATAAGGTTCGTTACAGAGGGAAATCTTAGCCCAAAATTAAGACGAGACCGCAAAGTTGCTATTACACGAATAGAATTATGTCAACCTGACGTAATTCAATTCATGTAACAGCAACGAATCTTATTTCTCAATCAACTTACCAGAATTGGTTATAATAATAATTACTATTGCATAACAACTATAATAGCACTGATGATGCCTTGTTTTAATAGGTTATTTTAAAGCAAAGAAATCTATATTTATAAAATCGTATGTCTGTCTGCGCATTGATCAGAATCATGAAATTTTGCGTTTCATTTCCGTTTCAGCTATTTGTAGACGATTGGTACCATTTTCTCAATTTTTCTCTGGGTATGACGGACATTAGTAAATAAACTGGGGACGTGATTGTTGAAATATGTTCGGGTTACTCCAACTTGAATCGCAGACTTGGTACTTGAAAATTTCAAACCCGACCATTAGGGTATCGGGGGGGGGGGGGGGGGGGTTATCTTAGACATTACTAAATAAACTAAAGCTGATTGGTAAGAAATACTTGAAGTATTCTCACTTGAATCGCAGACTACTTCAAGTTTTTCAATCTAACCCATTGGGGGTGTTTAGGGGGAGGGGGAGGGGGTGAAATGGGGTATCTTGAACGAACTGGGGATATGATTGGGCGAATGTATTTGGATTATTCTACCTTAAATGCCAGGCTACTTGAAATTTTTCAAATCTACCCCATATGGGGTGTTTTATGGGAAGATGAGGAGGAGGGGGTTTATCTTTGTCACCACTGAACAAACCGGGGATCTGAGTGAGGGAATATGTTTACTGTAACCACAAGCTATGTAGTTGAAATGTTCCAAATCTGACCCGTGGGGGGTGAAATGGGGTATCATGGACATCAGTAAATAAACTAGGGACGTGATTGTTGAAATATGTTCGGGTAACTCCAACTTGAACCGCAGACTAGGTACTTGGAAATTTCAAACCCGACCATTAGGGTTGTGGAGGGGGGGGGGGGGGGGGGTGATACCTTGGACGACACTAAATAAACTGGAACTGATTGGTAAGATATGTTTGAAATACTCTTACTTGAATCGCAGACTACTTCAAGTTTTCCAGTCTAACCCATAGGGGGTGTTTTGGGGAAAGGGGTTTGGAAAGGGGTATCTTAGACATCACTGAAAATTGGGATCAGTTTGGGCGAATATGTTTAGATTACGTCAACTTCAATCACAGGCTATTAAAATAGTTTCTAGCCTCAACCACCGGAAAGTGTTTCTGGTAAGGGAAAAAAGTGAGGGGAGGGGGTGGTTAAATGGAATAATTTGGTCATCACCGAACGAACTGGTGATTTGATGTTCGGAAGAATGAAATTGGATAAGTCTGAACGTTCTTTTGGGTTACCTATCAAGAATATTTTTAATCTGAAATATGGGGGGTGCTTGTGGAGAGGGAGTGGGGGGTTGATCTCAGTAGTTTGGCCCTAATAGGTAATTTACAAGTAAGTACTTATAACTAAGGACTTTTTTGAATCAGATCCATAGGGGTGTCCCAAAATGAGATGGGTGTGGGGGAGGGGGGGTTTGCGAGGAACTTTTGATCGGAAATTAGTTGCAGAATACGTGGGTGAAGTTTTCCGGATATACATAACGTGAGACACCCTGTAAATACTATAAGTGCAAATGTTTTCAAACGAAAAACGAAAGTTTGCTCATACGATCATGTTGCATGGCTGGAACTTTCATCATTTAATAATGATTAATAGGACGTTTCCATTTGTTTTCGTCACATCACGAACGTCACGTTACGGTGGGGTTTTCTATTGATTTTCACGTACAACCAATGCGTTACTAGGGAAGTGTAACTCCCTTAGTTTTCAAAGCAGACAAATCGTTAGCCACTTTTTGGAATGCTCTCATTTTATCACAGCATCTCATAATCCCTAAGCCTCTGTAGTGTCAAGGAAAGCTGATTTATTACGCTCAGTTATAAACTAATATTGCTAAGTAACCATAAAGAACAAATAATGTGTAAAATTAATCATTATTAAATGATCTGACTGTAGAACCGTAGGTCTACCGTCCGTTTTTTCCTTATATCGATTAAATAAACCTAAATACATCACATAAATTTTCACTGGCGTCCCATCACATTACTCTATCATATCCGCGCATTTGCTTATCGACTTGGGTTCGAAGTTTGTCAGCACAACCCACACATAGTCTCATTTTCTGATAACAGGACGGGGGTCATTGTCCGTGATAGGCGGAAAATCTTAACATGACAACCAAACCGCTAAGTTACGTCATGTTGACATACATTTGGGCGTTGATCCCTCGTTGCCCTCGTCGATCCTATTAAAGACGACTTAGCCGATAAAAATGGATTCCACGCGTGAAAGATAAAAGTCGAATGAGTTCCAAAATTAAACTCCCTTATCGTGTTTTTTTTCCCCGAGAACACCACGATGTTATTCTTAGTAATGAACCTTCGTAATTAACCTAGAGTCATATTTTTCTGTTGTGCCTTTCAGTGACCCTGAAGGATTGAGACGAAGTGAGATGGTGTGAATTTTATTTCAAAACGAAGTGGTAAGGCAAAAGATTATTCCTTCGCACATTAAACACCACCCGACACCCCGAAATCCGATCAAAAAAGTCCAACTAACAACAAAAACGGACGGAAGACCTACAGTTCTAAAGTCAGATCATTTAATAATGATTAATTTTCCACATTATTAGTTCATTATGGTTACTTAGCAATATTAGTTTATAACTGAGCATAATAAATCAGCTTTCCTTGACACTGCAGAGGCTTAGGGATTATGAGATGCTGTGATAAAATGAGAGCATTCCAAAAAGTGGCTAACGATTTTCTGGCTATGAAAACTGAGGGAGTTTCACATCCCTAGTAACGCATTGTTTGTACGTGTAAATCAATAAAAAACCCCACCGTGACGTGACGCTCGTGACGAAAACAAATGGAAACGTCCTTTTAATCATTAAATTACTTCATTAATCATTTACTTAATATTAAATGATGAAATTATTTTTCGGCATTGAGATGAACAAAATTCTAAAAGATCTTTACGCATTCCTCTCAAAAAATCCAGTAATGTTTGGACCTTGTCATTGCGTTTACAAACAGTGAAGAGATTTCAATTGTCCCCCCTACCCCCACCATCTCAACTCAGGTGCGCTTTGGCGGCAGTTCCCGTTGAGCCTTCGTGCTGTCTCCGCCATTGACAAAACTACGTGCGTTTTCCACTATCATAACCAAGTGCCTCGAGCAATAGTATTCAAAATTGCTAATAGCGGGTAAAAAAACGGTTCCGCACCAAAAATCGGATCGGTCATCATCACAGAGCTGAAGAAAAGGACGACAGGAAGGGCCCTTCTGCATCGAGTCCGTACACTGCACTCTCGTAAGTCCCTTTCACGTCCATTTTTTGCATATTGAAATCTCTTTACCTCTTCATTAGTTAATTTATTTTCACTGATACGCTCTCCACATATTTAGCTCTCCGGTATAGCCTGCTCTTGGGCTCTATACGAAACAAGAATTGGTCCTTTTTCGCAACCGGATTTCATAATTTGCACAATTTATACGGTCCACATTAAAACAGTAAAATAATTCCTTTGTCTGTTCCATCGATCAGCCATTGATTTGCGAGGTGTCGACGGGTGACCTTGTGCGCCTGCGCGGTTTCCCCCCTTGTTAGGTGCTTCGAAGTGCGCCGCTTGGGTGCGCTGGGTGTTCATTTGACGTGGGTTCCTCGTACTTACACATCGGGCGTTCCCCCTTGTTTACATTAACACCTCACCCCGTCTCCTGCCTTGTCGAATTTCGGAAAATTGCCTGGCCGAATTTCTCGCCGTTTTGCTCGTTCAATCCCTGATTTTCTTTGGTGGGCTTTTGTGTTTTCTGTCCATTTGGTCAGGATGAGTGACGCAATAGAGGTAGAAAATAGGCTCAAGCTATTGACAAAGAGAAGAGAGAGACTTTGGCTACAACTTCAGCAATGTTATGACCTTTTAAAGGAGCTTCCAGCACGAAAAGATCAACTTTTAGTTAGATGTGCGCGTTTTCCAGAATTGTATGAGCAATACGAAACACTTTTAGGCGAAATTGATGAATTAGTGATTTCCAATCCTAAACTTAGTGACGATACTGTACAAAATAAAGCAACCTTTGACAAGATGTTTTTTGAAGTCATGGAACAATTTGAAAAATATAAGCAAGTAACTGTTACTACTGCATCAACATCATCGAGTAGCCCTTCTATCAGCACTCTTAATCCTCGTGTAAATTTACCTGAATTAAAATTACCAATTTTTAAGGGAGATCCTACTGCATTCCCAACATTTAATTCTATGTTTGAAGCTCTTGTACACAGCAAGACATATTATAGTTCTATAGAAAAATATAGCTTATTGAAATCCTACCTTGAGGGTGAACCCAGTAGACTTGTGGATTCTGTTCCCTTTGTAGCGAGCTCATATTTAGATGCCTATAATAATTTAAAAGCCAGATATGGTAATTCCCGAATTTTGGTAAATAATTATTTTGAGAGGATTTTTGAGTTACAGCCACTTACAAACATGAACCCTTCGAAACTGCGGGAAATTGTCACGACCTTTCAGCTTAATATGGCTTCCATAAAAAAGTTACGCACAACGGATTTAAGTGGTGTGATATTTTTCTATTGGCTTTATCGTCTTTTGGATAGATCTACAAAAAAAGCGTTTGAGAAGGAATTTAAAGAAACAGATAGATACCCACTCATAGACGAACTCATCAATTTTTTGCAACATGAGTGTATAGCCAATGAATTGGTTGATTCACATTTGGGTGACAAGTCCCAATCTAAAACTAGTCTAGCTAAGGTTTACCCTAAAAAATCTTTTATGACTACTCAAACCACAACTGCGACACCACATAAATCTAATCCTAATGCTGTAAGTGTTTCTGCAACTCCAGTTTCATGTTCTGTATGTAAAAAAGGAGGTCACAAAGCTCACCTATGCTATAAACTATTGAATCGCACTATACCACAACGTTTAGAATATTTAAAATCACTAAAATTATGTACAATTTGTTTACGTGCTCATACTGGTGAACCATGCAAAGCTCGAGGAAAATGTAAATATTGTTCTTCGGCAGATCACAATAGTATCATTTGCGATCAATTCAAATATTCAACCTCTCGTACTAGTAACCCGACTTCTACGTCTAGTACTCAGAATACCACTGATAACACTCCTAGTCAGCACTCCAACTTGAATTTAGCCTCCACTTCTCAGACGTTGACTTGTAGAACTGATTCAGCGATTCCTTCAGGCGCAGTACTCCTAGGCACCGCTCAGGTCCGAGTGCAGCGTACCTCTGGCGTCCATCATGTTTGTAGACTTCTCTGTGATGGTGGTAGTGAAGTTTCATTTGTTACGGAGTCACTAGTTCAGATGCTGGGTCTTCCCCGAAAATCGTGTACCTACCAAGTAACTGGTGTAGGTGCAACAGGTCCCTTGGAAATTCGTGGCATCGTCTCGTTGACTCTTACGTCAATGTATCGACCACATGCCTCAATTTCTGTGGAAGCACTTGTAACTCCTTGCATATCCATGGACGTACCTTCGGTTAGAGTGCCTCATCATGTCGCTGAGCGTTTGTCTCATTTGCAATTAGCGGACCCACAGTTCCACTTTCCAGCCAAGATCGACATTCTTCTAGGGGTTCAGTCATCGTTGGATATCTTATCACAGCCTGTAGAGATCGTGCATGGCAGTCCTACAGCAACAAGTACTATTTTTGGGTACATTTTGAGTGGAAACGTTGATTCTCCAACTGACACTCCCAAACGTTCCTTCATTGCCCAGCGGATGTATCCAACACTTGATAATTTACTCCGTAAGTTTTGGGAACTTGAGGAAATAAATCATGAAGTACCGCCTTCTTCCGAAGATTTATTCTGTGAAAATCATTTTCGTTCCACCATCGGGAGGGATGGAGAGGGTAGATATATTGCCGCTCTTCCCTTTAAAAATGGTATTTCCCCCAACCTTGAGTCCAACCGTTCCGTAGCTGAACAACGTCTCTTCAAATTAGAAAAACGTTTTGAAAGGGATCCAACGTATTTCATTTTATATAAGGAAAATCTATTGGACTATGTGAGTAAAGGACATATGGTTAGGACAGATAATCCCTCCAAATATCTTCTAACACATCATGGCGTTAGAAAAGAATCTTCCACTTCTCCACTCCGAGTGGTGTTCAACCCCTCTGAACGAACTGTCACGGGTCAAAGTTTGAATGATTTTCTTTGTGTGGGACCCAAGTTACAATCCGATATTGGAAATATTGTTTTATCTATGCGATTAAATCCCGTAGCACTTAGCTGCGATGTACAAGCCATGTACAGGGCTATCCAGTTAGCACCAAATGACAGAAAATACCAACATTTTCTTTTCCGATTCTCACCTAATGACCCTGTTCAAGAGTGGGAGCTCACAACTGTGACGTTTGGCATGACCTCTAGTCCTTTTATAGCTCAGCGTGTGTTGCACCAGCTAATTGAGGATGAGGGCGCTAAGTATCCTACTGCTGCTGCTGTCTTGAAGAACTCATGCTACGTTGATAACATTGTTTGTTCAACCCCTTCGGTTGAAACGGCTTTAAAGCTCTATGAGGAGCTAAACAGCTTACTCGGTACGGGTGGCTTTATTCTGAGAAAATGGTCATCTTCTCATTCTGAGGTGTGCGATAAAATCGACGCAGAACTTAGAGAAAAACCTAGACCTCTTGGTGATGTTGACACCATAAGATTGCTTGGGTTAGAGTGGGATCCCACCACTGACACCTTTTGCTATTCAATCGATATTAAGCCAGTTAAGCCTACAAAGCGAGGTGTTCTTTCTCAAATTGCACGGCTTTATGATGTCAACGGTTATTTGGCTCCGGTTGTCTTCGCTCAGAAACGAATTTTGCAGGATATTTGGTTGGCTGGTTGTGATTGGGATGCGCCTTTGCCTCCCGAGATTAGCGAGCGCTGGTCCGTACTCCTTGGTGACCTTCCTAACCTAAAAGCTCTTCGCATTCAACGTTTTATGGGAGACTCGACAACTCGGCGGTCCGCTCAATTAATTGGGTTCAGCGATGCCTCACAGCTTGGAATTGGAGCAGTTTTGTATTTGCGGGTGGTTTCTGATAAGGGTACCGTTTCATGTCATTTACTCAAGGCTAAAACCAAAGTCGCCCCTCTCAAAACGGTTACCATCCCGCGTCTTGAACTCTGTGCAGCGGTGTTACTCTCCAAGTTACTTAAATCAGTTCAGTTTTTAGTCGAGGAGTTACACATTGTTGATACATACTTGTACACTGACTCGAGCACTACTCTTTCCTGGATTCGCACTTCCCCACACAGATTGGCTACGTTTGTGGCCAATAGAGTTGTTGAAATTTGTGAAAATTCGGAGCCACACTTCTGGAGATATGTCCCAACAGAACTTAACCCTGCAGACGCAGCAAGTCGTGGGTTAACTGCTACTGAACTGATTGCTTCTCATCTTTGGTGGCAAGGTCCTGACTTTTTATTGCAAAATGAAAGTTGTTGGCCATCTCGAGATTTTGCTGTTCCTTTGACCATCCCTGAACTGCGGACTTGTCATGTTACCAGCAAACTATTCACTTCACCAATTTTACAAGTTCTTCGTAACTCATCATCACTTCTTAAAGCTCAACGAGTCGTCATTTACGTTCACCGCTTTATAAAAAATTGGTTTTTACCAAAGGATCGCCGAATTCGAGGACCTATGACGTCAACCGAATTCCAACGTTCTATCTTGTGTTTTATACGTGTCACACAACTTCACTTCCTTGGTAAGGACATCGTGAAATTAAAAAAGGGTGAATCCTGCACGCCAATATATAAATCGTTGACTCCGTTTCTCTCACCGAAAGGTTTTGTGATGGTGGGGGGTTGTCTCCATGAGTCCCCTCTCTCCCATCAGGCAAAACATCCCTACTTGGTGCCTTGCGAGTCTTCTCTTGCAGCGTTACTTTGTGACCATTTCCAGGAATTTTCATTACATGGTGGACCATCAGTCGTTCAGGCCTTAATCAGGCGTACATATTGGATTCCGTCCATCAAAAGATTAATTCGCTTTCGACTTCTAAAGTGCATCACTTGTTATAAATTTAAATCTCAACCTAATCAACCCGAAATGGCATCATTACCTTCGTCCAGATTTGCACAGTCTCGGTGTTTTATAAATACTGCCATTGATTATGCTGGTCCAATTTTAGTAAAGGAGTCTTTGCGCCGTAATAGCAAATCCAACAAGGCGTACGTGGCTGTCATAGTTTGCATGGCTACTAGAGCGGTTCACCTTGAACTTGTTTCAGCTCTTAGCACCGAAGCTTGTCTGGCTGCATTAGATAGATTCATTGCGAGGCGTGGATTACCTTTGACTATTCATTCGGATCTTGGTAGAAATTTCGTAGGGTGTTCTAATGAACTAAAAGAACTGGGACGAATTCTCATGAATAATCGGGACGCCATCATCGAACACTTTGGTATGAGGGGTGTAGAATGGAAGTTTTCTCCGCCCTACGGGCCCAACTTCAATGGATTGGCTGAAGCTGGAGTCAAAAGTATGAAGATTCATTTGAAGAGATCGATGGGTACCCATTCATTCACCTTCGAAGAACTAACGACTTTGCTGGCTCGAATCGAAGCCGTACTTAATTCGAGACCGCTTTGTTCACTATCTGATTCCGTTGGTGATAGCCTCGACTTTCTCACTCCGGGACATTTTTTGACAGGATCGCACCTCTTGACACGACCTGAAGAGAACTTACCCGAATCTTTGCCACTTTCTTCCTGATGGCAGCGCATTGGACAATCTCTACAATCCTTTTGGAAACGCTGGAAAAATGAGTTTCTGCACACATTGCTGCAAAAGGGAAAATGGACAGATTCATCCCCTAATATAGAACAGGGTGATGTAGTATTCCTCTACGATCCAAATTGCTCTCCTTTATCCTGGCCAATGGGTAGGGTTCACGAGGTTTGCCCGGGAATGGATGGGGTCGTGCGTGTGGCGAAAGTTCGCACTTCGGGCGGTATACTTACTCGTCCTGTCACCAAACTTGTGGCATTGCCCAAATGTTGATTTTAAATAGAGTTTGGCCACTGAAATGTACAGTTATTTTCTGTGCGTCATTTCGTTGTTGTGTCTATGACAACATATTTTTTTGTCGTTTGTGTGTTATATATATCTATATATCTATTATTCAATTCGGGAACCTTAGTCCCTTTAGTCACTAACCCGAGTTACCATAAATGTAATCGTTGTTCGGAGAGAATTTTTTTCCCTCTCCTATTTTCATGTTTTTTGTTTGTCTTATTTATTAGATACTTTAAAATTTGTCATATTGACAAGCTCTTGCTTTTTCGTGCTTGTCACCAAACCCATTCATCGTACTTGCATCTTGCGCAATTTTGCTCGGTATACCGCTTCGCCGTATCGGATCTCGCATCTTTGGCTGATCGATGTACCTTTAACTTACCTTTGTTTTCTTGCATTATTAAAAAAAATTTAAAATTGTACTTGATGTCAAAATCCTTCTCATTTTGAGGTGGGAGGTATGTTTGGACCTTGTCATTGCGTTTACAAACAGTGAAGAGATTTCAATTGTCCCCCCTACCCCCACCATCTCAACTCAGGTGCGCTTTGGCGGCAGTTCCCGTTGAGCCTTCGTGCTGTCTCCGCCATTGACAAAACTACGTGCGTTTTCCACTATCATAACCAAGTGCCTCGAGCAATAGTATTCAAAATTGCTAATAGCGGGTAAAAAAACGGTTCCGCACCAAAAATCGGATCGGTCATCATCACAGAGCTGAAGAAAAGGACGACAGGAAGGGCCCTTCTGCATCGAGTCCGTACACTGCACTCTCGTAAGTCCCTTTCACGTCCATTTTTTGCATATTGAAATCTCTTTACCTCTTCATTAGTTAATTAATTTTCACTGATACGTTCTCCACATATTTAGCTCTCCGGTATAGCCTGCTCTTGGGCTCTATACGAAACAAGTAACTAAAAGGGTCTTCTCAGAAGTAACATCAATGTCTTATCGACAAGGATCGTCTATCGGAGATATCCTGACCCATAGAAGATCAGATAGGACGATCAAGAGGTTTGCATCCTTGTGGCAAGCGCAGATGTAAAGTTTGCCCACTGGCTATGGAGGAGGATCACTTTACGTCTGCTAATAACCCCAACTCATACGCATGCAAGGGTCAGCAGATTGCCAGATGTGTGTGCATCAGTTGTTGTGCAAAGAATGTCCTGCCTTCTACGTAGGAAGAGTGGAGACAGCACTTAACTTACGGGTTAATAACCATAGATCATCAGAAGTTATGAAAAAAGAAAATATGCCAGTAAGCCGCCATGCCTCGTCGCATGATGCTACATTTGATGACTACTATGGTATGAAGGTATTGAAGAAAATGAGACCCACAGAAAATAAATTAATGCTGCTTCAGTCAGAGAGGGCCCACTTGAATGTTTTGGGCGCGTATGATCCTCCAGGGTTAAACATCAACTGGGCAACCACGCTTTTACAGGCAAGATTTTCTCACCTGCCTCAAACAGTGTCTTGTCCTTGTTGATAAATAAAATGTCACGAATGGTCAAGTGTTTTGCCTCTTTATTTACTCCTACTTTCATTTCAGTTTTGCTGATTTTAAAGAAGACTAAATTCTGTTTGTGATTTATTTACGTAGCTACCTACTACTCAGTTTGTAAATTCGATTGGTGACATCCATTATTTCTTGTACTGAAATCCAGTAAAACGACCTCAGAATAACAACTAGGATTTCATTTTGCCCTGATATCCTTGAAATTATCAATCTGAATCATGTCACTACAACGGTAAACTCAAGAAAATTGAGAATCCCTTTGTTCACTTTCTGGTAGTTACATGCATTGTATTTTGACTTTATTGAATAAATTCTATCTATTATTTTCATCGAAAATCCGCTTAAAACTGCAACCAAAGGAAATATTTACCCAAGCAAATCGATGGGGAAAATCTCAATATCAGTCCGTTAGTATACTATCTTTATTTATACAGATTGTAGTTTTGTAGTCAAGAATAATATCGGCATCCGGACGTTTACGATTCCCGGGAATTGACGGCCCCGAAATCAAAGGAATTTGAGGAAAAATGAAATCACATCTTGTTAACACATTAGCATAAAACGGGATACCGTTCGTATCTTCTGTCAATAACGACCTGGAGGGCAATGACCTAACATAGTCATATTATAATAAAATAGATGAAGAACCAGCCACTGAACGAATGCAAACTTCGACGTATTGGCTTAGTATTGACGATTGTACATGATAGTTGATATTATGATTGTACATATATTAATTCATGAGCCGTCCCATCTGTAATGTTTAGTTATAACGTCAAATAACTAATCAGAGATCAACAGGCGACTGAGGATTCTAACTAACCAGAGTTTTGAATGGGTTAACCGATTGCTGCACTCGAATACTAATCGAAGTTTGAATCTAAGAAAACATTTCATCTTCAACGTCAAATTTAGTGATTTTTCTAAGGAGATCATCTAGACAGAACAACACGTTAGCAATGACAAAACCTTGACATATATAATTTTTTCAAGATCATTTAAAACTTTTCAGAGATCTGTACATTCATGATGGGCAAACGATGAAGCTATGTGCCACACCTAACTTGGCAGACGTTTTTAAATTGTTATCCTACGTTTCTCCCCAGGAACCGGGGCTTCTTCACGGAGAGGAAAATCAAATTCAAAATATCAAATTTAAAATCTATTGTAGACTCTCTATTTTTTCTTTTTGTTTGAAAATCGCATTTAAAATGATCAGTTCTAGGTTTTTAGGAAAATAATCTAATTTGCAAAAAAGAACATTTTTAGAAATGGTTGGTGGAAAGAAAAAAAAATCAGTGACGTGAAATATGAAAGTGCTCGAAAATGAGGTTAGATCAGCAAATACTACTTATTGTACATTGCAGATTTGTGTTCCATAGATGAACAGTGAGTTTTTCATTGATGTATTTTATATGTTTTTTTGTATTAAAAAACAGGATATCCAACTCATGAGTGTTACCAGATTTCAAAAATTAATTTCTGTAAAATGGATGATTTGGCAAAATTGTTGTCGGGGCTCAAATAAGTACAAAAGAATCACGTTCAAACGTAACAATCAGATTTCACGGAATTCATGTTGAAGTGTAATTGAGGAGAATGTCAGGAGTGTTACCCTATTAGTGTTACCGTAATATCAGGAGTGTTACCCATCCTTGGTCACACTCCTGAGAGGTAACACTCATGAGAATTTCCGATAAAAATGGTGTCACACAGGATGATGAAATGACAAAACTCGGGGATGGCTACTGTTTGAAACCTGTCACCAAGCAGTATGGTTGTTGACATAGGATTATTTTAAGCATCAACAACACTCGTAATTTGTGTAACGCTCATGATTGAAAATAAAAATACTCAACATGTTTTTAGGCTTGTTTCGCTGTAAAAACTACTGCAACTCCAAGCACTCCACTACAGTCTCGCATCTTCAACTCGACAATATAACCTTCACATCTGAGTGTTTCCCGCCATTTTCCATCAGCTTTCTTGATCGCAAAAATGATAACCATTGAGAAGAGATATGGGGGGGGGGGGGGGGGGGGGGGCTGACTGAAAAACTAGTTTTTCACGGGTTGGGAAAAATCTTAAAATGTAAATCCTTACTCTAAATAAAGAGGAACCAACTTACTGCAGCTAGTAACCCTGGCCAGTTCTAGATTGTCATTGTTTCGTAACTACCTAATTTCTACTTAGGTGCTAGGTAGGAGGGGACAGTAACACTCATGAGTTTCCAGGATTTCAGGTTTCATTCGTCATCACTGTGTATAGGTTAAAGGGGATTTTGGGCAGTCAAATTATTACTTCGTTGATCCCCCAACTTATACTACCTTTTTCCCCCCAAAATCACTAGTTTTGGTTAAGAATTGTGAGAATTCGTCGTCGGGGACATGAAAGCGGCAAATGAAATGAGAATGACCCTGTTAGAAACTATTAAAATTGTAGGAAGAGAATCTAATTTGCAAGAAAGAACATTTTTGGTTGGCAGAAATGGTATGGTACATTCTTAGAAATGACATGGTACCTAGATACGGTGTGGTTTAGATCAGGGGTCTCCAACGTAAGGCCCGCGAAGCAGATTTTTACCGGCCCTCGGAAAAATTACAAACTGAAAAAAGATTTTTTAATTTAAAGATATACCTATTTTCCTTAAAAAACTGTTACAGGTAACTACGAGTACAGAAATCGTCTCTATTTTTGTCCCTTCCGTTCTCGATAAGTGTAAAGTTATCTGTAAACTAGCAGCAAACTTAAGAACCATATAAATTTGTAGTACATTACAATGATTTGGTCTTTTATTATCCTGCGTTTTCATAAGGCTTACTTGAAAACTTCTTTTAGAGAACAAATGTAATTTTATGACAAGCAGTAATATTAATTCAGTTTTCTGAGCTATTCTAATTTTTAGAAGTTTACCTAATGTTATATTAAAAATGTGTGGGTATTTGAAATAATCATTGAAATTTTTAGTGAAAGTAGGCCTAAGTAAAAATCATTAATAATTATCTTACTTAGGTCTGGTATATTTTGTTCGCATTATTTTTAACTATCTTAAAAGAACGTGATTTGAGTTATCCAACAACAAAGATATACAGAGTGATTCCCTCGCAGATGCAAAAAAAATTTTGGGTAAAACTACATAAAAAATGGAGTAAAATGCCGCCAACTGCATATTTTTATCTCAATCCGTTCTTGAAGTATGATTTTTAAAGGTTTTTTCAGGAAAACCGTGTTTTTTTCCTTTTAAACTCAAATTTCTCCACTTTACTTCATTCAATTTTAACTTTTGACCACATTTTCAGAATCAACATTAAATTTACTATAAGAATAGTATACTTGGGTTCTTAAAAAGTACCATCCAAAGGCCCTCACATCAGCTCAAACATTGACGATTTTGAAAAAAGAATATTCCTGAAAATCTTTATAACTTTACTACTCTTCCCAAACGAATCCTGGAAACTGGCAAATCTCATGAAAACTGCTTCGTCTAATGCTCTTTTCAACGGTATAATCAAGTTTACTTTTATTTTGTTATTTAGTGGACAAAATTATGTTTTAATGTTAAAAAATGTGGGTTTTTCAATGAAATTGTTGGTTTTCTCGAAAGATGACCCTCCATGAACCTACGAGTATGGGGTCGGTTTCTATGTATTTTTTCACGCTGTATCGAATGGTAACCTTTGTAGATCTCTCCAAATCCGTTATAACCGAGTTTTACACTCAAAATCGCAAATGTTTAGTTTGTTTGTTACGATTAAATGTGTGTGTGTGTTATGGGGTAAAACTAGTTAATGAAAGTGTGAAACTCGATTATAACGTAGTTGAGAGATCTGCAAGAGTTTCCATTCGATCCAGCGAGAAAAAATACATAGAAACCGACCCCATACTCGCCATGGAGGGACAACTTTCGAGAAAACCAACAATTTCATTGAAAAACCCACATTTTTTAACATTAAAACATTATTTTCTCCCCTAAATAACAAAATAAAAGTAAAATTGATAATACCGTTGGAAAGCATATTAGATGAAGCAGTTTTCATGAGATTTGCCAGTTTCCTGGATTCTTTTTAAAAGAGTAGTAAAGTTTTAAAGATTTTCAGAAATATTATTTTTTCAAAATCGTCTATGTTTGAGCTGATGTGAGGGTCTTCGGATGGTACTTTTTAAGAACCCAAGTACACTATTCTTATATGTAGTTTCGCCTTTTTTTTTTTTTTTTTGCATTTGCGAGGGAATCACCCTGTATAAAGGAATATAGCTACTTAGGAAAGCACAGAATATCTCAATAGCCACCACTGAGCACTCTGAATTAAAACAAAACTTCGTGAATGTATGGGGGGGGGGGGGCTCGGGAAATATTAGTAAAATGTTGGCCCGCCTTGTCTCAAATATTTTATAATGTGGCCCTTCAGTAAAAAACGCTGCAAATTATTACACAAAGGTTTATTATTTATGTATTAGACAGCCCTTCTACGTAGATCTCTGGTCCATAATTATTAAACGCCGCTTATAGTATATTTAGTATCGGAACTCGGAGCTTCGGACCTCACAAATGGGTTAAATCCATTACAGCAGCGGAATCTCACAATTTTACGCTTTTTAATATAGTTGATAAACAAAACAATTTATTACCAAGTCATCTTTCCAACACATAAAAGTGTTACCTATACTGTATATTGATATCATCTAATTGGTCAAATTTCAAAAAATGTGCTGACAAAATTACTGAAAATGGCTAAGAATTGTTAAATTGATATTTTTTAGCATAAAATTGGTCAAATAAAGTTTATCAACTATGAAATAGAACACTCAAAAATTTATGTACAAAATTATGCTAAAAACTTGAACTTCATTAAATTTTGTTTTAAAAAATCTATAAAATTGCAAAAAATTGCCTAAAATCCAAAATCTTTTTTTGAATAGAAGAGTATCATTTAGAACACTTTTTTCCCCATAAATTTAATAGCTAACATTTTCTTTTCATTCAAAAATCTCCAATTTCTATACAACTTGAAATATACACAAAAAAAAGACACTTTTTCACCTATTTTTGGCTCATAGCACCCATGAGAGTGGAGCGATCGAGCTGGCGAGAAGTTAGGACCAACTAGACCCCAAGTGGAGTCTATTTGGGAAAGAACAGATTTTTTAAGTCAATTCTAAGGCCTTTTATGGTCCGGACGGCGCACAGTGGGGCTAAATGGCCAAAAATGGGAAAAAAATCATTATCTTTGAAATGAATTAGTGTTTTGATTTGGGAATGGTTTCATTCGATTCAGAATACAAAAATTTATTAGAAAAGTATGTTTTCTGAAGTTTAAAATTATTACTTTAGCACTAAATCTTGTGACTTTTGAAAAAAAATTATGTTAAAGGGAAAGGGTGTGAAAAATTTACTGTGATCATTTACCAACTTTTCGTAGAAAAAGTTGTCTTTTTCGTTCCAGAGGTCGTGGAATACGATGATAATTGGTTGTTTGAATTAGGGTTTCTTAATAAATATGTATGTAGGTATATTATATAGGTGGGTTTTAGCTTCGGCAAAGTGCGTTGCTGATTATTGAAGTTCAGTCAGGTGATTGAGTGAATTTTGTTCCCTAGCTTTCGACGGTTTATTCCATCATCTTCAGGGGGTCTACAGACAGACTTTTCAGTATTAAATACAGTATAAAAAGTATTGAATTAATGTTAAGTGATTAAACTTCTACAAAATTAATAATGCCTTCGCTTCCTCACTTAACGGAAGAATATTTTTCTTGGGCATCGGCCTCAAAGTTGTCACCACCAGATCAGATGAAACCATAATGCTATTAAAAACATCAGTATTTGTCCAAATACTGTAGAATATTTCCATCCCCAAAATAAACGTATACCTACCAAATCCGAATAAGCGATTTTTAGCGATGACATGTTCTCGGTATATCACGTCAGGACGAACTGACTTAAAACGAGACCACATTATAGCGAATGACAATCCGAAGAACCTTGTTGATTCTTACACGACGCGGAAATATTTAACGAACAATATCGTTTTGTTTCCAATAACAAATGGAATGAGTGGGGTGACGGCAAAGACGGTCTCGCTCTGTCTTTGATCACATTTTAATCCACTACACCTGAATACGGTGGAATACGGCGATGAAATTTGTACAGCTTCTTGATAATGGTCAGAACTTCAAGAAAAAAATGAGCCGAACCAAAGGAAGGCGAAGCTCGTTTTTTCCATGCCTCTCAAGTTGTATATCGCTCTAAAACCCAAATCTGGAGCCAATGTTCAAGCCATAATATTTTGAAAAAATAATTAGTATTTCTTAGCGATACTACATGAAATATTGCCAACATTATACCATTTAGGAATTTTTTCAATCACATAGAATGCGGTAGGCAATTTTCAAATTATACTCTCAAAAAGCTTAAAATCTCGAAATATCATGTTTCAGCCTCAATTTGGTAGTGAAAATAATTTTTAGCCACCGAAGGTCTTTCACTCCCTTATTCTACAGGTAATAAACTTTGAGAAAACCACATTACATCGATTTTTGAGTCACTTTGCAAAAATGGATTTTTTTCCACCTTGGCCCCACTGTGCGGCGGACGGTGGACGGCGAACGGCGGACGGACATTTCAAATTTGGATTCTACGCACCTTGAAACGTAAAGTGACAAAGTTTGAGAGGGGGGTTATAAAAATTTTTTGCTATACGATCACATAGGCTTATTATTGGAAATAATAAACCAAAAGGTTGGAGACCTCTGGTTAAGATGAAATGGTGGGGTATCGTGGCCATAGAATGTCCTAAATTAGACCGGATATGGACAACAAACGCGTTTCTTTCTCTATATAGCTTACATAAATAGCCTCCTACCACTATCCTGTCTGCAGCTGATTGACGGATCGTCATGGAGACGAGACAACACGCTTTTTGACGGACTGGAGTAGGAGGTGTTACGTCGTCGGGCCGTCAACACCTGACCGGGGTCGCTTCGTTATCGCTAATGAATCCCTGTCCGGAGCGTTCGGTAACGGAGGAGGTGAGAGTGATCCTAAGGAATTCCCCGGATGAATCCGAGCGCTCAGTGCAACCGGAGCGCTCAGCGTCCGGAGCGGGCGCCTCCTCCGAGCTTTCTCCGTCGCTTTGAAGCAACATCCCGGCATCCCGTGTACGCACATGCAACACTTCAGAAAATAATACAATATGTGCAGCATGACCTTTTGTGCAAATTTTCTCATGAAATAATGATTGCGCTTCGTTTTAATTGAATTTTGTGGAAATGCAATTGAACTGGTCGTTTGAAAAACCAGACGTATCCAGAAAACGGAGTTGTGGGGAAACGAGAAAAACCTGTCTTACTTACTCCAAACTTTCCCCAAAATATGAACATGGCAGTTTACCGAAAACTACGCTCTGCTACCATATGACAATCTACCGATTGTCAAGATCAAAATTCTTGGGTTTCTACAGTATATTTCAATCTTTTGATGTAATTTTGGGACCCAGGTGAAATAAGTACAATATTTAAATCACTGGGATACTTTATTAAGCTTTTCTTTATGTCGCCCCAAAAGAAAGGCAATCAGGAGGGTTTTCTAACTAGCCAGTCGGTTGATTAGTTTCTTATGTTCACTTCTTTTGAAGATGAAAGAAATACCGCAGGGAAGAGAGACGTATGCGGGATAGCAATGGATTAGGTATTGGTATAAACAATGGGAGTTTATATAATATTAATTGCTATTAACTCAAGTGAAAGAGAGAGGGAGACTCTCCGTTCTGAAGGTTGAATAACGATTAAGACACAAACTAGATTATTTGTAACATAAAAAAATCGGATGAAATCGGATGAAAACTGTGGAAAATAAGCTTGTTACAAGGATTTGCGGACACACAACAGACACACACACACACACAGACAGACACGAAACCAAAGTTGTTCAGAATGGTTTAAAACGTAAAATGCGAGTGGAAATTTTGATTTTGGAGACAAAAATTGATTTTCTCCCGAAAGTGAAAACAATGCTTCCGCTACCTTTAGATAGACTCGGAAGCAAAATAATACTAAAGTATATCCTACTTCAGCTCGCCGATAAATCAGCGACATTAGGGAAGATGATGATGGTTGTTGCACACATGGAAATGTCTCCTGGTGGTACGGATTTATAGGCGAGTTGAATTCGCATTTTCCAACAATTTAAGCCTCCTAATAGACCTACATAGGAGGTTGAAATTTGGTAAGGAGCCATTGCAATTTAGCTTCATGTTCTACAAAATTCGCTTTACAAAACTGCCAAGTTGGGTGTGGCACATAGCTTCCTTAACCTGAACGTATTGATCAATGGAATGCTTCAAATTATCTTAAGTTCCAGAGCTGACATCTATGGGTGGGGGAACGGCAAATTAAGATGGAGTATTGAAATTTGTAAGTGTAGTAGATAATTTGATTTTACGGAAGAAATTAAATGAAAACAGTTACCGTAAGACTTCCTACCAGGTGGTACAACTTCCGACCAGCGTAGGAATGCAGGCGCAGAGCCCTCTACCGGCCATAGAAATGAAATTAGGAAGTTCATTAAGGTCCCAATAGTGAAACCAGAAGATAAGTTTCTTGACGTCGCTTATCATCGTTTTCTTCACGTTTTTGTTATCAGCTATTTCGACACATTTTCCTGTTGTGTTTATAGTGTGCCTGCAGCTACATGTTTCCGATAGATTTTCCGAAAAGGTAAGTTCACATACTTCTTCAAAATTATATGAGGAATTTACCTAAGGAATCAGATGTTTTATTTAGTTGTTAGTTAATTTTCCACAACGAAAAACTAAAATTCGCCACTTTGGGATGCAACTTCCGACTACCCGATTTTTTGTTTTAGCGCATTTTTACGTGTTTTTCTCATTTTGATTGAGCTTACTCATGTATCAGTGTTTTCTATGTGTTACAGGCATGCCACGAAAGTACCGAAAGAAAGTCCCTATAGAAATTATACCCAAGACACTTTGGAGGCAGCTCTGAATGGCAGCTCTGAAGGCAGCTCATTTCTGGTTTTGTTTTGTATGGAATAAATGTTTAAAAATGAAATCTTTTTGTAGTAATAGGTGAGAGAATCCATCTGGTAGCAAAATACGAGGGTAATATCGAGCCAGGGCTTCATTTCTTGTTTATTTGAGTGAAAAAACTTGAGTGGTCCGAAGTTGCCCCCACGCGGGGTAATGACTATACCACTTTTACCTTTGTTTCTCATGGGTTCCTAATGCTCAAATGTTAAATTTTGAAATGGAAATATGACGGTGAAGAGATCAGGTGTGACACATTGAAAGGCCAACTCGATTGAAGAGATACAGACAGAGAAATCTCAAAAAAACCTGAAAACGGTCTGAAGTAACCCCGTCTTACGTTAATGTAATTATGTTGAAATAATGAATATACAAAAATCGTTCAATTACAAAATTATTGTAGTAATTGTTTATGTAGACGTCTGCATAGGATGCAGAAAGTAAAAAAATGAAGCTTAATGCAATTTACGTATGCGCATGCGCAGAGTGAGGTATTGATTTGGGATCAATGAAACTGATAGGGGACAATATTCTCTCTAATAAGCCCATTCACTGAAAATTTCATCAAAATTTGATTAAAACTGTGCAAATTAAGCTTGATACAAGAATTTGCGGACACAAAACAGACAGACAGACACGAAACGAAAATTATTCAGAATGGTCCGAAACGTAAAATGCGAGTGGAAATTTTGATTTTAGAGACCAACAATTTTTTGTGTCCCCCTCTCGGAAGTGAAAGCAATGCTTCCGCAACCTAAGAGACGTCTGCATAGGATGCAGGAAGTAAACAAATTAAGCTTAATGGAATTTACGTTTGCGCATGCGTAGAGTGAGGTAATGATTTGGGATCAATGAAACTGATAGGGGACCATTTACTCTCTCATAAACCCATTCACTGAAAATTTCATCATAATTGGATTAAGCAAGTTAAGCTTGATACATGAATTTGCGAACACACGACAGACAGACAGACACGAAACGAAAATTATTCAGAATGGTCCGAAGCGTAAAATGCGAGTGGAAATTTTGATGTTGGAGACCAAACATTTTTTTTTTCTCTTATTCTCGAAAGTGAAAACAATGCTTCCGCAACATAACTGACGTCTGCATAGGATGCAGGAAGTAAAAAAAAAATTAAGCTTAATGGAATTTAGGTTTGCGCATGCGTAGAGTGAGGTATTGATTTGGGATCAATGAAACTGATAGGGGGCCATCCACTCTCTAATAAGCCCATTCACTGAAAATTTCATCAAAATTGGATAAAAACTGTGCAAATTAAGCTTGATACAAGAATTTGCGGACACACGACAGACAGACAGACATGAAACGAAAATATTCAGAATGGTCTGAAAGGTAAAATGCGAGTGGAAATTTTGATTTTAGAGACCAACAACTTTTTGTGTCCCCCTCTAGGAAGTGAAAACAATCCTTCCGCTACCTAAGAGTATAGTATACTTGGAAGAAAACGTGAAAATGTTGATTTTGGATGAAAATCCTTAGGCTATGAGGAAGCAAAACGAAAACGACACCGCTTTCTTTGCATTCTTATTCTGCTGCATCAAATATTTTGTTAGGAGTGTACCAATTTCGTCATCATTTCTGGTATTTTCGCTTTTCTCCGGTTCGATGACACGGATTCGGATGTTATGACTCGAAAACAGTCAAACTCGGGGTCGAATAGGAATTCTCGGTTGAGCAATAAAACCTGCGGATGAGAAGCCAAAACTTACGAAATATTTTTTCGCCGGTGCCAATTAGGTGAATTTTTCTTGCGATAAACCGAGGATTAAATTGGTACTAGGTGAGACCACATTCCACACATCACCACTACGTCGTACTACATCTCCGATATTTTTTATTTTACATAAATTGCAAGGCTGTTATTTCAAGGAATCTGCTAGAAATCTAAATGTCAATTTTCCTAACTCCAGTTTTGTACCAGTAGTTGAAGAACTAAATTGATAAAAGGATAAAATTCCCTAACATTCTTCCATTATATGGATGTGTTGAATTCCGAAATTGTTAATACAACGTGGTTGCTTTGGAAAAACAGTGTGAATGTATATTTTTAGGACGTCTCACTGAAATGTCTAATAGGCAACGCTATGTAAAAAAGAGGGACGCCTATTAGAATTGATCCAGGGAGGTGTGGGACAACCCAAGCATGAGAGAAAAAAAGTCTGCCAAGTTGGGAAAGGCACATAGCTTCCCCGTTTCCGTAACATGAATGTATAGATATATCAGTGAAAAGTTTTAAATGATCTAGAAAAATTCCCTAACGGAAAAGAGTATTTATTAATTAATTTTACAATACGGTCAGACCAATGCAATAAGAATTAACTATGAGTCAATAATGAAGTATAGAAAATGTCCGCTTATAGGGGAAATTTGAATGTTGAAGATAATTAACACATAGGTAACAAATGAAAATACACTACCATTGTTTTTAAGGAATAAAATATTTTATAGGCTATAAAAAATATGCTAGCTTAAAAAGGCTATAAAAAAATATGACAGCGTAAAAAGGCCTTTTTATAGGCTAGAGTAAATCAAGGTGTATCGTGAAACGTCATAATTGGTAAATTAAGGATCGAAAAAATGACGCTCGATGGAATTTACGTTTGAGCGTGCAAACGCAAAATGAAGTGATGATTCGAGAACAATGAAATTGGTACAGGACCACCTACAACCTAACCTGCATAACCCCTGACGATTTCATCAGAAACGGATGAAAAATTGAAATTAAGGTCATTACAGGGATTTCATATTGACGAATGCGCAGTAGGGTATCAATGATACAATCATGTTGCAATTGATATGGGATGATCAATACGTCTTCTCCAAATTATCATCCAAATTTGAGCGACATCGACCAACTAGGGTGTGAATAAATGGAGCATAATGGAATTTACGTGCAGAGTGAATTATTGTTTGGCAACAATGAAACTGATAGTGGACCATCTACTGCCTCGCCGGCACAATTCCTGAAAATTTCAATAAAATCGAATGGGAACTGTGAAAATTAAGCTTGTTATAAGGATTTCACATTTTCGCATCCGTAGGAGCTACTAATATTACGAACGTCTCGAAATTGATATGAAATGCTCAAATTGTCTTCTCCTAACTATCCCCCAAATTAGAGCGAGATCGGAATTTTTGGATTTTTTGATTTTGGATTGGAAATTTTTGCTTGAATGTTTTTGAAATTATTGATGAAGTTCATTGTGTGTTTTATTCTGATTGTTGTTTCCAATATTTATAAGGTAAAGAGAATAAGCTGAATTTATAATGAATGTTTTAATAATTTGTAATTTGTATTTCAAATATCCACTAACGCTGTAATACTGAATAGATTATTTATCATTAACTGTGAAACCACGATCAATTTCTAAGTTTTGTACTCTTATAGTTGATTCAACTGGGTACTGACAACACTACGTTAATGATATAGGTATTTGTGTTGGTAGCCATCATTACTCACAGGAGTACTGGTATGAGGGTGGAAGTTTGGCGGCTTCTTCCTTTCAATATTTTTTATTCTTTCTTCACAACTATTTTCGCCTATAAGAGGCCTCTTCAGATGAATTGGGGTAGAACATGATCCATACAACGTTGTATTTCGTCAAATTTTGCAGAAGATTTAATTTAGTCGAGTACTTCTATATGGGGCCTGAGAGAAGTCAATCTTGGGGAGATTCGTAAAATCCTGCATAGCAGATAATTTCTGTATAATGTATAGGTATTCTTACACGTTTGCAAGTGATTTGTGTGGAAATTACGGCGTTTAAAATAGAAGATAAAGTTAATTTTATGGGGGGGAATACATTTTACGTTTCGCTATGCAGGATTTCACGAATCTGCCCAAGAATGACTTCTCTCAGGCCCCATATAGAAGTAATCGGCTAAATTAAATCTTCTGCAAAATTTGACGAAATACAGCGTTGTATGGATCATGTTCTACCCTAATTCACCTGAAGAAGAGGCCTCTTATAGGCGAAACTAGTTGTGGAGAAACGATAACAAATATATACAGGAAGAAGCCACCTAACTTCCACTCTCATAACTGTACTCCTGTACGTTAATGATGCGTACACTAAAAACTGCTTCAATTATGTACTTATTGTAAAGCGTACTCGAATGTAAGGAACATACAGGTTCATATACATTAAATAAAAATAAGGTAATGCTTGAATAACTTGATATTAATTAAATAATATTGTTTTTAATCTCAGAAGAGTTGTTGAAGACTTCTTGTGATAATCCTCCATAATTTAGGTAATTGTAATGAAACACCTTTAAATTATCACATATTTATTGCATTAAGCAAAAACACAAAGCTTTTCAGCAAAATTTTAGCCATCTTCAGGCAAGCACAACAAAATTAAACGCAGGAGAAAAGCTACGTAGCTTTTGTGATCATTTAAAGCTTTTGTGTGAATATGTGATAATTTAAAGGTCTTTCATTAAAATTACCTAAAGCAGGGGTGCTCAAACGGTCGATCGCGATCGACCAGTCGATCGCGAGTGCTTTTTGAGTAGATCTCGAGAAGAAAAAAATTTTTAATAAGTAGGTAACTAAACTACAAAAATTTATTACGTAATAACACTGCAACGGCGGCTCTTTAAGTTGCAGTTGGAAGATAGGGAGTCAGCTGAACACACTGATTTAGTTCTTCACACGGACGTCAGGTGGTTGAGTCGCGGAAAATTCCTAGAAAGGTTTCAAGAATTATTGCCCGAAATAACAGCTTTTCTAGACGAAAGAGGTGATGACACTGAGATGTTGAAAAACGAAAAATGGCTGACTGATTTGGCATTTTTGACTGACATCACAATGCACTTAAACACCATTAACTTGGAGCTTCAAGGTAAAGGAAAAACTATTATTGAGATGATTAGCGCAGTAAACGCATTCAAAAGTAAATTGCAACTTATGATAGATCAACTGAAAAGAAAGGATCTAAAACATTTTCCGTCTTTGAATGCAAGGATTCCTCAGCTGATACGTATGAGGCTGAATCATCAAATATTTTGGGACAATTCGAAATTCGTTTTTATGATTGCAGTAAATTGGCAAATATAGCATCATTTATGAGTTATCCTTTTTCATGTCACTTATCTTGTGACTCATTGAGGAATTAGCTACTGAAGTAGCAAGTCAGTTTAATATGAACTCATGTTCTGTTGAAAATGGGTTGGTGCAGATTATATCAGATATACATCTCAAAGCTACAGCATCTGATACAAATTTCTGGTGTTTTATATCTGAAGATAAATATCCGAATCTAAGGCAAATCGCCCTTCAACTGACGGCAATGTTTGGGTCAACTTACTTGTGCGAGTCTGCATTTTCTGAAATGAAGATAATTAAGTCAAAATATCGCAATCGACTAACTGACGATCATATGTCATCATGCTTACGATTGGCACTCAGTGGTTACGCACCATCTTATGAAAAGTAGGTATGCTGAGGACATGCAGTGCCACGCTTCAACATCCAAAGTCACTCCTTAGTTGAGTTTAACACCATATGTAACTCTTTTGTTTTGTAACAACGAATAAACTCGCAATTTTGAATAACTAGGAGTTTTTTCATTGATATTGTAGAGAAGAACTTAAGTAAACCTAACCCAAACCTTGACTAAAATAATGTAAATTGTGCGGAAAGCTAATATCTATATATATGCTAGGTAGGTAGGGTGTATCGTGTATGTACGACAACCCTGCATCACACATACTTGCAGCCTCTCAGAGTCGATCGTAAGTAGTCTAAAAATATTGAGGTAGATCGCCAGCAGTTCAAGTTTGAGCACCCCTGACCTAAAGTATTGTTATTCATTAATAAATCATTACCATCGTCATCATCATCATATTAGGATATAATGAGAACTGCCTATCAGCCGTTGAAATTCGGGGCGCTTTCCAGTTTATTTTTAGGAACAATCAGCTCCTAATCACCAACGCAGATTACCATAGTTTTTGCAAAACAAAAACAAAAGGCCGGACACGGTCGTACGAGAGCAGGTAGGATAATATTCACCTTCGTGAACTCCGTGTGAATGTTCAGAACGAAATAACGCCTTTTTTGTTTTGAAATTTACGGCTGGGAGCGAGTCGGGCGATAATAAATATTCCGGTCGTATCTTGCGGTACCGACGTAAGACCGGCTGAAAACTAATTCCGCTGGCGGTTTTCGCGAGTCCTTGAAAGAGGGAAATGAAGATAAAATAAGCGGCTAAGAAGACAAAAACCAAGGAAAACGGGAAAAAATGTAATTAACTGTAACCAATAACGTAGTGCCTTTTCCTGAAGTTTAAAAAGTGCCTACCTAATCAACTTTAACTGATGAGCGAGGCTGGAAATCTTGGTATCAGAAGTACCTACCCACTTGTTCGGACAGACCATTCTGAACGCGGTTCTCAGAACTGCGTTCTGAACGGAACGTGAGGAGAACCATTCCGAACCCCGTTCGGAACGTGTTGCTCTCCAAACGCCGAACGCGAACGATGAGAGACCTTCATTAAACCAATATTCATACTACAAGAATATTAATTTATTTTAATATTGCAAATAAATTTTAAAACAATGCGGTTAATAACGGGAACAAGAAAATCGATAAAAAGCCGAAAACGGGATACCCAAACAATGCGCGGGTTATCGAAGATAAATTTAAATATGGTGAGACCATGCTGAAAGCATTCTGTGCGCATGTCCCGAACCAAACGTTCTGAAGAAAATTAACAACCGGTAAAACTGGTTCGGAACGGTTCGGGATTGTCTGTCCGAACAGCGAACCACATGTTCAGAACGCGTTCTGTGACTGTGCAAACTGCCAAAAAGGGGCGTGGCCTAGGTAGAACGGTTCCGAACGATTCAGGATGGTTTGTCCGAACGAACCTATAATTCAGCATTTTTGCTACGATAGGTAGGTACTTATGTAATTTAGATACCCCCTGGAGTCAATGGTATTCCAACTTCTAATTACGTCGTGTAAATTATATTCTTGCGATACAGTCCTGACCTTGGAGTACATCTAGGTAGATAGATAGCGATATCGTATATGAAATTACTCTATCTTTTCTAGACTAGGTTCATGAGATCAAAGATTCCGAGATCCTGACTCACGCGAGCGTAGTCAGATAATCAGTGATAAGCAACATCGATTCGCGCCGTTCAAACCACAGAGGAGGTATTCTAACGACCGGCAGCAAACCTACGCGATGGTGCAGAATCCGATTCATCTCAGACACGCCCAGTAAACTCTTAAGGCGACGCACGAACCCGACGAAATCACGTACGAGGTGATAATGAAGGTCTTTCGTCAACTCGGTACCTAAAAGACTGCTTTAACCAATATTCATGAGGTGGCTGAAAAAACAGCATTAAACGACAATAACGACCCATAAACGATCGATCGGATGTAATCAGGAGTGATTTACTGTTCCATTCAAGAAGCCATTGCCTCAATTGGAATTCATGTGTATGTAATTTGATAAGACCTTAGGAGGCTTTCAATGTTGGTTACTAAGAGCAGTTCAATGGAACATATAATGTGAACCTAATGTTGAAACACTGTAAATTATATCCCCCCAAAAAGACGCGCCGCGTACGAAAGATGCCAAGCCACAAAATGCATGATATCATCCGATTCGGGCCAAGTCAATAGTCGGATTCTCTCGCTCTTTTTGACTGCGTTTGGGAGCCAGACGCTAATTCAACGGCTTGGCATGTACTGGTGGTGGATTCAGACATATCACCGAGACTGAAAATATATTCCTAATCTTGAATAATAATATATTTAATTTACAAATAATATGGGGATGTGAACCCTTTAATGTTACTTCGGATTAGTACAACGCTCTTTACAGCCCATATTATGTCATTGTATGATATAATTTCAAGAGATCGACATTCACAATGGAATGAAGGTTGTTTCACAAAAGTCGGTCATGCAACATGATCGCATGAGCGAATTTTCGTAAACTATCGTATTATATAATGTTAAATTGTTTTGAAATTTGAGCTTTTTGACTGCAAGGATATAGTTAACTATTAATTTTATGGCAAAAGTATTCTAAATAATAATGTGTTATTCAAAAAAAGGTTTTTTATTTTTAGCTCTTTTTTGTATTTTTTTATCGATTTTTTAGCAAATTTTAATGAAATTTAAGTACATTTTTCAGCATGATTTCTTACATAAATTTTAGAATGTTCCATTTTATAGTTAATAAACTTTATTTGAGCAATATTCAGCTGAAAAATATAACAAAAAAACTTGTGATGACTTTCAAAATCAAAATGCCTGTGCGCATGCGCAAATTTGAATTTTTCGTAACGTCGATTTATCATTATCTATGGACCGATTCCGTTGAAAGTAGAGGGGTAGTGGGCATATGTTCCAAGAAGATTCCCCACGGATTATATTGTAATTGGTTGAGTAACAACTAATCCTGAGCACATCCTAATCCTAGCACTAATCCTAAGCCTGAGCACATTACAACTGAGTGACACAGGCAAAAATCCGAGACTAAAGGACCGATTTTCATGAAATGTTCAGGGAACATGCGGATTGTTCCTAAATTATATGCTGATGGATTAATAGTAATATGAGGGCAACGCAAACGAGGATTTCTTATAACTTTGATTTATTAGTCCGATTTCGTTCAAACTTGGGAGGTCGATGGGACCTGTGGCCAAGGTGGTTTAAAGTTCATTCACCAGTGCCCCCCCTCAATCGATATATGCCGTTTTTTAAAATAATTATGCAGGATCTCAATTAAAAGGGCCATTAGTGGCATTGAACAAGGTGTAAAAGGGCCACTGCAAATAATTAATCGATTCTAATGAGACCAATTTAAAACCTCAAGTCACTAAAAACGGATTACATCATGTATTCCGGAGCCACTGCAAATAATTAATCGATTCTAATGCGAGCAATTTAAACCCTCAAGTCACTAAACGGATCACCATCATGTATTCCACTGGCAGATCGGGGAGGGGAGGAGGATGATGATGATCACAATAACAGTCGCAGAGCAAAAACCGCCGCACTCTACCAAAGGAGTTATAGCAATGATCATTAATTTACCCTGAAAAATAAAAAACTACAACTAAGACTACATATGTATATGCTGCTAGGCGTATCACTAAATTACATATATCACTGATATGTACCTACTATATATACAGCCAGGTAAATGTCATATGACTAAGCAAGTAACTGTGGATAAGAAGGGTGTGCACGGTAGCGATCCGAGTGACCAATATTCGGTCCCTCCTTGGAAGCTGGGTCACGAAGGGACCACCACACGGACCTTTGGCTCTTGGCATAGAACAATCGATGTGCAGCACTCACTAACAATGATTTCTAGATAATTAGGCTTGATTTCGCTTTTGCTCCACAGTTGAAATAATTAAGGTAATATATAATAAATTATCGCCCTTGAACGATTGGGAATCGGTGCTTCCAGATGCTTTACACTCAATACGTTCCCTTCTTCGTACTTCTACTAACGAAACACCTCATGAACAATGTCCAAGCACTCTCCTCGAAGTTCAGGAGGTTTATCTTTGCCTTCTTGATTGATGAAGTCGGGATCAGTATTGATGAGGAGACATAATCGGACGACTAAGTATGATCCAATTGAATGGGTGCCTAGAAGAAGGACGTATGTTAAGAATGACGAACGAGAAGGAAGCGGTTTTTGTATCGTAAACTACTGGTAGATTGCAGTAAAATGCATTCAAAGAGAAGAGACTTGTGCTGGAAATGGGAAGTTAAAGGGCAGTATTTTATCAACCAACTGAAAAAAAAAATCTGAAAAAGTGAGTTTTGAAAGTTTTTTCGTCCTCCTGAAAAGTTGCGAAAAATAACATACGCCCTCCTTCTAGACACCCATTCAATTGTTGAAGAAGTACAGCTTACTAGATGTTGGCCCGAACAATGACCACATACGTTACTCAGATGGAAGAGAAGCCACAATGTTACTGAGGGACGTAGAGCCATTAGGTGAGGCAAATATTGGCCACAACCCTTTTCAACCTGATGGTTATCAAAACAAACTGCCAGCCCAGATGTTGTTCCTGAAGATCTTAAACAATTCTCCAATCACTAGTAGCCAACTCGCAACACCACAAGAAATGGCTACTCCGAGCCCCAGTTCATCTGCAGAAGACAAGCCAAATTAATCGCCTAAACCTCAAACTCCAGATTCTTCAAGTCGACTGCGACTGCGTCGAACCAGAAGATTACCTGCGTGGTTTAAGGATTGGGGATTGTTATAATAGATGGAGAAAATTATATAAATTCAGTAGCCCTTAGCCTAATATTTGAGATTTAAAGGTTTGCTATCTCAGTTCACTTATACTTTAACGTACATCATTGGAAAAAATATAAAGAGAAAGCCAGAAGATTAATCGGAAGTGATGCGTCAGTCCTGCTCCCGGTGACCGAAAAAAGGATTAGGTAAGGGTAGCCCTACTCTACAGGGGTGAACCTGAAAGCATGATCGTTTCACCGCACTGAAGGAAAATCATGGAACTATGACATAGGGCACCTCAAGGTAATGAGAGGGATTCAATTTGAAGGTTATAACGACTCCACTTTCACTCTATTCAACTTGAAACGTAAAAACCCAATAAGATATGATAAACAGGTGGTAGATTAATGTTCACAATGATATCTGGACAGGAGGTCAGGACGTTTCTTCGATGCGATATGTGCCATCAGAATTGGCTCTTTCACAATCCATGAAGGAGATCTGACCCTCAATGCGCATCCTAGGCGACAACTCAATGGAGTTATCACTAATGGCCCTCGCAAGAGCATCAACAGACTAATGGGGCTCCGAACATGAGAAGCTCGAGGTAGAGCGCAGCACGTAAACAAGGACCTTACCGATTTGCTCTTCTTTCGTTGCCTGTAAGAGTAGTGATGACAGTTTTTTTTTCTTTTGAGCATTTTTGAGCAGTGTGATCTTACAAGATATACTCTGGGTGTAGCAGGTTAATCGCTTCTCCCCTTTGAAGAAGTAACTACTCTCTATTCATCATCTCTCGTTATCACATGATAGCAGAGCTTGGTTTCGAACCAACCCCAACCCCCTTTTCCAAGGCAAAATGGGCAAACAACCCAAAACTTATACCCTTAACAATTTTAAGTCACACCCCTGCACTGTCTATTTCGAGCCCACCTGCCACTCCAACCCCCCCCCCCCCCCCCACCCTGCTTTTTGAAAGCCCCAGGAGTGTGATGGATAGGAGAAGTCCTCCTTCTCGATTCTTGCAAATGTAACTTCTAAGGGGATATTTCCTAGACTCTTAGCTTATAGGGGAGGGGGCTCTGGGTGTAGCAGGTGAATCGCCTCTCCTCTTTGAAGGAGTAACTACTCTCTATTCATCACCTCTCGTTGTCACAGCAGATATATATCTACAGAGATATTGATAAGATTGGTGGAGCGGGAAATGACTAGTAGAAAGAAAAGGAGTGTAACGCATGGTATCAACAAGGAGAAAGTCATGTCAACCACCATGTTCCTTCGGGTCCTTCACCCCCTAGCGCTCCTAGTGGTGGACCTAGTCGTTTCGGAGTCCCATTTGGTATAGACTATGGACCCACATGGGCATCGGTTGTTGTTATCATTTCATTTAGATTACCATTATAATTTCTTTCGGTAGAGGCACCTACGTTCATTTAGTTTTTAGCAAATTTTCATTTAAAAAGGGAAAAACGAGCTACATATTGTGTTCACTTTTTGTATGTATGTATGTCCTCTTAAAATCGTTTTAAATGCCACTTCCCGATGTCTTATTTTGATGAAACTTGGTGTGGATGTAAACTGTAACATGGCGAGGATAAAGATGTATCAGGGGCCACTGAAGCATGAGACACCATTGATCAGCGAAGTGAACTCCAAAGCCATTTTATCTCCTATTCGACGCAGCAACCTGAAATTTGAGAGATAGGCTGAAGGGAGGATGCTGAAGACGACTGAGGGGTCATTGATCAGCTGATTGAAATCCAAAGCCATTTTGACTACTATTCCACGCAGGAAGCTAAAATTTGAGAGGGAGGCTCAAGGGAGAATACTGAAGACGCATGAGAGGTCATCGATCAACTGAGTGAGCTTCAAAGCCATTTTGTCTCATATTCAACGCTGGAAGCGTCTATTTCACGCGGTTCTCCTTACAAGAAAATGCGCTATCGTGTGACTCACTTCGTGAGCACTGATCTACTACTTATCTAATAATGTACCATAGACAACTTTTAGTAATTATATCTCTGTTACATCAGTGGTCAGCATTGAAGGGCCATCTAATACAGAAATTATAAACCTTTCTGTAATATTATTCGCAGCATTACCTACTATTCAAATTTCATAAACTTTACCTGTGGTTTGGGAGAAAAACTCCGTATGGTAAAACGCAAGATACAACAAATTTTGAGGGTGATAATTCTTTCAAGGTCGACTACAAATACATCTGAACTTTATTGAAAATAATAAACCTAAACGTAGTTTCAATAACGCATGGCCGACTGTTTCCCCATATAAGATCCCAACGAACTTACACATCTATACTATTAATAAGAATGAAACTCCGTCCGTTTGTCTGTTTGTCCGTTTGTCGTGTCTATGCACGGCCAAACGGCTGAGTGGGCCGGATCTACGAGTGGGGGGATCTTCTTGGGATTTTCCGATAGGGTGTATAAGCGAATTTAAAATTTTCTAATCCCACCCGAACCATGGGCCGTAGGGCGGGAGGGGGGTCGAAGTAAGAATTAATGTGCGCTTTTTGGACTTCCCCGCTTCCCCTACCCCTCTAAACGGCCGTTGACAATTCCGGAAAAATACGGGTTTCGTAGGTTTTTGAACGAGAAAGACGACGGCGCGATCGGATCGCGAAAAAAGTATCGGGAAATGCGTTAAAAAAATGCGAGAGTACGGACCCGTTTTCTCGAAAAGTCCGCCGAAAAACTTGGTTTTTTCCGATTAAAATATACCCCATAAAGGTACGTTTTTCGGAACGGTTTTCGCGGGCGAAATACAGCTTTGGGTCCGCAGAATCTGAATCCGAAATCGGATATCAAAAAAAGTGACGAGAACTCGGTCAAATTGCGAGCAGAAGCGAGCAAAGCGATTAAAATGATTCTGCCGTGGACGAGAGAAGGCTCAAGAATTGACGTGAAGGGTTCGATGTCACAACGTTGCGAGGCGAGCAGGTATGCCTACATAGGTACCTACCTTGCGAGCGAAGCGAGAGCCATTTCAAATAGTAAATACGGACTTTGTCCTACACATATACAGGTATACCTTGCGAGCGAAGCGAGCAACATCCCCGAATAAACTTTTCGTGGTTCCACGTAGTTTTATAAGATTTAAATTGTTTGTAATAATTTCCAACTGAAAAAAACGTCTGCCAAGTTGGGTGGGCAGTATAACTTCCTCAAGCGAGCGAAGCGAGCAGCATCCCCTACAGAAGTTAAACCTACCCTTAGAGATCTACCGTTTGCGAGCGAACTGAGCAACATATCCTACATGCCAGACTTTGCGAGCGAAGCGAGCAATATTCCCTACATGCCACACGTTGCGAGCGAAGCGAGCAACTTAATGGGGGGTCCGGGGGGCTTGCCCCCCGGCTGGACGTGGAGGCGAGCGTAGCGAGCCGGAGCGGCTAGTATGTAATGAAACCTAGATGTACCTATGTTCAAGCATGTCATTGAGTACAACAGATAGGTAATATTACAAGAAACAAACAATGATGTTAGTAGGATCCTACTAATGCGCAAATCTTCGCTTTCTGCAAAGTTTAGAACTTTTGATTAAGTGTAGCTTGAAGACACCCTTATCAATTATGTACCTAGGGACCCAAAGGTACAGTTCTTTAAAAATATCTATAAGGTACCGATCGGGAAGGCTGATTTCAATCAATTTAATGTATATAATTATACGTAACGATTATAACGCATAATCGTACTCATGGTCATTCCGATCCCCAGGTAAAATTATACGTAAAGTGATCACCATTATTCATCATGGGTAGTAAGATGATATCACGTGAAATAAATTCATTTTCGTGGGGCTTTTAGCAACTTGTGCAACGAGCAAATAATAATTCTAACAAATAGGATGGTAAACAGTAGTAGGTAATATCAGGATTACAATCGATGGACATATGATGAACATATACACGTTCATATAAATGAAGTTATCACTGATGACGTAGGGTGAGTAAATTTACAGTAGGCAAGAATATTTCTAAGTAAGTATCAATTTTTAGAAACTAATTCATTCTAATAGTACGTAGATTTGAAGAATTCATAAGTATATGTACATACATGTATGGATTATTTATACATACATATTATAAGAATATCTACGTACATGTACATATTCATGAGTACATACATGTACGTATGATAGTCTCTTTATGAGCACTGACGTCCAAAGGTGGAAATGAAGAATCACGAAGGAATGAACCCATTACGGACAATCACAGTAAACAGGTGTCACAGCTTGTCAGTTTTTGTTTGGAATCGGATAGCGACCCTGACACTCAGACAACGTAGGTAGACACCACTACAACAAAGACGTAGTAGCTTTTAGATTGTAAAGAATTTCGCTAAGTTCACCTCAGCAAACAGATGTGAGAATTCTCATGTCTTTGTCAGGACACGACAAATTTACTGTCGCACATGACATTATTACGAAAGCAGATGACAGTTAAGTTGGTAGGTTTATATACAAATGCTGCTATTCAGGTATACTCCAATCAAGGAATATAAAAAAGCATAGACACTGAGATAGTCAGAACAGCGGACATTTTTCGTTAACAACATCCAAGAGACATTTGTCAGGTGTGTTTACGTTTACTTACCTACCTACCAGGAATGTTGTGTAGGTTCACCAACCTACTTGTAAATAGACGTTTTCAACCTGAACATCCTTGAAAAATCTGGTTTTTGTGGTTTATAGTTATAAGTACCTACTATATTTACCTACCTTGTAAACTGAGGAAAAGAATCCCGACCCGATCTGCTCCCTGTGGAAGTCATCGAGGCGATTTAACTTGGACACCGCCGATTTCAAGGCGAGACAGGAACTTCCCGTCACTTTGCAGTCCTGTGACATCACTTGCGACAAGAAAATCTATCCACCCCCAGAAATCAAAAACAAAACTTGCCCCCGAAATCCGAAAAAACAAACTCAAAACACCACCGAAATTCGGTTTCAAGTCACCATCCGGAAATCGGTGATTTGAGTGCGAATCCGAGAAGTTTTAGTAAAGATCACATCCTCGTAAAAACACCAAATAACGGGATACAGTATCATTCGGCCGTCCAATTCCTTTTTCCCGGATTTTTAAAAAATGATTAGGTGTGGGAATTTTGATGTTAATACGCCCCGTTTTCACATGATCTGAGGTGATTCTTTTCGGGGAGGGCACTTTGTGATATCGAAAGAAAAACACGGGAACCCCTCTTCAAAGATGCGAAATCTCGTCCACTTGAAAAAATATCACAATTCACTCTCCGAAAGCTGACGGATCAGGTGACCGAAACTACATCCCGGGGAACTGGTCAACAAACCACAAAGCTACGCTGTCATTGCGAGGAAAAAATACGCAAAATTGACCTGTTGGGATGAAGTATTTGATAGAAAAATCAAGTGCGATGATTGTGAAGTTCCGAAGTGAAACCACAAGGTTGAATATTTATTGTCACTTCCCGTCACTGCGAGTAAGGCGTTTTTCACCACTTCTGCCGCGGGTTGGCGTATTTGTGTTCAGTTAAATTTCGATGCCACTGAATCCGAAAGAATGAACCCGTTCCGAGGTAAAAATTTTTCGCGAAACTTGAACGAGATCCACACGTCACGAACCAAACAATTAAAACTGATTATAACATTCGGCCATGTTGACGGAAGGAACTAGCGCAGCGGAGCGGCTGGAATCTGAGTTAGGAGCCGACAGGTGAGCCAACTGAACCACGATGACAAATCAGAATGTTTAAAATGCTAGTACACTTACAATCCACATAAAGCGCTAAGCTCAATAATGGGCTAATTTAGTCTGCTGTTCGAGAAAAATCTTGATTTCGATCAAGTTTTTCAGAATTTCAGACGTTTCCATGACATTGACTTAATTTTTTTTCTACAAAAAACCCCAATTTGAGTAGGTACGATTCATCAATCTTGGTTTTCTGTTTTGTTTCCTAACTACCGCAGCGTCGTCAGATTTTGTTTAAATTTTTAGGGATTGTGCAGTTAGCTCTTAGACGGTTCCCTGTAAATTTCATTGCCATCGGATCAGTAGTGCGCCAGTGCGCATACCAAATTTCTTAAAATATTGATTTCTTATGATCTAATTGTCCGATATAACATTGCAGATTTATCGTAAGGTGACCCCTCCTGTCGTAAAGAGTTTCACTCAGGATTTTTGTGATCTGAGTGTGATGTGGACTGCTCCCCGTCCGTCACGATTTCAATAGCTACGCGTACGATATTTTGATGTTTCCAGTCAATGTGATATGCTATTCCAAACCACCGGACATAGCACCCATCAGACCAATTATACTTAGATACGGAAGTGCTTAATATACCTCAAATTATTAATTTCCAACTTGCAAAATATTTTTCTAAAAGACCGTCCCTTCTCGAAAAATCAAAATCCACTCACACTAATAGAAATCCAAATACTTTTGTTGTCCCTCGTAGAAGCAGTCAATTATGTTTACAACAAGCCCCTTACCGTGGATCCAACTTATTAAATCGCCTTCCATCTCACTTGTACAAGCACCATTCAACCTTAAAAAGCGTAATGAGCTCAAAATCTGGGTAACTCAGAACTTTTAGAACGTACACCCTCATCTATTAGCATAATATTTTATTTTTATTTATTTATTTTTTCTTTCCACCCTTTTGTTTTTATTTTTTTTGTATTTTAAAGTTTTTGTTATCTTTTGTTCCTCATGTAATTGAATAGACTATATATATATATATGCTGAATACATTTTTACTCACCAGATATACGATGTATACATAATAAATATCTATGTAGTAAATGCCCACGCACAGACTTTTTCTTTGTGGGTTTTATTTTGTGATGTATTTTTCTGAAAATATTTATGTATTTATATGTACTAATTTATATATTAGGTTTTGTTATATTTTTTATTATGTCAATTCTGAAATATGTATGCATACATGTTATCCCTCAAAATAAAAGAATTTTATAAATATTAAAAAATAAAAATAAATATAAAAGATAAACTGTTGGAGTGAACATATATGTTAGTTTTTACTGATGGTTCCAAGGATAACGATTCTGTTGGTTGCGCTTTCTTGGACGTGACTCTTACCATGCGGCATTCAAATTAGCATCTCAGTGTTTAAGTTTCACGGCAGAGGTCATCGCTATCCTTTTGACTTTGGAATATATTATTTCCACAATTACAAACTATGCAACGCTGATAGCAGCACTATTTTCAGACTAATTGAGCGCCCTTAAGCTATTGAAAGGTGGATACAGATACCCACAATCCATTGATTGGCTGTGTCCCAGCAAAATTATGGGAACTTAGTGCGTTGGGTGTACCAGTCCACTTCGTCTGGGTCAAGGGTCATTGTGGGATAAAATATAACGAAAGGGTTGACAGATTCGCAAAGTGTAGTGGATTTATATATGTTTGACTTGGTGTAGGTAGACCAAGTGGGACATTTATATTCTGGTTATGCGGGTTAGTCCCTGTGGTATTTCTGTAAGGAATGTGAGCGAAATCGCCAAGGTCAGCTTGCTTGGCGGGAGGAACTTGAGGATAGTTCGTGTAGCAGCCGCGTGGAGCACTGGGCTCGCTTAGTGGGTGCTGGGTTCGATCTGTTTGGTGCTGAGCCGTTGTGTAATATTCCGGCCTAAGATTTATATCTGTAGGGGGAATATACTGGGCTTGGTTGAGGTACTGAAAAGTATCCTTTGTTTTAAGCACGTTGGGAGTGTGTTTGACACTCGGATCGGCCGGGTAGCCTTGCGTAGAATATCGTGGATATTCAGATATCTTTGTCGAATCATGATGATTGACTTCAGAGCGGGTCTGAAAGGTATCCTCGAACTTTTGTGTGTGTGAGGCTTGACCTAACGTTTCCTTCATGAATACGTTAGGTAGTAAGGCGATCTCTTCGCGAGAATCGAGCCTTTGTCCGTCGCTAGGAACAGCGGACGAGTCGAGTAGCGGGTAGGGAGCGCTGCGTGGGCTAGGGCTCCCGGCCGCGCCGTGTTCTGCTTCCTCTTGCATGAGGAAGTAGGACGGGCGGCGCTCCATCGATGTACCCGAGTTGGTTAACTCGTTTTCAATACCTCTCCGTATAGGATGCAGGATTTGGAAGGTGGACTCGCTTGACAGAGCTTCTTTCCTTTGCTCGGATGTCAGGGTCCTACCTTGTAGCCTTGAAAAAGGCTTCCTTGGACGATAAATTAGAGCGGATGAGCTGAGTAATTTATCGGCGTGCCCCAGCGGTCGGTGACGAGCTTAGTGCTACGAAACCCGGGCGACACGTCTCGGAACGTCCCAGCGGGCGTACGATCTAATGAGAATATCAATAGATGTACCGGGTGGCGTCCTGACAGAAGAACTACGTTGGGCAATGAGCAGGATAAATAATCACTGGACTCGTAGATGCCAATGCGAGATCTGTGAGGAGAGAAGATATGCCTTGTAGAAAGCAGTAGAAAGCCGTTCTGAGAGGAACTCGTGAGCAGAAGGGTCGTCAGCGTAGAGCGTGTAGAATCTTCGTACTGTAGAGTGTAGTCGTCGAGAGCGGTGAGTGGAATGAATTTCGGAGGGCTCCGAGCGGGGTAATTATAGGGAGGTGGCCGCCTCCTGCCGCCCCCTGATTGGTCCGCTTAATTTCATTAGTTCACCTGTGTTTTCTTATTGGCTCGCACATTGTTTTCTCAGAATCTGCGAGTATGATAGCTGAGTTGGTCCTTCGGGGGTGGCTTCCCCGCGTCCGTCGCTGCGACGGGGTCCCCGGAGGTGGCTTCCGTGCGTCCGTTGCGGGGACAGGGACCTTGAGGTGTCTTCCCTGCGTCCGTTGTTCAGACGGGGTCCTCGGGTGGCTTCCCTGCGTCCGTTGTTTAGACGGGATCCCCGGGGGTGTCTTCCCTGCGTCCGTTGCTGAGACGGGGTCCCCGGGGTGGCTGCTGGACCAGAGGTGGTTGCTTGCCGCCTCCTGGTTGGTTCGCCTATTGTCTCTCGTGCAATCATTGTTTCTGATTGGCGAGTAGGCTTGCTAGAACTGTCCTTGTTAGTTTTAGAGGACATTTGATTGTCTGTTTGAGTTTTCTCATTCAAGGCGACTTGTTTCGAGATACTTGTCGCGTCTCTCTCGCCCAGTAAGTGTTTAGGGAGGTCGCCTTGTATGTTATTTGATAATATTTCACTTTTGAGAGAGAATTTCGTATTTTCTCTCTGGTGAAATATTTTGTTTGACGGAGTTATAACTCGACGTCTTATAAGCATTTGTGTGCCATGTCTACCTCTTTTTGGTAGCCCTGAAAAGGGCTGTTGAAAAGAGGGGGTGGTTTTCACCACAGGCGCCCCCCCAAGACGTCGTGTTATCAACGACGACGCCGGTTGGGGAGAACTGGGAGGTCCATACGGAATTCTCCGTATGAAACCCTCACCAGTTGGGGCGGAGGCGGAGGTGCAGGCCTCGCGTCCCGCGCCTGGAGTGCGCCCCGGCCTCGCCGGTTTCGGCGAGCGCCGCGGGGCGTCCGTGGCCGGCCCGAGCTTTGCCGACGGGTACCAAACCCGCGAGGGTTTGGCCCGCGGCCGCGGCTGGGCTGTTGCGGAGGTGCTCGTTCCGGTGACGTCCACCCCGCTGCGCTCATCTCGTCCCAACGAGGCACGGGCACGTCGCCCGAGCTGATCCACTTGCGTGGAACCGTGGGGAGCTGGTGAGCGGGTGGAGCCCTGGGCAGCTGCGGAGCGGGTGTAGCCGGCGTTGTGAACGCGGCCGGTGTCCTCCACACCACCTCCCTTGGAGCGCTGGCGTCCGCCGGTCCCTTCTTCTCCGGCGAAGGCGGTAGCGGGCCGATGGGTGTCGGAATTTCCTCTGCCAGGAGGAAATTCTCCACTTCCTCGGTGAGCATGTCTTCTTCTTGAGTTGAAGCTGCCATGGTCAAGGTTGGTATGAGCTCCGGGCCCGGGGTGCTCCTTATTTATATCTCCCACTGTTCCTATCCGAGAAAAGTGGGCGTGGTCTGCTTCGAGTGCAGTCACCCACTTCTCGTCGAATTTGGTAGAGGGGACGCGCCCTCTGGCGGATTTTCGGGGAGTCTCCTCCTTATTTTCTGCCTGATTTTTGCTTAGTGACACAGCTTCGTCTGTGTTTAGAGTGTAAGCTGGTTTGATTTGCTGTTTGGGAACTTTTTTTGTGTGTTCGCCAATTTGTACTGTAACCGAAAACTTATCTCTTTTAACAACTTTGAATGGTCCCGTGTAAGGACATTGCAAAGAGGAGAGCTGTGTGGGCACTCTGATATAGACATGTGTACATGTATCTAAATTTTTGGGCATGTTGACGGCATATTTCGTATTATTATGTCTGATATGCGTAGGTCGGAAAAAGAGAGGCTCAGAAAGGTTTGTAGAAGTTACGAATATGTCGCCTGGGAGCGGCACGTCAATTCCGTAAACTTTTTGGAAGGGTGTAGTTTCCGTTGCTGGGTCTACTGCCGTACGCATGGCGAGTAGTACTTTTGGAAGGGCGTCGAGCCAATTTTCGTCCTGTGCTTTGAGAGCCTCTTTCAAGGATCTATTTCTGCGTTCCACCATTCCGTTTGTTGACGGTTTGTATGGTAACGTGTGAGTATGTTTTACTCCGAGACGTTCCATAATGGAATGAAATAGGTCTGATTCGAATTGTGTGCCCTGGTCACTTGTGATGTATTTAGGTACGCCTTTTGAGGCTACCCAAATATTGATAAAGGCGTTTGTGATCGTGGACGTTTCGATGTTGTTAAGAGGGACTGCCTCTAGCCAACCCGTTGCTCTATCGACCATCATTAGGATGTAACGTTTCCCTCCTTTAGCTAAAGGTAAGGGTCCGGTAATGTCAACGTGTACATGGGAGAATTTGTTAGCCGTTTCAAATTCGGAGTAAGGGAGCTTCACGGAGCGAGTGATTTTTGCTCGTTGGCAAGTCTCGCATGCTCGGACCCAGTTGGAGACATCTGCACGAAGGCCGTGCCAAAAATATCTCTGTTTTACTTTATACACTGTAGAGTGTATGCCTGGGTGTCCCAAATTGTGAATTTGGCTGATTATTTCGTGCCTTATTTCGTTTGGAATATAAGGTCTTGGGTGTCCTAAGTCTAGGTTACACCAAATCTCTCCTTGAGGGAATTCAACTCGTGTGAGTTTTAGTTTGTCCTCTGCGTTAGGAGGAGAATGAATCTGTGCATTTGAGATGTGCAGTAGAAGATTGCACTCTATTGCGGCCGTAATTTGTGAAATTTCGGCTATGGACGGACCCTCGTCAGTTTGGGTTGAAATTGACTTTGTTTGAATTTCAACTGGATCGAAAGGTCTGGAGAGTGCGTCGGCTACGACGTTGTCTTCTCCGGGTATGTGTCGTATGTCACTTGTCATTTGGGAGATGTATGTTAGCCATCTCAATCGCATTTTAGAAAAATGTGCGTTTTTCTTTAGCATTGTGCCTAGCAGAGGCTTGTGATCTGAGCAAATATGAAAAGAGCGGCCGTCCAAGTCATTGTGCCAATGAATGCAAGCTTGGTAAGCGGCGAACATCTCTTTGTCGAACGAGGCTTTATTCTTCCATTGTTCTGGGATTTCTTTACTGAAAAATCCCAATGGTTGGTAAGATTTCGAGCCGTGTTTGTCTGTAATTTCCTGCTCCAGTGCCGCTCCGATGTGTGTATCGGATGCATCGCAAACTATTCTCCACTCTGCTGTAGGGTGGGGATGAGCAATATTGTGCAATGTAGCTTTTATCATTGCGTGTTTTAAGCTGTTGAAAGCTTTATCTCTCTCTGATGTCCATTCGATAGGGGTTTTGTCATTTTTTTTGTTTGACTGAATGGAGTCATACAGAGGTTGCGCTGTGTGAGCGAATTTACTTGAGCAAGCTCGGTAGAAACCACACATACCTAGGAATCTGCGTAGGCTTCGTACGTCTATTGGCCGAGGGAATTGCTCTATGGCTTCTATTTTATCTCGTTTAGGAATTATCCCTTCTTTTGAGATAGTGAAACCTAGGAAATCGACGGTAGGTTTCGAAAAAATGCATTTATCAAAACCTACTCGAAGTCCGTGTTCTCCTAGTTTGTCGAAAATTTGTTTGAGGTGGTTCATGTGTTCTTTGTAATTTTTAGAAGCCACCAATATGTCGTCTAGGTAGACAAATGCGAAATCGAATTTTCGCATGATGCTGTCCATGTACCTTTGCCATGTTTGAGCCGCTCCGGCCAAACCCATGCTCATTTTTTTAAACTCATAGAGACCGAAAGGGGTAATAATTGCTGTTTTATGAGCGTCATCTGGGTGCATCGGGATATGGTAATATGCCGATTTTAAATCTATTGTTGAATAGATTTGTGTATTATGTAAATTCGCTTGGAAAGAGCGAATGTGAGGCGGCGGGTAGGCGTCTTTCTTAGTTTTTGCATTGAGGAATCGGTAATCGCCTGTGATTCTCCATGTTCCATCCTTTTTGGGCACGCAATGTAGCGGAGAAGCCCATTCGGAGTCGGAGGGAGCGATGATCCCCTCTGTGAGCATTTTGTCGAAAGTACTTTTAACCTGAGCCCGTTTTTCGCCTGCCATGGGTCTTGCACGGAAGTGTACTGGTGTTCCTTCCGTGGTTATACGGTGGTAAACACCGTTGTTTTTCCACTTTCCTTGAAGTTTGTTCATTTTATCATTGTATTTTTCAATGATAGAGCGTATGTTTTCGTCCTCTGTGAGCTGTGTGTCCTCTGGTTGAGGGCTGTTGTCACGATGAGGAATAGCAGCTGCTATTTGTTCGTCAGTAAATTTTTTGTTCATGACTGCAGCGATTTTTTGATCGGCATAGCTCTTTACTTTATCTTTGTAGATATATTTGTGTTTGACCCGTATTCCGATATCCCAAGACTCGAGGAATGGTATACCGAGGATCGCTAGATCAACTTTAGTGATCATGAAATCGGTGGTCATGTCTCCGAGGCCGATGTTAATTGTCGTGTCAGCACGCCCTAGTGTGTCTATAGGGGCGCCGTTAGCTGCTGTGAGCTTGACGTTGGACTTACGAATTTTTAAGCCCAATTTTTTGGTGACATTGTGGGGCAGAATGTTCACTTCTGCTCCCGTGTCAATGAGAAATTCAGTGCCATTTAGTTTGCACTTGAAAAAAAGCCTTTTATATTCTTTAGTCTGCCGGTGTATAGGCTCAGATACACTGGCAGTTATTCGTTTTCCGAACTCTCTGCGTCTGAGGTTGGAACGGTACTTTCTTGTATCGATCTATGAGTATTCTCGCTTGAAACCAAGGTTTTAGGCTGGCTGATAGGCGCTGCCTTTTTGATAGGTTTGGAGGCGGTATTTGCCTTCCAAGTGCAGTATTCTGGGTCTGCACACTTGCGAGTTTCGCTACCGAAACGGGCGTGGTTCCGGCAGACGTAGGCCGTTGGTTTGTGAGGCTTACTCTCTACTTGCTGAGGTTTGAACTCAGCTTTTTGTGAGAGGGCCTTTTTGAAACCAGTCTTCGTAGGTTTCGAAGTAGATTCTACTCCTCGTATGTTGAGAGAGGGGTTCGCTGTTTTGTACGCGTGTAGCGTATCAGCTAGGTCGAGCCGGGCATTCGTGGTAAGCTGTGCTGCGACCATGCCTCGGGCTTCGATAGGCAGAGTTTCGATCCACTTTTGAGTGATCAGAGCCTCTGAGAAGTACCCAACAGCCTTAGAGTACATTTCATGGTACTTGGTGCTGGGTTTTTTGGCGAGAGATGCGGGGTCCTCGAGCGCGAGGAGCCTGTCCTGTAAGGACAACCCGTATTCTCGTTGTAGGCGCTGTTTGGCCTCTTCGTAAGGTGCGTGGGGTGCCGTGAGGTAAGCTGAGTCAATAGCTTCCCGCATTTCCTCCGGTACCCACTTGTAGATAGCTGAGAAACATTCGTTCTGCGTTCTCAGGTTTTTTCGCACGCAGTATTGATCGAACTCGGCGAGTGCACGATCGATATTCTTCTTTTGGAAGATAGGTCTTTGGTAATCTCCCATTTCCTCCAAAAGTGCTCGAAAGCCACTTTGTGTAGAGGGTTGTTGTGTGAGATGTGGGGCGTATAAGCCCGGCGGGGGTCGCACGCCCGCAGTGGTTCCCTGAAATCCACTAGCTTCATAAGAGGGAACGAAATGCTCCGTGTTAAGCCTGTTCAAAGGCGGGGTCACCATTTGTAGTGGATTTATATATGTTTGACTTGGTGTAGGTAGACCAAGTGGGACATTTATATTCTGGTTATGCGGGTTAGTCCCTGTGGTATTTCTGTAAGGAATGTGAGCGAAATCGCCAAGGTCAGCTTGCTTGGCGGGAGGAACTTGAGGATAGTTCGTGTAGCAGCCGCGTGGAGCACTGGGCTCGCTTAGTGGGTGCTGGGTTCGATCTGTTTGGTGCTGAGCCGTTGTGTAATATTCCGGCCTAAGATTTATATCTGTAGGGGGAATATACTGGGCTTGGTTGAGGTACTGAAAAGTATCCTTTGTTTTAAGCACGTTGGGAGTGTGTTTGACACTCGGATCGGCCGGGTAGCCTTGCGTAGAATATCGTGGATATTCAGATATCTTTGTCGAATCATGATGATTGACTTCAGAGCGGGTCTGAAAGGTATCCTCGAACTTTTGTGTGTGTGAGGCTTGACCTAACGTTTCCTTCATGAATACGTTAGGTAGTAAGGCGATCTCTTCGCGAGAATCGAGCCTTTGTCCGTCGCTAGGAACAGCGGACGAGTCGAGTAGCGGGTAGGGAGCGCTGCGTGGGCTAGGGCTCCCGGCCGCGCCGTGTTCTGCTTCCTCTTGCATGAGGAAGTAGGACGGGCGGCGCTCCATCGATGTACCCGAGTTGGTTAACTCGTTTTCAATACCTCTCCGTATAGGATGCAGGATTTGGAAGGTGGACTCGCTTGACAGAGCTTCTTTCCTTTGCTCGGATGTCAGGGTCCTACCTTGTAGCCTTGAAAAAGGCTTCCTTGGACGATAAATTAGAGCGGATGAGCTGAGTAATTTATCGGCGTGCCCCAGCGGTCGGTGACGAGCTTAGTGCTACGAAACCCGGGCGACACGTCTCGGAACGTCCCAGCGGGCGTACGATCTAATGAGAATATCAATAGATGTACCGGGTGGCGTCCTGACAGAAGAACTACGTTGGGCAATGAGCAGGATAAATAATCACTGGACTCGTAGATGCCAATGCGAGATCTGTGAGGAGAGAAGATATGCCTTGTAGAAAGCAGTAGAAAGCCGTTCTGAGAGGAACTCGTGAGCAGAAGGGTCGTCAGCGTAGAGCGTGTAGAATCTTCGTACTGTAGAGTGTAGTCGTCGAGAGCGGTGAGTGGAATGAATTTCGGAGGGCTCCGAGCGGGGTAATTATAGGGAGGTGGCCGCCTCCTGCCGCCCCCTGATTGGTCCGCTTAATTTCATTAGTTCACCTGTGTTTTCTTATTGGCTCGCACATTGTTTTCTCAGAATCTGCGAGTATGATAGCTGAGTTGGTCCTTCGGGGGTGGCTTCCCCGCGTCCGTCGCTGCGACGGGGTCCCCGGAGGTGGCTTCCGTGCGTCCGTTGCGGGGACAGGGACCTTGAGGTGTCTTCCCTGCGTCCGTTGTTCAGACGGGGTCCTCGGGTGGCTTCCCTGCGTCCGTTGTTTAGACGGGATCCCCGGGGGTGTCTTCCCTGCGTCCGTTGCTGAGACGGGGTCCCCGGGGTGGCTGCTGGACCAGAGGTGGTTGCTTGCCGCCTCCTGGTTGGTTCGCCTATTGTCTCTCGTGCAATCATTGTTTCTGATTGGCGAGTAGGCTTGCTAGAACTGTCCTTGTTAGTTTTAGAGGACATTTGATTGTCTGTTTGAGTTTTCTCATTCAAGGCGACTTGTTTCGAGATACTTGTCGCGTCTCTCTCGCCCAGTAAGTGTTTAGGGAGGTCGCCTTGTATGTTATTTGATAATATTTCACTTTTGAGAGAGAATTTCGTATTTTCTCTCTGGTGAAATATTTTGTTTGACGGAGTTATAACTCGACGTCTTATAAGCATTTGTGTGCCATGTCTACCTCTTTTTGGTAGCCCTGAAAAGGGCTGTTGAAAAGAGGGGGTGGTTTTCACCACACGTTATGTCAAGCGTGCGAGGCAGAAAATGGAACGCTTGAACATATAATTATGAGTTGTGAAGCATGTGGGGACCTACCTACAGCAAGATCAATCAATATTTATCATTATTTTATCCTTCAGTTTTTGATTTCATCAGCTAATTACAACCAGTGACCATGCCGTCATACTGGTAACAAGGAATTTTCAAACCCCTTCTTAGAACGAGACGTTCGTGAACAATCAATTTGAGACACGAGACTAGACCCTGACCAACTAATCTAAATTCTTACTAAGGGATTGACTACTTGATGTTATGTATTTTTGAGATGCGAGCGTAGCGAGCATCCTGACTATTAATCTAAGCAGAAAACTGTTCTGAGTAAAATCTCATGGTGACTGGAGCGCTGGGAATGCCACGCAGTGGGTAGTCGAACTAAAGAGCAAGTCAGGGTCTAGAGTCTCGTGTCCCAACTTGATTGTTCGCGAACGTCTCGTCTTCTTAGATCTCGTTCGCTTGTTAGTAATTTGTCCTCATTAAAAAATTTATTTTATTCCAATTTAATATCATTCTAATTGTTAATAGTTCTGCGTTCCAAATCTAATTCAAATCTGTGTGGCATATTTCCACAAGAGTAACTGGAGTGACATTTGGTGACCTCTTTCAAAATTAACATGCTGCATGGAGATCAGTTTCTGCCAGCTGAGTAAAGTAATGAAGCCTGCCAGGTAAATACCAAATTACTTATCACCTTTCTGGCCACAGAAACCAGACATTTGGTTCTTCCAAGTAGAGTCAATATTTAAATTGAGAAGAATTACTTCAGAAAATACAAGATTCGATTACATTTTGGCTCAACTTGATCAAAATTATGTTGAAAACATATATGATTTGGTTAACTGTACTGCAGCTAATAAGTAGGTACACTCAAGCTAAAAATAGGTTGATTGGAATTTTCAAAGAGAGCGAAGATTCTAAAATAAATAAAATTACTAGCGGTTAAGAATTGGGAGGCATAAGACCAAGCCAACTTGGTTGTTCATTGGCTGGTACAACTGATTTTTCCGAAAGAGTCATTATAACTCTTTGACTGGAAAAGCTTCCAGTATGCATCCGCAGTATTCTAGTGGTAGCCAAACTTGCTGACCGAATTTGGGATGTCCAAAGTGTAGATGCAGTAGGTACCAGTTCTTCGTCTTATCACCCGCCACATAATTCCGATCTACATCAAAATTTTCATTCAATTAACAATTTAGAAACCTTAACACACATCATAGAAGAAATTCAACGCCAAATCTGTGAATTAAAAAATCAAAGTTCCAGGTCGAGATCATGATCTCGGAGTTTTAGTCGCCATTCTAGCCAAAATAGACGTAGTTACAACCCACAAGGAAAGTATTGCTATTATCATTTTCAATTTGGTTCTAAATGTAAGCTAGAAAAGTACAATTCATCATGCCAGAGGAAGAACCAGAGAAACATCGACAGACAGCATCAGTAGCTGCACTGAATGCTGTCAATGAAGTTTCCAGCAGCTGTAAGAGACAAAAGGTCAGGATTATGGTTTTTGGTAGACCGTGGTGCAGACGTCTCTGTCCTGCCTGCCAAAAACAATGTAAAATGTGAACCAACAATTTACAAACTTACTGCAAATGGTACAGAGGTTCCTACTTTTGGATTAAAATTAATGGATTCGGACTGAAGCGAAAATTCGAATGGCCGTTCAGTATAGCAAGAACAATAATAATGATATCTTAATTGCCCACATAGGATGCAAAGTCCCACCGAGTGTGGAGCACTCAATACAATATTGAATCGCTTATAATGAAAAGAACAAACAAACAAAAAATTAGTAAAATAATAATAAGAAATAGGTACCTCAACTCAGTAAAAATAAAAGTGTATATATGTACTAAAATAATGAGATTCAAAGAGGCAAAAGGTAGATATATTTATTTTATAAAATCATTAGAAGGGTTGAAGTGGAAAAAGAAGAGTAGATGCTGAAAAGGGATAGAAAGAGAGAAAAAAAAGAACATGTAGAAACAGAAAGGAAGGAAACTGAGGATAGGAGAAAGAAAAGATCATGTACCTGGTCATTCAGTGTGTCTCACAGTGATGGCTGCCCCGAAGCGAGCCAGGGAAGGAAGGGTCCGAACATTCAACGGCAGAGAATTCCAAAGCCTTGCTCCAGCTACCTTTAAAGAATTATAATATTGTTTGCACGATGTGTGCGTTTGAATAATGGTGCGTAAAATAATCTGGGATGTTTGAATTATCAAGAACTTCATACACAAACAACAAAAGGAATTTTGGGATCCGATTTTCTACATCTCTTTGATTTACTCATTGGCTTAGCTAAAAGAAGAATCGTAGAGAACAAAACAAAATTAAGCATTTCGTTGACCCATATCACTGAAATTTCGGATGCAGATAATTTAAGCACAATCCAAAACAACAACCAGTTCGGAGATCTTCTTAAAATTTTTCCAAAACCTGCTCTGATACCTACAGACGTTTGCCATGAAGTAAAACACTACATCTCAACCACACATGGTCTACGGTAAGGCATGTAGACTGGATCCCGAGCGTCTAGTTAGCAAAACAAGAATTCAAGGTTTTGCTTGATAATAGTAGTATAAGACCTTAGAAATCAGAATGGGCTAATCCATTGCATATAGTTAAAAGGAACAATGGCACTTGGAGATGTTGTGGGGACTATCGTCGTCTCAACGATCGTACAGTTCCACACCTATACCCACTACCGCACATCGGAGATGTCAATTTTAGAAGGAAAAACTATATTTTCAAAAATTGATTTACTTTCGGCATATCACTAAATATATATACGTAGCTATATAGGTATTTTGTTTTCTTACTCTACTCTAGCTACTATAAATATTTACCTACCAATCCTGTTGAATATGCCTTTTATCAGAAAGCATATAAAGCATTTTTTATGTAGGAAGTTCTGTAGGAATGATTGGGATCCTCACCAGACATTATGATTACCGCAGGATGCTAAATATTATAGATAACAATATCTCACCTATGTGCCCTTGCGGACTCGAGGAAGATTCCGCAGAGCACTTTCTTTGTAGATGCGACCGGTACTGGAGATCCAGAACGGAGGCATTTGGGCATCATATAATTGAACGTGCTTCCCTCAGAGATATTGAGTGGAAAAGAATCAAAAAGTTTTCTGATCTAAGCAAAAGGTTTGCTTGCGACGACTCCAACTCGGGGTAAACGGCGGAATCCTCTTTTAAATTAAAGGGGCCTCTTTTTGAGGGAGAGTATAAGCCGTTCATGGTGCCTGAAACTCTTTTCCAATGGTAATCCCGAGCAGTGAGTGAGTGAGTGAGTGATGTAGGAAGTTCAAAGGGGAAAAATAACCAGAATAATATTCTGAAGTATTACTATTTAATCGTAGGTACCTACCACAAGCCAATCTTCAATAAAGTTCATTCACATCAACGCGAAACCATCTGTACAACTCTAGTCATTAACCTTAAGTTCCAATATACGAAAATGTTGGAAAAAATGTTTACTTAGGTACCTACATACACTTTTTATTCGAGAAAATTGAGATATTCCAAGACTGACACCTACAGCTATAAGTAGTTTCGTTTTTCATGCACGTTTACAAAGTTGCAGCCAAAGGGGTTTATGACAACATGTACCATCAAAACAAGATGAGGGTGACTTCCTACAGGTTTGGTATGGTAAAGTTGGCAAGCATTCATCCGTTGACTGTTTTCTCACTGTGGTAATGTCTTCCATATCGTGTCTGCAAAGTGTTCCGCGGTATGAACACATGGATCATAGCCAGAATTCTAGTGGTGTTTTCATTTAGTCTTGCACCTGAATGAATTCAGATAGTTCTTCAATTCTTGAGTACAATGCAATCACACTGCTGTGCTTTCTTGCATTCAGGAAACATGTAACACAAAATAAACTTCAATGTGAGGATTGAGTGATGAAGAACCGCAATGAATGCACTACTGGTGAACGCGTATAACATGGAAATTCAAACCAGAGGCAGATGCACTCCTGAAATTACACTGGGTACACTTATGAGTCATGTCTTCCATATGGTGCTTACGCATATGAGAGTACAAATTACTAACAATATGTGTCTTATAACCACAGTGGGAGCAATTAAACTTTTTTATTCTTTCGTGAACATTTCTGAAATGCGCATTTAGCCTCGTTTGAGAAGTGGCCTTATAATCACATTGCTCACAGGCAAAACGTTTTTCTTCAGAGTGCACCGCTCGTACATGGGTCATCACCGCGCCCTTTGTGAATTCACGAAACTGACAACCTTCATGAGGACATTTATGATCTTTAATGCTGTTGTGGAGCCTCAAGTGATTTCTGAGCACCACTTTGCTTTTGCCTTTATAAGGGCAGAACGGACAAGCCCATTGTCTTCCATTACTGTGAATCGCATTTTTATGATCGATTAAATTCGAAAGTCGTTTAGATCTGTGATTGCACAACGTGCAAACGTATGGTCTGTCGGTTGAGTGTCTAGCCATATGACTTGTGAGGGAATATTGTAACTTAGTCTTGTAGGGGCAAAGTTTGCACGTAAACAAACGTGATAAGTGTTTCATAACGTGATGACGGATCCTGTTCTTTTTGGCGGTGAAGAAGTCACAGTGATGACAGTAAAAATGATTTGGCAACATTCCTTTGGGTTGCATGTTCTGCACGCTGCTTCTACCTGTAAAATAACAAACAAATGGATTAGAATCAATGGAATTGAAATGCAGAGTAAATAAACTATTGTTTTAGACAGTTAGGGTATTTGTCTTATGAAAATAAAATAAATAGTAAGAAATTATTAAGAATAAGTAGTTAGAAGTTGTGGAGGAGAAATAACTATAAGTGTATGCACCAGATTGAGTCTGAAAGATTGAGTTGTGCACACAAGAAAGGTCAGAAAGATGCTTGAAAGCTACAATTCAATATATTTTTCGTGATTTCCCAAAGTAAATCATCTCAAGATCATTCCAGAATGGTACATTATGATAATGGTTCCCAATAACACGAGGTGAATGAAACAGCAATAAAAGAAAGATACCATTACAGGTATCTTCACCCCTGCGTCCGTCTAGGGGCATCCGCAGGCCCACATATGTAGTTTTTTAGGTTTTGTTCCATCAGTTAATGCCCAGGCCACTGAGTTTTGAGTTGTAAATCAATAATAGGTGGTTCTTCAGTAGGCTAAACCCGATTTGCAGATTCATAAATCCAAAATTCTGACCCAAAGAAAATTCAATTTGAATATACTCAATGCAGGTGGCTTTGGCTAAGCGACCTTTCGTAGATGCTGTGAGGTCTCATACAAGTTCAAGCGCCAACTTAAATGTGTGATGGTGTGAATTTCACTGTACGGGACTCAGCCAGCCAGCGGGGGCTAGAAATTAGGCCTCGCTGGGGTGTGTGCCCCCTTCAAGGTGGAGTTCCACTGGCCCCAACCAGGGGGAACGCGCTAAGAGGCCCTAAGGTCTATGCGATTTCCAATGACAAACTGTACGGGACTCACTGTACTCGGCCTCAAACGGGGAACATGTTAACAGGCCCTTTGGTCTATAAGTTTACCTCCGTGCAACTGTACAGGACTGAAATTATAGGTATAGGAATATTTATGGTTAGCATGTAGTCGAGGGCCTGCTGTATCATCAAGAAAGAGTGAGGACAAAATCGACTACTGCCGCACAGAATATGAAGAAACTATGGAACCGCATAGATTGTTTTGGGCCTGAATGGCCCCCGATACAATCTACCCACTCTGATACAGCAGGTTAGCATGTAGTCAAACTTGTACAGTTATGGTTGTTTAGGTTAGTACATAATAGAAGTTAATTAGGTGCAGGTTAGGTATAAGTTCTTGCCATCTGTTTGCTGGCTGAGGGTACTCTCAGAGGTGGTGTGGAATGCGTGGAGTGTCAGGAAGCCAGCTCCTAACAACATCCTGGGGCACCATATGACATTCACTGAGGGCACTCGCTACCCTGCTTGAATCCCTTTCCGTAAGCTAAAGTGTTAGCACACTGTTTCCAGTCACAGCCTTAGGAATCCTTACGGGATCCAGACTGGTAGCAAATAGGGTACTGTCTCCAGTCCTCACGCACTCATAATGATTGATCTGTGGGGCTCCTCAGGTGAGGAAAAAGCCATAGGCATAGAGACATCTTCTCTGTGTCGGGCTAGTGACCATTCTGGCCATAATGGAGAGGTGCTGCATGGCGCTGTCTCCAGTAAATCGTACTGCCGGTGGTGGGACCCCCTGGCTACAGATGCATAGACTTTGTGGAAGCACCACCTGCCTGCCCCCCAGTTGAAGTTGGATTTGTGGGGGCAGTAGCTTCATCGCCCCTAACATGCTGTCTATTCTGCAGATATGGGATAGGGGTCTGTGGGAGTTGATTCGCAGGGGTGTGTGGGTTAAGAGGATTACCATAAACTCAGGCACCAACCTGCTTAGTTGGTAATGCGAGCCAGAACACATGCGTCGACTCGTAAGTTACAACCGGTACTTGGCATCAGTCAAGTACATTGACTGTGTGTACAGTCTCTTCTCAGGAGGATCTTCCCAGCTTGCTTGGGGGGAGACTGACTACAAGGCATGATTGCCTAAGGACTCCCAAACACGACATCCATTTTTTGGAAGGAGATACTGGATTCTTCTGTACGGGAATGAATTCAACATTTTTTTTATCGCCACATTGTGTAAGGAGCGGAAAAGGAGTGCAATGCCTCACAAATTGTCACGTCATTGAGGTTGAGGGTAAATAAAGTATTAGATAGACAATCTGCGTCCGATTCGAATGAAGGATCTCAAATCACCCAATTAAGGATCAATAAGGTAGAAGAGGAGTATGACAGCTCTGTTAAAACCTTAATAGTGTATAAAGTGCCAATATTAGGAGTTCAAGGTTGAGGCACCCCCAACATGTGTTATAAGTGCTGCCAACATTCACACGTGGCAGTGCACCGGGCTTATGTAACAAGTCAAAAAGTCAAAGCTAAACTTTTCTTGAAATGAGGGCACTAATACATCGCCAGATAATCTTTGGGTATAATTCAATAGGTTCCTTGTCCCAAAAAGTTGTGTATGGATGCCTGAGGGGCAAATTCTGAGGTCTGTCAACAGCTCTTTTGGACTCAGATGTAAACATAGTTGTTGCGAGTTTGAAACGGGTGGTTCTTCACAAGGTGGGTTGATGGCCTTATGCCGCCCTTGTCTGCAACTGCTTATTTGGCTGATATAATCATCTTATTTCGCAGCTAATCATAATATCTTATGGTTGCTCCACGATCCACAACCTGTGGACACACCAGGTAGCATGGGCAAAGTGGACCCAGCCCGGTAAACAGCGCAGACTACCATTTTAATTCGAGTGAAACCATTGGCTAAGAAACATTTTCTACAAATAAGAGCACGTTTGTAAATCAATCAAGAATATAAATTATTTTTAAAGTAATGGAATTGATCCCAAATTAAGCACTAGTATAGATACCAAAGATATTTTCGAAGTAATAACTCATTCCTCAACTTGAAGAAAAGTAAGAGTGAAAGTATAGCCACATTAGTGGGACATTTTTAATGGTTTCATTCAATCGTATGATGATTCCCTATTCGTACAATAAGGCTCACTGGTTAGCCTCTGGATTGCTTGAACTAGAAATACCTCTTTTTGTACAATCACTTAGCTGAACAACTGAAATGGAAGCTTGCAAAACTCCCTTCTACTTGAAAAATTGTTGGTTTCAGCAACATGTAAAAAGTAAATTCTAATTTGGTTCGAACGTCATAAGAAACCTGATCAGCGGATCCACTATTTTCAAAGGGTAACAACCATTTTTCTCCAATTTTAGTTTTTTCTTGATGGGAACGTTATGACCCATTTGGGACCCCTCTGTGGGTCACCAGTTTGGAACCACTGCTCTAAATCCATAAGGGCTGGTTTATCAATTACCTACATTAACTGCTACATTAACATGACAGCTATACCAGGTATAGCGCTGTACTCTAGATAAAGAATGTGAGTCTTTTATCAATGCCGAATTACCTAGCGGATAAAATTACTTCTCAAGATACAAGCACTCCTGAACCCCCTTACGACCTCAAAACTGGTCTGGGAAACAAAGCAACACTTTAATAATTTGTTTCTTAGCAACAACAGAATATCCATAAAATGGATCCCTGGTCATGAGAACTACATAGGCAATGTTAATGCAGATGGCTTAGCGCGGGCTGGCTCGGGACAACAGTTTCTCGGACCATCTCCTGCCATCTGCGTTTCCAAAAATGCCTGTAAAGCAAAAATTAAAAACTGGGTCACACAAGACCTCAACATTCTCTGGAACAGGGAAATTGCTAGATATAGACAAACCAGAATGCTCGTTACGTCTTCCGATCCTAAACGAGCACACTGGCTTCTAAGCAAAAGTAGAAATTCTATTAGAACCATGATTGGGATCCTTACCGGGCATTATGATTTCCGCAGGATGCTAAATATTATAGATAACAATATCTCACCTATGTGCCCTTGCGGACTCGAGGAAGATTCCGCAGAGCACTTTCTTTGTAGATGCGACCGGTACTGGAGATCCAGAACGGAGGCATTTGGGCATCATATAATTGAACGTGCTTCCCTCAGAGATATTGAGTGGAAAAGAATCAAAAAGTTTGCTGATCTAAGCAAAAGATTTGCTTGCGACGACTCCAACTCGGGGTAACCGGCGGAATCCTCTTTTAAATTAAAGGGGCCTCTTTTTGAGGGAGAGTATAAGCCGTTCATGGTGCCTGAAACTCTTTTCCAATGGTAACAATTACTTCTCAGATAAATACTGTCTCACAGATAGCTCCATTAGCATCCCCATTGGTGTCGGTTGGAGCCAAAATAAGGGAAATTTACTCATGGAGCTACATTTTCTTTATGGATCGACTATTAAAAAAACCGGGTCCAACGTTATTTCCACAACAGTCTCCATCATATAACCAAGCTAGACAAATAAGAAACCACCACCTTTTTGCCGTTTGTTCCCTGCCAAGAGAGAAGTTGTTGATAAATCCAGTACATTTACGATATTACAACCTGAATTATTATGAATGAATTATTGCGATCAGTAAGTTGTGGAATAAATTTCATCATTGATCTCCGTTAGAATGTGAAGTCTTTGTCCAATCGAAACCTTAATATAAATATGCTCTCGTCCCATTTTAGTAGGTGATCTAATGGAGCCTTACTATATACGGTATTTTTTCCCATTAAACGAATTCTTCTACAATTGAATCTTCGTCGTCACTGCTGTTTGAAGACAAATCCCAAAATATACCCATTGGAAGGTACAAAATAAAGGCAACCAAACTTGTGATTCAAACAAACATTTTAAACAAATTAACTTGATTGAGGTTAGAAAACTCTAGATATCTCATTAACCTCCAGTTATAATTGTTCTCCAGCCGTCCAGGGACTAGATAAATTAAAACTCCAGATAGGGTTTAACTAGGGATGGATAAACACCCCCCCCCCCCCCCCCCCAATTGTATTATCTGGAGGATAATGCTATTCCTTTAGATTAATCCCCCTTATCCATTGGATAAAATGTGATTGATAAGCCGGCCCTAAAAGAGTTATAAGGGATAATAACAAATCAATAAAGGAGTTATGAATTTATATGTATTTAGGACACAGTCTTAAAACACAGTGTGTAAGCAAATTGCTAATCTACATCCCACGTTTTTGACCCAAAGAAAAAATTAAAATAGCCAAGTATTAACTCACCTAAAGTATTGTCATAGCTGGAAGTTTTTGTCATCGCATGTGGATCAGTAGCATTGGCTCTCAGAAGCTTTGTGTGCCGCACAGATCATTTGAAGTAGTAGGTATAACTCTACCGAGGGTGCATATTATCGTCTTTATCTCGTCATGACATCAACAATATGATATTTGAACTGCAACATTTTAGAAAATTGGTGAATGAAAACATGGATTAAAATGACCAGTCATGCAGATGATAAGTATAATATTACAACTTGAGAAACCACTCTATAGGTCTACCAGGGATAGTTTGCGTTCCTATGTTGAACTACACACTGTGGTAACTGTTACACTCCAGGAAAATAACTCTCACAGTCGAAGAGGTTTCATAACCCTGGCCTCATAGCTCAGATTGTTGCAGTGTAGCAACTACGGGAAATTTCCCGTTGTTATAACAACACAAGTTCGTACTCCTGTCGAGGTATCAAATATTTTTGGGCCATTACAGTGGCGCAGTCGAAATAGTACCCGAAATAATTCGTATTAATTAATTAAATCCCTTTCGAGCCAAAAGACTGTAAACATCACATTTCCTGTCGTAAGCACCTTTCACTTCCTCACTCACTGGAGTCAAAACACACTGTGACAATGACCTCACTCGACTGCTGACTTGTTCCAGTGAGCATCTGCTAAGCCAGAGGCCTGCAGTTTCACTTCATCATTCGTCAGACCCTAAACCAGCCGAGACGGCTGGTATTTGACTCCAGGAAAATGTTACGCTCCAGGAAAATAATTCACACAGTCGAAGAGGTTTTATCACCCTGGCCTCATAGCTCAGATCGTTAGAGTGTTGCAACTGGGGGGAAATATCCCTTAGTTGTGACAGCCTTGATTGGTAAAATTGGCTGAAAAGTCCTCGAAAGGAAATTTAACAAAGTAACCCCTCCCAATTATTTTCCACAATTTTTCATACATTGAAATGAAACTAGAAGAGTGTTTTTGGGGTGCTTGATAAAAATCAGGAAAAACCCCAAAAGTGTTTGGACTACCCAAAGGGAGGAGGTATTGGGTACTTCGAAAAACATTTTTCCTTTTTTGACTAGTGACACCTCATTTTTAAGTATTTAAGAGCTGAAATCAGTATTGCGATACCTTACTCCATTCTCGAATTAGATCTGGTGAACCAAGAAGCACAATTTTTTCTAAAAGGACCTAGGTATATTTAGAAAAAAATCGCCCTTTGCTCTATGGTTCATCAGCTCCAATCCGATAACGGAATAAGATATCATAATTCTGATTTCCCCATTGTGTTCAGCACTTGAAAGCCTTCAAAATAAGGTGTCACTCGGCAAAAAATTGAATTTTTCTTTTCGAAGTACCCAATATTCGATCCTTTGGGTAGTAGAAAAACTGTTGGATTTCCTCCCCGGTTTTTATTCGCTTAAAACTTACTATCAGGCACCCCAGAAACGCACTCCAAGTTTCACTTTGATATCTTAAAAATTGTGGAAAAAAGTTAAAGGGGGAGAGGGGTTATTTTTGGGGCACCCAGTATAATGCCTAAAACGGCCTGTGAATGTGTCTAACTGGGGATGTGACTTAAATATTTTGGTCAATGTGTGAAATGTCGTTCCACTTTCCTCATTAATTCGTCAACGCCAATTGCAACTAGTCACAACAAGATACTAATGTCTAACTAATCTGAATTTTTACTCAAGGATTGACTACTTGATGCTATGTATGTTTGAGATGTGAGCATAGCGAACATCCAGACCACTGGTCTAAGCAAAAAGCTGATCTGTGTAAAATCCCTCAGAGAGGTTGTACAGACGAGCATACACTAAGCTAGCTATATTGGAATAATATTGGGAAAAAAAGAAAGAAATCAATCCTAGAAATCATTTCATAGTTTCAGCCCGATCTGGATTCGAACTCGGGACCTTCATCTTACGAGTCTGTTATCCTAACCAGTGGACCATGGCCAACAATCACCGTACTTCGCTACTCAGTAGAGCATGCTCCTGAGGGAGACCGCAAGAGCGATCTGAAACGACTCCCATCGCTGCATCTGAATGCTTTGATGTGTTGAGAGACTGAATCGATACTATCATCAATATTCGGTGGGGGATCCCTACACTTTGAGTTCCATGTAGACGCATATGAGCCTGGACGGTTCTATCCCCTCCGTTTTCAGAACGTAGTTCTATCCTGGACTGGTCTTGGGGTTTGTTCGGACACGTAGTTCCGAACCAGTTCGGAATTCATCTAGTTCGGAATCGAACTGCAAAGGGAGGGGATGGGAACCGGTTCAGAACTCTTAGTTCTGAACTCCCAGTCCGAACGCCATTTCGTGTAGTTCGGAATTGATAACCTCTCCGTCTTTTTCCCAAAACGTGGTTACATGTTTGTAATTTGTGTTATAAAAACTATAACTCAATATTTTTGTTATACTTTATCAGGTCTGTTAACCGCCTGTTAATGTTTATGAGGCCTGTTAGTATCTTGTGATACTACATTTAAGCAGCAATACCTAAATTGTTATTCAATAAAATGTTTTGAATTTAATTGTTTACTTTCATGTTCAATGTATTTCCGCCCAAGGTTTGACTTTGATGTGTTTTGAAAATGGCTACTGAACACATAAATCTGAACTAAACCTCTTTATCATTAGTTGCCCTGTCAGGAACTGAACTTGACCTCGGTAACTCCTATGAATTTCATTGATATCTCTCGAGCCATTTTGGAGAATACACCAAAAAGTGCTAAAACCGATTATCCCCCCCCCCCCCCCCCCAAATTGGCCATTTAAGAACTTTTTTGCTAATTAGGTAAGTACCTACCAGTCTTACGGGATGAGGGGAACTGAATATAATTTGCACCCAGAAGAAGAATAACTCCTATGAATTTCATCAAAATCCCTCGAGGCGTTTAAGAGAAAAGGCAACAACTGCTAAAAAAGACGTTTTTTCACATACTTCGATTTGTTAACCCTAAAATAATAATTTTAGGCTATTTTAAGTAGGGGTATAGCAACCCATCTCTAGAATCGGAATGTTTTTATGTCGTACCGTAAGGTCGCAATCGTGTACCTACACGAGTTACTTACAGTTGTATGAAACGTTAAGGGCAAGATAAATTGAAAAGACATCACATAAAAATTCTGTGAGCGCGAGAACGTGAATTAAGAAGGCTGATGACAACTTGAAAGTTTGGCGGGAGGTACGTGCATACGGGGCGGGGCCAAGCTTGTTTACTGCGCATGTCTAGAACTATTAGTTCTGGAAAAAAGACAGAACTGGTAGAACTGGTTCGGAACGGTAACGAACTACTACGTCCGAACAACGAACTGCTAGTTCGAGGTCTTCCAGAACTGGTTCTCGTGTTGTCCGAACAGCCAAAAGTGGGCGTGTCCAGTTACGAACGGTTACGAACTACGTGTCCGAACAAACCCTTGGACTGTCTGTCCGAACAAACCAAATAGCTTCCGCCACTAAGAATTAGGGAATTAGGATTATCAATTTTTTGAAAAAATTTATTCTTACGAGTTTAGTAAAATTGAGAAAGGATACATATATTTTGATTTTTTTTTTCCAATCATGAATCGATTTTTATTTATTTATAATATTAATTATTATTATTATTTATTGGCGGTTTTCTCGTATAGATGTAGACAGCCTTCCAAGAAAAGTTTCCCCTCATTTGAGTTTTGATTTTTTTTTCCAATCATGAATCGATTTTTATTTATTTATAATATTAATTATTATTATTTATTGGCGGTTTTCTCGTATAGATGTAGACAGCCTTCCAAGAAAAGTTTCCCCTCATTTGAGAAAGTTGTTGTAACTATTCATAGCAAAGAACTCGTTAATGGAAGAGAGGAAGTTTCCTGTTACACACCAATATCGCCAGCACCTACCTATCTTCTTCAGTGATACAAAAGCTAGATAACCACAAAGCAACAAAAACAAATCCAATGTTTCTTAATTTGACATAAAATAATTTTACTTAATACGTAATTATATTTTAATTTTACAGTTCTTGTCCTTCCTTTTTTTGGCTTATTCCAAAGTATGTAGTATTACTTGCAAGTAAGTGTTAACGCCCAAGCGTATTTTTCTTTTGTAATATTATTAAGCGAAGTGAAGTGACTGCAGCCGTATCAGTGTTTGTGCGAATGGACCCACGGAACCAACATCTTCCTGCAATTTCATGTGCGCCTATTCGATCGCTGAATTGATTGCCCCGCTATCGGTACAATACGTCGTCATCCGCCGTGCCAGCTCATCACCTCTCTTTGTTCACTCAACACGTCTTCTCTTTTAAAATTTAAATCGGGTCGTCAGCATCCCGCAAAATTCCTCCAGGCTTGTTGATGGGTCAGCAGCATCCGACATCTCGACGTCATCTACCACTGGACCGCATTTAATCAAACCTGCTGTCCATTTCGACGTAAGTACCTACTAGTTGAGACTCCGTCAACCCGCCTTGGTATGCCTTAGTGAATCATTCTCACCATACATTTTTGCACTTCCTTGCAGATTCTACGGGTGTACCAGGCAGCACCGTTTTCAGTTCGCTTGCGGCTATTCACTTCTTTGCAGCATCGTCTACCATCGTCAGGGATTGTTACCATATCCTGGTGGTACTTCTACGGCGGTCCTTCAGCAGCAAACGTGCGCGTGCTACCCACATCCAGCAATCGTTACGGTCAGAGATTTATTAACCCTATATTTAAATCGGCGATTTAAAGTTGGCAAAAAGGACAGCCTTTATTTTTATTTTTAATGATCGTACATAATATTAGTTTACACACCAAAGTATAGGAAATCTATTTCAACGAGCTCCTTCTTTTAATTCATACATCATATTCAAAACTTACTATAAAACTACGAGTATCGATTGTGTACAAATCTATGTGCCTGTCCACAAATTAAAAGTTTGGTGTCTTGGGTATCTGGTTTTTCAATTGCGAAAACCCCACCTCTGTGCATTTCAAAACAGTAAGAAAAATGCATTTCTTGTATTTCTTATTTGGTTTTTCTTGATATTATCAAGAAAAAAACACAAAATAATTGCTGAATATAAGAATTTATGAAATAATATACAAAGTTATTTTACTTGCATTTAAAACGTATATAATAGTATTTTTATCGTTTTTTACAAAAATCGATTTTTAAAAGAGCCATCTTCGGGGTATTGATTTTTTATTCAAAAAAGTATTTAATTAGTGTAGATTTTCCGTATATAAGCGGTAATTTTAGAATTTTAGAACTATAATTATATCAATTATAGAATAAAAGTACAGCTTTCGTTCTTCCAAAACAATATTATACCTATATACAAAGACAAAACGTCAATTTCTTTAATTTTAATCGATATTGAAATGGTCTTACGTTAATTCATCATAGGATCCATCAGTTAGTAACAGTAATATACCTACAATTTGTACGGAGATCGCTTGTCTGTGAAGTCGCTTAAACAAGTAATTGGTTCCCGACCATGAATATCATGTAAAATTTAAATTTTATAATGTTTATTGTACTTGAAAGGTCCAGGGATAGAACCATCAAAGTCCAATTTTTAAAGAAACTGAGCTAACTGCCATCTGTAACCATTTCAAGAGTATTTCGAATGACATGATCACCTAGGCAAAAGATCATCACCAATACATGAACCATTCTGATTTTTTTTTACATGGATATCTTTTTTGCTCTGGGGGGGTCAACCAAAAATTTCCGTGACGCAAAATTTGTGTCACAGTTTCAGTGTTTTTCACATACAACCCAGCCGTTGCTAGGGGAATAGAACTTCCGCAGTTTTCATCGCACAGAAATCGTTCGCCACTCGTTGGAAAGCGCTTGATTTATGTGATAAATGTTCACATCTCAAGCTACCAATTTCCCCCTCCTTACGTACCTGGCTACATTCCTAAACTAAGTTGATTGGACTATAAACAATTTTAATAAGCCGGTTACAATATTCTTAACGCATCATTTAAAGCATCATTTACTCCACTCCACAGGAAACATTATCATCCTCTTGACAACAGTCGACTGTTAACAACAACTCATTGTAGTGGCTTCTCTCCACAGTTATTTTCAACATTTCTATAAGTAAACCGTTGTTTTGTTGGAATTAGTCGGGATGCGGCCCAGGGATTTGTTTAAAGTTAAAGGATTTGTTTGCAACTCTCGAGGACAACCGTTATGAAATCCCCAATCAAAGACATATCCATGTAACTGTATCTGCTTGTAAAGCAGATAGTGGAACTCGTTTACGAGTTGATAAGTTAGGTACTTGATTTTTTTTAAAAAGAATAGAATAGAAAACGCTTGCATACGAGTCTGCAACACATTGGGACATTTTATGTCTTCAGCCCCCCCCCCCAAATTCGGCAAATAATTTTGACGAATAATGTTCAAAACAATAATAATTGTCATTACAATTGTAACAGTTTCATTGATTTCAATAAACCCTTGAAATAATGCAATTATCTCTACTCACGGCTTCCACAATACACAACTTACATAATAGTGTTTTTATTATTTACCTAATGTACATTACCTCAAACTTCGTGAGACACGGTCAGCGGACCCACCAATATAATTTACGAAGACAGAATTTGTATTCATCCGTCAATGCAACAACCACCTTTTTTGGATTATCTTCTATCATAACTCACATAATTAATTTTGTGTAATGCGGACAAGAGTAAAAAGGCAAAATAATATACGTGAAACAAGTAGGTAGAAAAGCAGCACTACAGCAGACGACTGTTTACACCATAATCATAACAGACAACAGAATACAGTACACTGATAACAGATACACGGTTGGTTGGTTGTTCTCTGCTTTGCTGTCCTCTTGTTATGTCGGACACATTTTTCTGTAGTTGTTCTGTAGTTAAATAAGATAAGATAAAGAACGTATATTTGTATGAAGGCCACTGGGGACTTTTATGTATACGATTATTTACAATGGTGGTGGGCGGGAAATTTAAAACTAAAAAGTTATAGTAGTACATACAGAATGTTTTTAACAGAAACAAAAGTAAGTGAAAAAAAAAAAATTATAAAATTCAAAGAAAAAACCCTTTTTTAAACAAATAATATATCGTCACTTAAGTTCCCACATGTGCTATCTCACTTTTTGGCGAAAATGAGTTTGTTATGTAGATTTACGTGAAATCTTGCGGCCCGTCCGTGAAGCTCAATAGTTTTACCGTACGACGGGTAGGTACCGCTCAAAATCGTTAATACCTTCACAAGTGCTATCCAAATTTTCTCACCACATGTGCTATCTTATATCTTTCCCCAAGTCTCGAAAGTCTACAATCCTTTCCCATCGCCTTCTCATTATTATAGTTTATTTACATTATTATTGTTTATCGCCGCGTTTATTTAGTTCTCATTAGTACTTTCATTAGTGTCTTGTTCATCCTTCGCATATTTTGGATATCGACGATGTAAGAGGACGCGTTTGACCACCTGTTCGGTGCCTTCCACTTGGACCGCTACTTCTTCAACGTGATTTTTTGGCATTCGTAAGTGAATATTATACTTTCCTGCTCATATTTTAATGGATGTAATAATTTCAGTGACCTGGGTAAAATTATTTCTGGTTATCCTACGTACAAAAGAAGGTTAGCAGAAACACTGGCAAATGTAGGTATTGGTCGTTTTCAAAAGAGCTGGTTCCATGTTATGCCAACCTAGTTTATTCCAAGTTACCAGATTTTCCTTCATTTCATTGGTACTTTTTTTTTAACAGGACGGATCAATAATGGATACGGACGATGACCAAGAATCTAGCGGAAGTGAAGTCTTGTTGGAATCTCCTTCTACTGACTGCATGTTTTCCACGGAGGAAATATACAAGTTGCTGAACCAAGATGCACCACATTCTATCCTCTCCAACGCTCTTCTCCACTTAAGCGTCGAAAAAGGAGTCACTATTATTCAAAAATTCCTGGTAAAAGGGCATTACTACATGGAGTGCGACAGTGTCCACAGTACTGTGGAAAAAGCTTTTAAAAATATAGACTTGTACCTCCCTAATCATTACTCATTGCTGTCTAAGACGGCAAGGAAGAATCCTATGCCTTATCGCTCCACACTGGTGGACCACACCTTCTTTAAGGACTTCGGACAAGAAGAATCGATGGCTTACGTTTCCATACGGCCAGGAAAGCGAGCGGGTGACCCTAGTGTTAACGACCTCCGGATGCTGCAGTACCATCCGAATGGAAAGATTCTGTACAAACTCTATTTCTCAGACGAGCTTGAAGAACTCCCACACCGACCAAAGCCTATAACCAGATTAATATCAAGCTTCCCCGCACTTTTTGAGACTCGGCCAGTTATACCAAAAGATAAATTTGATGACCTGCAATGGTTGAAGAGGAAGCTCCCAACCGACGCTCACTCCTTCTACGACAACATTCCATGCCAAGAAGAAAGTAGACGGCAGCAGAAAGCACAACTGGCGACTGGTAAAATCAAGAGGAGTGAAGAGGGTGACACAAAAGAGAGAAGGAAAAAGAAGAAATCACACTGAGAGAGATGAATAATCCAGACTGATGAAGAATCCAGAGGAGAATTTTTTTGGAGTAGGTACCTACTAACAGATAAAGTTACCCTACACGGTAAAAAATAGGTAGCTAGTCATTATCATCTTAAGTTTTATGATAGTGTCTCATTTTTTAATTTTTTCCTACTGTTTTTTATAGTTCCTTACCTTGAAGTTCGTTCCATAGATATTGTATATTGCTAAACTATTTTTCCCTACTTTAAATAAAAGAGTTGTTTTGAGAACGTTTATTTCCTTCTGCCCACTCTCCAGCGACTCTTATAACTTCAATGAGGCCTATTATGTTTATAATGACGACAAAAGGTAGTATTCCTTCAAAAATTCAGTTTTGAGAGAGATAAAATCATTGGACCACAAGAGCTATCATGGGAATATCAAAAAATCATTTGTGCTATCTCACTAACCACACATGCTATCTTGATGTAACAAAAAAACCACACGTGCTATCTACACTATTTTCTCTATTCTCTGTGTTTTTCATGATGTTTTGCTTCAAATACACGCAAGAATACGTCTTGACAAGTAATATGTTAAAAGAAAGTCCGAACGGTCGATGGGAAACCCAGAAACACGTTTTTTTGGCTCTCCTGAAAAGTGAGATAGCACATGTGGGAACTTAAGCGACGATATTTAAAATAACAAGAGGAAAGAAGAAGAGAAGAAAAGAAAGAGAGAGAAAAAAAGAAGAAAACAAATGAAACAGAATCTAGTGAGTGGTATGAAGAAAGATACAGTGAGGTAGAAGAAGAGAAACAGAAAAATTAAGGGGAGGGGGAAATGAAAAGAGATGAGAGAGAGGAGAAAAGGGGAAGGGGGCAAGCTAGTTGTCACCCGCAAGAAACGATCCTACAGCACGCTTGAATCGAGCAATGGAAGTCAGGCCATGGACCCCAAAGGGCAATGAATTCCATCTTCGCTCCTGCAACACCAAATGAGTAGGTAAGCCAGTGCTCGAGATTGATGCTGCATGATTCTCAATGCGTTGGATCCTGCAAAGAAAGCACGAAAGATGAGGCAATCCAAATATATTCTCTTGAGGTGGATGTTGCTAGAGATGAGTGCAGCTGGAGGTGGGATTGAATGGGCAGTAAGTATGGGTTGTTGTGGGTATGAATGATGGCATGGGTGGATGCTGCTGAGGTTATGAATGGTGGATAGGAAATGGGGGGAATTCATCACAAGGTTATGTGGCTAGTCTCTGTTCTCGTTCAGTTTTTTGAGGAAGTTGGGATCTAATGGGAATCTAAATTGTTCTGAAGATGTTCTTGGATTTTGAACGTAGTCATGCTGTTGTCAGGCCTGAATTTTCGACGATCTAGAGCATGTTTTATACAATTATTGAGTAAATTATTTATAATTCTTCTATTTCTTGTGTTCCAAGGCAATTAAGACAAAATGGTGTACAGTGATTGACGTCTTTCATGCGAAATTTAAATTGAGCTGTATACCCATGTCCAGATTTTATTAATATTGGTAGGTATAAAATTTTGCACTGCCCGTTATTCCCGAGTACCATGGAGGGCTGATCGGATATTCAATTAGGTATTTAGTCCACAAGCCTCGGTCCTTGTTTCCTCATCATGCTGGGCCTTAAACATTTGTGTTTGGCGCAGCTTAAGTGACACAACAGTCACAGTAAGTAATGTTGTGTACCTACTCCCACAGTTCCCGATGTAGCATAATGCCGGGCAGCTGAATCCACTCTGGAGTTAGATTTCGGCCCTACATGGCTGGGTGACCATTGGAAAGCTACATCTGTATTGGAAGCATTTTCAATGTGGGAGATTGATCGAATAATGTTCTTTATAATGAAGGGCTGCTACTATTTATGTTGGGCATTTCCTGAATCTTAACTTTCACAGAAATTTCGGGATTTCGTAGTATCTCGAAGCTTATTTGGGTATTTAAAATCGAATCTAATTTCAACATTCCACAGAAATTAACGATAGGTAACAAGAAGTAGTCACATAGGTTAGGTACCTACCAAACAATTTATTAGAGAAGCAAGAAAGCAGCACTCTTCTGTTATCAACAACCACTTGGTCTTGTATTTTTATGTCTTGAACACAGGCGTAACAGACACAAAAGACTTTACTTTGGATTAATTATGTAAATCGATGGGGTGTAAATGATCAGTTTTTCCCTTCAAAGGTCTTCAAATGATTCAAATCTATCCCGCTTGTTGCTGCCATTTTGGGAGCGATCGCAAAGCAACCAGTGGTTATTGAAATAAATTGTCAATCGTACGTTCATGGAAGAAGAAAAATTTCCTTCCATGGAGCCTTCCATCGAGCCTCAAGAAGAATAATCCATCCTTATCATTTGTTATCTATTATCAAAGTGGCTGTCGGTTGTTTTGTTGTTTACACAGTTCTTACAATTTCTTCAAATTGGAAGCCTTGCAGGCATACTGTATTCTTAGTTTCTAATCTGGTTGAGTTATTCAATAACGTTGAATCTTGAATTCCTTTGAACGCAGCTGTCTTCTACTGCTCTCGATAAGGTTGGTGACGCTGGCAAGAAAAACTTTCGTTTGAATAAAATTATATTAGGTATAGAAGATAAGGTGTAAGAATAATCTGCACCTATGGAAGCCTAATCCACAATATTCACATTTATCGGTTTTGTTTGGTTATCGCGAATTTTTGTTGAAAATGAGCTAAACAATGACTCTAAAAATTTCCAAATAGAAATTTTCGATTGTTACCTAACGTTAACCGCTTTTTCATTTAATATGCATATAATTATGTCCTTTCAAGCCACGATAATGGAGCCCACGTTCTAGCCAGAGGGTGTTTTCGTGAACCGTGTGTGTGTCAATCGGACAAAACTCGTTTATATTGAGGTAAAAATGCTATTCTTGCGTCAAAAAATCAAGCTTTTTAACTGAAAGGTTGACTTCGTTGGCCAGAACTTTTCAAGTAGGTACATTAAATTGGTAAAATTTTGGAAAATTAAAACAAAAATTACTGAACATGGCTTAAAACTGTTCATAATTGTTGAATCTATATTACTAAAATGCTTTTGCATTTACCTAATTATAGCTGTAAAAACGATTAAATAGCAGAAGCATTATGATCATTTATGAGAGATGTAAAAAAATTCCTCCAAATCAGAATTTCCGCTGGTGAATTTAACGGTATCTCGGATAAATTTTCCCTGGGAATTATTTCCCCGGGGGAGGTCCTCCTGGAAAATATTTCTCCGGCAAGGTTTGCCATCCCGGAAAAAATTTCTCCAAGCAAAAATTAACTGAAATAATCAACAAAACTGTAGCATTACTGTATATTGTTATACAATCCATGCAGTATACTAAATAGGCCACTTAATTATAGGTCGTCACTTAATACAAGGTGCGGCAGCATAACTTCCTTTTTTTTTAAACTTAATAAAACGCATTGTATGAATCAGAAAACTTTTATTCGTTTTTTATAATATAGGCACATACATAAAGTTTTGTTTTACCCAGTTTTGAAGATCAAATCAGGTAGGTGACGTCCCCCATTCTCCATACACTGAGTAAACCGATTTCTGGCGTTTGTCATGACTCCAGCCAGTATAGCAGGCGTTATGTTGGCAATTTCTTCCTGGATGTTGTTCTTCAAATCTTGTAGAGTCCTTGGACGGTTCACATAAACACGAGATTTCAAAAACCCCATAGAAAAAGCTGGACTTAGGGGACAGTTGGTTCCAACAAGACGGTGCAACGGCACACACTTCAAAAGCATCGATGGCTGTTTTGAGGGAACACTTCCCAGAGCGCCTTATCTCAATTAGGGGCGATTTGGAGTGGCCGGCCCGCTCTCCCGATTTGACCCCTTGTGACTTTTTTCTATGGGGTTTTTTGAAATCTCGTGATTATATGAACCGTCCAAGGACCCTACAAGATTTGAAGAACAACATCCAGGAAGAAATTGCCAACATAACGCCTGCTATACTGGCTGGAGTCATGACAAACGCCAGATATCGGTTTACTCAGTGTATGGAGAATGGGGGACGTCACCTACCTGATTTGATCTTCAAAACTGGGTAAAACAAAACTTTATGTATGTGCCTATATTATAAAAAACGAATAAAATTCTCGTGCGTTATTAGTAAAACTTAATGCGTTTTATTAAGTTTTAAAAAAAAGGAAGTTATGCTGCCGCACCCTATATATATATAGGAAAGTAGGTATTTCGATTATTCACTGTCATCTTAGTTTGAATAATCATCGCCTGGCTGCGAAACCACCATCAGCGTTGGTGTAGCCAAAATAGTCCACTCGTGCTTCAGACCCCTTGGGAGCAGTTGCTTTAGCTGCTCTTATCACGGCTGCAGTCATCCTCGGGGTTAGTAATGTGAGGGCATCGAGGCTCCTCAAGCTAAAATCGGGGTCTTCCTCGTAAGGCCGAAAAATATTCGATATCTCTGGCAAAGTTTGAACTCGTGTCCTTACTGCTAAGGGGAAATTTCCCCTTAGTTGCAACACTCCAATAGGTTGAGCTATGAGGACGATTAATCAAACCCCTTCGACTGTGAGTTATTTTCCTTGAACGTCACATTCCCCCAGAGTCAAATACTAGTCGTCTCGGCTGGTGTGGGTTGGACAAAATAACAAAGTGAAACTGCAGGCCGCTGGCTCAACAGGTTCTCACTGGATGAAGTTCAGCAGTCGAGTGAGGTCGGTGTCTCTATGTATTTTGACTGAAGTGAGTGAGGGAGTGAAAGATGCCGTCAGGGAATGTGTTGTTTACAGTTTTGGGCTCAAGAGGGATTTAATTAATTGTTGTTTCGTATTATTTCGGGACCTAAAGACTGCGCCACTGTTATGGCCCAAAAATATTTGAGACCTCTGGCAGAGTTCGAACTTGTGTCCTTACTTCTAAGGGACAATTTCTCCTTAGCAACACTCCAACGGGTTGAGCTATGAGGCCAATTCATCAAACCTCTTCGTCTGTCAGTTATTTTTCTTGAACGTAACATTCCCTCAGACTCAAATACCAGTCGTCTCGGCTGGTGTGGGTCAGGCAAAATGACGAAGTGAAACTGCAGGCTGCTGGCTCAACAGATGCTCTCTGGATGAAGTTCAGCAGTCGAGCGAGGTTGATGTCTCAGTGTGTGTTTTGACTGAAGTGAGTGAGGGAGTGAAAGATGATAAATCAGGGAATGTTTACAGTCTTTTGGCTCGAGAGGGATTTAATTAATTATTGTTTCGTATTATTTTGGGTACTACCGACTGCGCCACTGTTATGGCCCAAAAGTATTTGAGGCCTCTGGCAGAGTTCGAACTCGTGTCCCTACTTCTAAGGGAAAATTTCTCCTTAGTTGCAACACTCCAACGGGTTGAGCTATGAGGCCAATTCATCAAACTTCTTCGACTGGGTTATTTTCCTTGAACATAACATCCTTGTATATCGTGTGGAGCCCGAGTTCCTATAATCATAAAATTGTATTTGAAAATCTATTTTAACATATTGTTTATTTTGTATAATTGTATTGTATTGTGTATTTATGTTGTGTGGCTGGGCGGTCACGTGCTTGTTGGCGCCCTGGGTAAGATTTCATTATCCCCCCGCCGACTCAGTACCCCTCCCACCCAACTAGAACGAATCTGGGAATGGGAAAATACAGAGTGAGGGACAGCGACACGACAACTGCCACAAATCGAAAATGAGGGACGCCACTTGGAGCGACTAGTGAGACAAGTTCCAAGCCTCATCGCCTCTAGTCACTTGTTTGCAAAATTGCAGAGTTGCGCGTTGTATTCAAAATTCTGTTACACCTTATTTCAAAAAAATAAGTTATGTTCCTCTAATTAATTTTTATAATTTTTTATCTTTGCCACTGCTGCGGCGCCTCCCTGTCCTCTGCGTCCCCCAGGCCGTGGCACCCAGGGCGACTGCCCCAGTCGCCCCACCCACACGACGGCTCTGTTACGTAGTTTACGTAAATTGTGTAGTGATGTAAAATGCAGATCACGTTCGATAAAATATTTTCCAGGTGTTTGACTCGGTTGGTGAAATATTTTCCTGGAAAGCCTTCCACAGGGAAATATGTTCCAGGGAAATTTTTTCCAAAATTAGAATTTTACATGTAAAATCGTCCTGAACAATTTTGGTCTTGTGGTTTGCCAGTCCCTGTGAGGGGCAACATAAAGGATAGGCATAGTAATACTGACTACTAATTTACAGTTCAATGGGACTTCGAGCTGACAAGGTCTGCCGCTAGTGAAACTAAAAATACGTAATTTCTCTTTGCAGATGCCTAATTTATTGGTCGCTTTTGATTTTGATCACACGATTATTGATGACAATTCAGATACTGTTGTGAGAGACCTTCTCAACGAGAAACCGCTTCTAACTTATTCAAGCCACGGATGGACGACTTATATGCAGAACATATTCACATCTTTAGCTGCTCAGGGGACCACAGAGAAGCAAATTCGGTAAGTTGGTATTACCTACATATTGCGTGACAATTTTCATCAGGATTTGTTATCTTTTCCATAGAAAATATTGATGATTATGATGGAAAAAACTAAACTACCTGCATTGGATTTGATTCCCAGTGAAAGCTTCAAAGCCCTAGATTTGGTTTTGTGCATGTTTACTTTCCCAGAAATGTGAAATCTTCATAATTAAAACAAACACGTCCAGGAAAACCATTCTGTCCAAAAGCTTCCACGATGTTGTTAGTAAATTCTACCCTTTCATAAACTCAATAATAAAATATGACTTCCGTTCTCCACTCGTCATGTTGACTAACAGAAGACAACAACTGGAACACATACGATAACACGTAGAGACATCTATTTGTATCAATTGAAACTTTTCAACTTTTTCTTATATTCAAGCTCCACCAGAAGCTCTTGGTCCAATATACAGAAATTAGTAGCTGCATGCAATCACACCAAAATTATTTTTGGATTACTATGTGCTCTACGTTAGGTTCCAATTCAATTCAATTCAATTCAAATAATTTATTGTGCAGGAAACAATATGTTTATGTAAGCACACATGAACAACAAATACAAGAGACAAAATTAGACATGAGGTGGCGAAGAAAATAAAAACATCAAGTACAAATTAAAAATATTTAGGTAAATAAAGGAAATAATAATTAAAAGATAAAGGAAAGTTTAAAGATAATCTGCATCACAGAAAGAAGAAGGGGGAGAGGAGAACGAAGGGGAGTGCACTAAATGCTGGCTACTATCGGATGCCCAGATACTGAACAGTAGCCTTCAAGAATCGACCAATGGAGGGGGACGCACGAACAGACAAGGGAAGAGAATTCCAGATCCTTGCTCCTGCCACCCCAAAGGACTTGGACATAGTTCGACTGGTGTGCCTGATGACAGAGAGAGAGCTAAAAGAAGAGGCTCTATTAACTAAGTTGGACAAATAGATTGGCATTGAACCATTAATTATTTCTGCAATTAATTTTAAATGCCTGAAAATGAAATAATCCTCCAGGGGAAGGCAAAGAAGGGTGAGATGGGATACAGATTGACGTACATTAACATTATATGCATATCTCAGGCAAGCATTATAGGCAACCACGAGTCTCGATTTCAAAGAAGCGGAAATAGCATAGGAGTAAACTGAGCAACAATAAAAGAAGTGAGGAGTTACTAAAGCAATGGCAAGTCGTATTTTGAAGTTATTAGGAGTAAATTTAGATAAACGTCGGAGACTGTGGAGAGATCCATAAACTCTCTTGCACACCTGAACCACATGGTAGTCCCAAGACATGGCCTTGTCAAAATAAAGTCCCAGATTTCTTACATGTGATGAGTAAGGCACCACCATCCCTTCAACTAAGATGGGGGGCAGACAATTAGTAGGTAAATCTAGGTTCCCAAGCTACAAACACTAGTTTTTTTAAAGTACTTCAACTTCGATTTTTGTTTGACGATAATTTTGTTCCAGAGAAACTGTGATGAAATTACCAGAAGTCAAAGGCTTTTCTAGTCTCTTGGACTATCTTCATGATCACGGTGCTGAAGTGATAATAATTTCAGACTCCAACGAGTGAGTACTTTTACATCGGGAAAATTAAAAAAGATCCCCTACTCCTCGTACTCTAGATCAATTCTGATTGACCTGGGTTTCATTTTTTTTTTTTTTTAATTTTAATCATGTTATTATCTTTTCAATTTTGACAGATATTTTATTCATCATTGGTTAGCCGAGAAGGGAATTGCCGAAAAGGTGAGGAAAGTCTTCACTAACCCGGCAAAGTTTGTAGAAGGGGAGCTGAAAATTGAGATGTATCACGTCCAGGATTGGTGCGAAAACAGTACAGAAAACCTCTGCAAGGGTTACATCCTTGAAAACTACATAAATGTACGTAAATATATACAATATGTATACAATTATCCCAACTCTTCTTACATGTAGACTAACAAGTTCCCTAGTGTAGTGGATTTATATATGTTTTACTTGGTGTCGGTAGACCAAGTGGGACATTTATATTCTGATTATGCGGGTTAGTCCCCGTGTTATTCCTGTAAGGAATGTGAGCGAATCCGTCAAGGTCAGCTTGCTTGGCGGGATGAACTGAGAGATAGTTCGTGTCGCAGCCGCGTGGAGCACTGGGCTCGCATAGTGGGTGCTGGGTTCGATCAGTTTGGTACTGAGCCGTTTTGTAATATTCCGGCCTAAGATTTATATCTGTAGGAGGAATATGTTGAGATTGGTTGAGGTACTGAAAAGTATCCTTTGTTTTTTGTACATTTGGAGTGTATTTGACACTCGGATCGGCCGGGTAGGCTTGTGTCGAATATCGTGGGTATTCGGACAGCTTGGTCGAATCATAATGATTGACTTCAGAGCGGGTCTGAAAGTTATCCTCGATCTTTTGTATAGGCGAGGCTTGATCTAACGTTTCCTTCGTGAATACGTTAGGTGAGAAGGCGATCTCGTCGTGAGGATCGAGCCTTGCGCCGTCGCTGGGACCGGCGGATTGGCCGGGTAGCATGTAGGTAGCGCTACGGGGGCTAAGAGGCCCGGCTTCGCCGTCGTCTGCCTCCCCTCGCATGAGGAAATAAGACGGCCGACGTTCCATCGAAATAGCCGAGTTATTAGCTCGTTTCGATGCCTCTATGTATAGAAATAGAGGGTTTAGGAAGGTGGACTCGCTTGACAGAGCTTCTTTCCTTTGCTCGTATGTCAGGGTCCTACCTTGTAGTCTTGAAAAAGACTTCCTTGGACGGTAAATTAGAGCGGATGAGCAGAGTAATTTACCGGCGTGCCCCAGCGGTCGGTGACGAGCCTAGTGCTACGAAACCCGGGTGACACGGCTAGGAACGTCCCTCGGGCGTACGATCTAAAGAGAATATCGATAGATGTACCGGGTGGCGTCCTGACAGATGAACTACGTTGGGCAATGAGCAGGATGAATAATCACTGGACTCGTAGATGCCAATGCGAGATCTGTGTGGAGAGAAGGTAGGCCTTGTAGAAAGCAGTAGGAAGCCGTTCTTGAGATGAACTCGGGATGCAGAAGGTTCGTCAGCGTAGAGCGTGTAGAAATCTTCGTACTTCGAGGTGTCGTCGTCGAGAGCGGAGAGTAGAATGAATTTCGGGGGCTCCGAGCGGGGTATTTATAGGGAGGTGGCCGCCCCCTGCCGCCTCCTGATTGGTCCGCTTAATTTCATTAATTCGACTGTGTAATCTCATTGGCTCGCACATTGTTTTCTCAGTATCTGTGAGTATGATAGCTGAGCTGGTCCTCCGGGGTGCTTACGAGCGTCCGTCGCGGAGCCGACGACCTTGAGTTTAGCCGGGGACCTCGGGTGCTTTCTCTGCGTCAGTTGTTCAGACGGGGTCCCCGGGGTGGCTGCTGGACCAGAGGTGGTTGCTTGCCGCCTCTTGGTTGGTTCGCCTATTGTCTCTCGTGTAATCAGTGTTTCTGATTGGCGAGTAGGCTTGTTTGAATTGTCCTTGCTAGTTTTAGAGGACGTTTGATTTTCTGTTTGAGTTTTCTCGTTCAAGGCGACTTGGTTCGAGATACTTGTCGCATCTCTCTCGCCCAGTAAGTGTCTAGGGAGGTCGCCTTGTATGTTTTTAGTTAATATTTCACTTTTGAGAGAGAAATTCGTATTTTCTCTCTGGTGAAATATTTTGTTTGACGGAGTTGTAACTCGACGTCTTATAAATATTTTTGTGTTGTGCCTACCTCTTTTTGGTAGCCCTGAAAAGGGCTGTTGAAAAGAGGGGGTGGTTTTCACCACAGGTGCCCCCCCAAGACGTCGTGTTATTAACGACGACGCCGGCTGGGGAGAACTGGGAGGTCCACACGGAATTCTCCGTAAGAAACCCTCACCAGTTGGGGCGGAGGCGGAGGTGCAGGCCTCGCGTCCCGCACCTGGGGTGCGCCCCGGCCTCGCCGGTTTCGACGAGCGCCGCGGGGCGGCCGTGGCCGGCCCGAGCTTTGCCGACGGGAGCCAAACCCGCGAGGGCTTGGCCCGCGGCCGCGGCTGGGCTGTGGTGGAGGTGCTCGTTCCGGCTCCGTCCACCCCGCCGCGCTCATTTCGTCCCACCGAGGCACGGGCACGTCGCCCGAGCTGATCCACTTTCGTGGAGCCGGGAGGGGCTGTTGAGCGGGCGGAGCCCTGGGCAGCTGCGGAGCGGGTGTAGCCGGCGTCTTGAACGCTGCTGGTGTTCTCCACACCACCTCCCTCGGCGCGCTGGCGTCCGCCGGTGTCTTCTTCTCCGGCGACGGCGGTAGCGGGCTGATGATTGCCAGAATTTCCTCGGCGAGTAGGAGATTTTCCACTTCCTCCGTGATCATCTCTTCTGTGGTAGTGGGAGCTGCCATGGTCAAAGTTGGTATGAGCTCCTGGCGTGGGGTGTTTCATATTTATATCTCCCACTGTTCCTACCCGAGAAAAGTGGGCGTGGCTTGTTTCGAGTGCAGTCACCCACTTCTCGTCGAATTTGGTAGAGGGGACGCGCCCTCTGGCGGATTTTCGGGGAGTTTTCTCCTTACTTTCTGCCTGAATTTGGTTTCGTGACACAGCTTCGTCCAAGTTTAGAGTGTAAGCTGGTTTTATTTGCTGTTTGGGAACTTTTTTTGTATGTTCGCCAATTTGCACTGTAACCGAAAACTTATCTCTTTTAACCACTTTGAATGGTCCCGTGTAAGGGCATTGCAGAGAGGTGAGCTGTGTGGGCACTCTGATATAGACATGTGTACATGTATCCAAATTTTTGGGCATGTTTACGGCATATTTCGTATTATTATGTTTAATATGCGTAGGCCGGAAGAAGAGAGGCTCCGAAAGGTTTGTAGAAGTTACGAAAATGTCTCCTGGGAGTGGTACGTCAATTCCGTAAACTTTTTGGAACGGTGTAGTTTCCGTTGCTGGGTCTACTGCCGTACGCATGGCGAGTAGAACTTTTGGAAGTGCGTCGAGCCAATTTTCGTTTTGTGCTTTGAGAGCCTCTTTCAAAGATCTATTTCTGCGTTCTACCATTCCGTTTGTTGATGGTTTGTATGGTAACGTGTGAGTATGTTTTACTCCGAGACGTTCCATAATGGAATTGAATAGATCTGATTCGAATTGTGTGCCTTGATCACTTGTGATGTATTTAGGTACGCCCTTTGAAGCTACCCAAATATTGATAAAGGCGTTTGTGATCGTGGTTGTTTCGATGTTGTTAAGAGGGACTGCCTCTAGCCAACCGGTTGCTCTATCAACCATCATTAAAATGTAACGTTTCCCTCCTTTAGCTAAAGGTAAGGGTCCGGTAATATCAACGTGTACATGTGAAAATTTGTTAGCCGTTTCAAATTCGGAGTACGGGAGCTTCACGGAGCGAGTGATTTTTGCTCGTTGGCAAGTTTCGCACGCTCGGACCCAGTTGGAGACATCTGCACGGAGTCCGTGCCAAAAATATCTTTGTTTAACTTTATACACTGTAGAGTGTATACCTGGGTGTCCCAAATTGTGAATTTGGCTGATTATTTCTTGCCTTATTTCGTTTGGAATATAAGGTCTTGGGTGTCCTAGATCTAGGTTACACCAAATTTCTCCTTGAGGGAATTCAACTTGTGTGAGTTTCAATTTGTCCTCTGCGTTAGGGGGAGAACGAATTTGTGCATTTGAAATGTGCAGTAGAAGATTGCACTCTATTGCAGCCGTAATTTGCGAAATTTCGGCTATGGGTGGACCCTCGTCAGTTTGGGTTGAAATCGATTTTGTTTGAATTTCAACTGGATCGAAGGGTCTGGAGAGTGCGTCGGCGACGACGTTGTTCTCTCCGGGTATATGACGAATGTCACTCGTCATTTGAGAGATGTATGTTAGCCATCTTAATCTCATTTTAGAAAAATGTGCATTTTTCTTAAGCATCGTGCCTAGCAGAGGCTTGTGATCTGAACAAATATGAAAAGATCGGCCGTCCAAGTCATTGTGCCAATGAATGCAAGCTTGGTAAACGGCGAACATCTCTTTGTCGAATGATGCTTTATTCTTCCATTGTTCCGGAATTTCTTTACTGAAAAATCCCAATGGTTGGTAAGATTTCGAGCCGTGTTTGTCTGTAATTTCCTGCTCTAGTGCCGCTCCGATGTGTGTGTCGGATGCGTCGCAGACTAATCTCCACTCTGCTGTAGGGTGTGGATGAGCGATATTATGTAATGTAGCTTTAATCATTGCTTGTTTTAAGCTGTTGAAAGCTTTTTCTCTCTCTGATGTCCATTCGATAGGTGTTTTGTCATTTTTTTTGTTTGACTGAATGGAGTCATACAGAGGTTGTGCCGTGTGAGCGAATTTACTTGAGCATGCTCGGTAGAAACCACACATACCTAGGAATCTGCGTAGACTTCGTACGTCTATTGGCCTAGGAAATTGTTCTATGGCTTCTATTTTATCTCGTTTAGGAATTATCCCTTCTTTCGAGATAGTGAAACCTAGGAAATCGACGGTAGGTTTTGAAAAAATGCATTTATCAAAACCTACTCGAAGTCCGTGTTCTCCTAGCTTGTCAAAAATTTGTTTGAGGTGGTTCATGTGTTCTTTATAATTTTTGGAAGCCACCAGGATGTCATCTAGGTATACAAATGCGAAATCAAATTTTCGCATGATGCTGTCCATGTATCTTTGCCATGTTTGAGCCGCTCCGGCCAAACCCATGCTCATTTTCTTAAACTCATAAAGACCGAAAGGTGTAATAATTGCAGTTTTATGAGCGTCATCTGGGTGCATCGGAATATGATAATATGCCGATTTTAAATCTATTGTCGAATAGATTCGTGTATCATGTAAATTCGCTTGGAAAGAGCGAATGTGAGGAGGAGGGTAGGCGTCTTTCTTCGTTTTCGCGTTCAGGAAACGGTAGTCGCCGGTGATTCTCCATGACCCGTCTTTTTTCGGCACACAGTGTAACGGGGATGCCCATTCGGAATCTGATGGTGCAATTATGCCTTCTGAAAGCATTTTGTCAAAAGTACTTTTGACTTGAGCCCGTTTTTCGCCCGCCATGGGTCTTGCTCGGAAGTGTACTGGTGTTCCTTCCGTGGTTATACGGTGGTAAACCCCGTTGTTTTTCCACTTTCCTTGAAGTTTGCTCATTTTATCATTGTATTTGTCAATGATAGAGCGAATGTTTTCGTCCTCCGTGATTTGCACGTCCTCTGGTTGAGGGTTATTGTCACGATGAGGGATAGTAGCTGCTATTTGTTCGTCAGTGAATTTTTTGTTCATGACTGCAGCTATTTTTTGATCGGCATAGCTCTTTATTTTATCTTTATAAATGTACTTGTGTTTGACCCGTATTCCGATATCCCAAGACTCGAGGAATGGTATACCTAGGATCGCTAGATCAACTTTCGTGATCATAAAATCGGTGGTCATGTCTCCGAGGCCGATGTTAATTGTTGTGTCAGCTCGCCCTAGTGTGTCTATAGGGGCTCCGTTAGCTGCTGTGAGCTTAACGTTGGACTTACGAATTTTTAAGCCCAATTTTTTTGTGGCATTGTGGGGCAGAATGTTCACTTCTGCTCCCGTGTCGATGAGAAATTCAGTGCCATTTAGTTTGCACTTGAAAAAAAGCCTTTTATACTCAGTAGACTGCCGGTGTATAGGCTCAGATACACTGGCAGTTATTCGTTTTCCGAACTCTCTACGTCGGAGGTTGGAACGGTACTTTCTTGTACCGATCTCTGAGTATTTTCGTTTGAAACCCAGGTTTTAGGCTGGCTTATAGTCGCTGCCTTTTTGCTAGTTTTGGAAGCAGTGTTTGCCTTCCAAGTGCAGTGTTCTGGGTCTGCACATTTGCGAGTTTCGTTACCGAAACGTGCGTGGTTTCGACAGACATAGGCCGTCGGTTTGTGAGGCCTACTCTCTACTGGTTGGGGTTTGAACTCAGCTTGTTTTGAGAGGGCCTTTTTGAAACCAGTATTCATGGGTTTCGGAGTAGATTCTACTCCTCGTATGTTTAGAGAGGTATTCTCTGTTTTGTACGCGTGTAGCGTATCAGCTAGGTCGAGCCGGGCGGTCGTGGTAGGCTGAGCTGCGACCATACCTCGTGCTTCGATGGGTAGAGTCTCGATCCACTTTTGAGTGATCAGAGCTTCTGAAAAGTACCCAACAGCTTTAGAGTACATTTCGTGGTACTTGGTGCTGGGTTTTTTGGCGAGAGATGCGGGGTCCTCGAGTGCGAGGAGCCTGTCCTGTAAGGACAACCCATATTCTCGCTGTAGGCGCTGTTTGGCCTCTTCGTAGGGTGCGTGGGGTGCCGTGAGGTAAGCTGAGTCGATAGCTTCCCTCATTTCTTCTGGTACCCACTTGTATATAGCTGAGAAGCATTCGTTCTGCGTTCTCAGGTGTTTTCGCACGCAGTATTGATCGAACTCGGCGAGTGCACGATCGATATTCTTCTTTTGGAAGATTGGTTTTTGATAATCTCCCATCTCCTCTAAAAGTGCTCGAAAGCCACTTTGTGTAGAGGGTTGTTGCGTGAGATGTGGGGCGTAGAGGCCCGGCGGGGGTCGCACGCCCGCAGTGGTTCCCTGAAATCCACTAGCTTCATAAGAGGGAACGAAATGCTCCGTGTTAAGCCTGTTCAAAGGCGGGGTCACCATTTGTAGTGGATTTATATATGTTTTACTTGGTGTCGGTAGACCAAGTGGGACATTTATATTCTGATTATGCGGGTTAGTCCCCGTGTTATTCCTGTAAGGAATGTGAGCGAATCCGTCAAGGTCAGCTTGCTTGGCGGGATGAACTGAGAGATAGTTCGTGTCGCAGCCGCGTGGAGCACTGGGCTCGCATAGTGGGTGCTGGGTTCGATCAGTTTGGTACTGAGCCGTTTTGTAATATTCCGGCCTAAGATTTATATCTGTAGGAGGAATATGTTGAGATTGGTTGAGGTACTGAAAAGTATCCTTTGTTTTTTGTACATTTGGAGTGTATTTGACACTCGGATCGGCCGGGTAGCCTTGTGTCGAATATCGTGGGTATTCGGACAGCTTGGTCGAATCATAATGATTGACTTCAGAGCGGGTCTGAAAGTTATCCTCGATCTTTTGTATAGGCGAGGCTTGATCTAACGTTTCCTTCGTGAATACGTTAGGTGAGAAGGCGATCTCGTCGTGAGGATCGAGCCTTGCGCCGTCGCTGGGACCGGCGGATTGGCCGGGTAGCATGTAGGTAGCGCTACGGGGGCTAAGAGGCCCGGCTTCGCCGTCGTCTGCCTCCCCTCGCATGAGGAAATAAGACGGCCGACGTTCCATCGAAATAGCCGAGTTATTAGCTCGTTTCGATGCCTCTATGTATAGAAATAGAGGGTTTAGGAAGGTGGACTCGCTTGACAGAGCTTCTTTCCTTTGCTCGTATGTCAGGGTCCTACCTTGTAGTCTTGAAAAAGACTTCCTTGGACGGTAAATTAGAGCGGATGAGCAGAGTAATTTACCGGCGTGCCCCAGCGGTCGGTGACGAGCCTAGTGCTACGAAACCCGGGTGACACGGCTAGGAACGTCCCTCGGGCGTACGATCTAAAGAGAATATCGATAGATGTACCGGGTGGCGTCCTGACAGATGAACTACGTTGGGCAATGAGCAGGATGAATAATCACTGGACTCGTAGATGCCAATGCGAGATCTGTGTGGAGAGAAGGTAGGCCTTGTAGAAAGCAGTAGGAAGCCGTTCTTGAGATGAACTCGGGATGCAGAAGGTTCGTCAGCGTAGAGCGTGTAGAAATCTTCGTACTTCGAGGTGTCGTCGTCGAGAGCGGAGAGTAGAATGAATTTCGGGGGCTCCGAGCGGGGTATTTATAGGGAGGTGGCCGCCCCCTGCCGCCTCCTGATTGGTCCGCTTAATTTCATTAATTCGACTGTGTAATCTCATTGGCTCGCACATTGTTTTCTCAGTATCTGTGAGTATGATAGCTGAGCTGGTCCTCCGGGGTGCTTACGAGCGTCCGTCGCGGAGCCGACGACCTTGAGTTTAGCCGGGGACCTCGGGTGCTTTCTCTGCGTCAGTTGTTCAGACGGGGTCCCCGGGGTGGCTGCTGGACCAGAGGTGGTTGCTTGCCGCCTCTTGGTTGGTTCGCCTATTGTCTCTCGTGTAATCAGTGTTTCTGATTGGCGAGTAGGCTTGTTTGAATTGTCCTTGCTAGTTTTAGAGGACGTTTGATTTTCTGTTTGAGTTTTCTCGTTCAAGGCGACTTGGTTCGAGATACTTGTCGCATCTCTCTCGCCCAGTAAGTGTCTAGGGAGGTCGCCTTGTATGTTTTTAGTTAATATTTCACTTTTGAGAGAGAAATTCGTATTTTCTCTCTGGTGAAATATTTTGTTTGACGGAGTTGTAACTCGACGTCTTATAAATATTTTTGTGTTGTGCCTACCTCTTTTTGGTAGCCCTGAAAAGGGCTGTTGAAAAGAGGGGGTGGTTTTCACCACAATATATACAATATGTATACAATTATCCCAACTCTTCTTACATGTAGACTAACAAGTTCCCACGGTTCGTCCATTTCATGACGAATTTGATTTTCACAATAATGTTTCTGCCTCTTCCTCCAAGGTTATATCTCAAAGTCTTATGGATGGATGGTGCAGGTTTATTATCCATGCATTTATTTTAGTACCCTTATCAGTGCAGGAGTCAGCACTAAAGAAAACTTCGGATTCTACTGTAATAATTGGATGATATTGGCGATATTGGATGATTGGAAATGATCAGTACAGCAGTGTAAAGAAAGCTGAATGACGTAGGAAAACGACCTCACTCTCGCATCCGCATGGCCACCATTTTTCAAGCAATTCGGATTTTAGTTCCAAAAACTTACAGAGAGGGGTTTTAAATGGAGCAGAATCCGATTATTATATCAAAAATAAGAAATTCTTGTTAGATTTAATACTTAAGTGCCGATCAGGCGTGTTCTCTGTTATATTCAGATAGGTAGACGTTGACTCCTCCTCAATAAATTCAGTTGTATTCAAGTGATCATTCATCATCACGTCGTTTCTGTCTTTACCAAACCCTTTGCAAAGTATTTTATCAGGTTTTGATTTTCTCAGTACTCAGTTATATTTTATTATGTTTCGTTTCCGGAGTGTATTTCAGCGAGTTGTCTGTAAGTGTGGATGCCTTTACGCAGATTTATTGCATAGTTGCGAGGTCAGGAAGAAATAGCTTCATCATTGCAAGCATGACTCCACTAGCCAATTCTAGTGCAATGGTGATCCCCCAGCTTAGAAACGTAAATTTTCGTAATTGGGAACTGCTTGATGGAAAAAGAAGGATGCTGAGAGGTCCTGGCCTGTTGGACTACACAAAACTCGGTGAGGAGCAGAAGAAAACCTGCCTTCATCTCGACAAGAAGGCTCGTTAAATAATTGTTCAATGCGTTTCGGATAAACTCATTGAAATTTTGAAAGGTCACCCCTCAGCAATAGCAATAATGGAGTGCCTTGGAAAAGATTTTTGCTCGGAAAAGTGCTGTTACAAAGCTCTTTATAATGGGGAAATTGCTGCAGATCTGGAGCCTACTTTTTAAAAGCACCTTTCTACTCTTTACTTTTCAACTCTCAGTTTTGAAAAGTGAAAAGGGATAATGTTTTTTGAAACTGTTCAAAGTGTGCAGAGTTTTCTGTTTTTCAATAAAGATCATTACTGCAACTTTCACTCTGGTCTTCATGATTCACCTTTTTTTGTACCTTAATTTCGAAAAGAGCATAGACACAGTGAAAAGCAAGGGGAACTCTGCAAAAAGTACCTTTTTTGTGTGTTTTAACCTCGCTGTCTTGAAAAGTTTAGTTGTTTACTTTTCAACTTTTCCAAATATTTTGAAAACACTTTTTTTTCTCTTTGCAATTGCATTTTTCAACTTCCTGAGCCTCATTTACAAGAGCAAATTGTGCTGGATTTCTGTCTATGAAAAGTGTACTGATGTTAGTGATTCGACTCCTACTTTAATGGGTTTATCAGCCTCTGATTGGGCTGGACACCATAGTACAGGAAAAGTGTGTCAGAATCACTGCTTATGTTTCATGGCAACGTCATTTTATGGTCAACACAATCAAAACTCCTGGTAATGAAAAGGCGGATGAGCTAGCAAGAAGGGGCTCCCAAACCTTTTTTGTAGGCCTGAGCCAGCAGTTGGTCTACCAAAAACTACCTTCAGAAGGATCATCAACATGTGGATTGACCAACAGACTACAAGAAAAAACGGAAGTTAGTGAAAAACGTTGCCTATTTCCACGAAAAATAGAGAGTTACAATGTTAAATCGATTTCGACTCTTATTACTCTCTTTTTACTCGTTATTGTTTGTTACTGATGATGGCCTAACCGTCGAAATCGATTTAACATTGTAACTATTTATTTTTCGTGGAAATAGACAATGTTTTTCACTAACTTCTGTTTTGAAATTGGTTTCCACAACTTCGTCGCGAGTGATTTAGTTCGTAGACTACGAGAAGATGGTCCAATATTGAGGGACATGTCCACAGCATGCTCATGGTGGCTGAACCCAACACCAAACTTACTGAGGGACTTCTCAGGAAAAACCGTAGGGAACTTAAAACATTAGTCGGCCTTATAACCGGCTTTGCACCCCTACGTTTCCGCCTACATCGCATAGGGGTCACATAAAACTCAACCCTGTGCTGACTATGCGAGGAGACAGACGAAACGGTATCCCATATAACCGCAGATTTGAACTCTTTGTGGCACAAACTCCAATGATGTCTATTCGGAGTGAACAACTAATCAAAGGACTCACATCCCTCACCAGAGGGCTGAATCTCAATGATTAAACGCAAGACTCTCAGAAAAGTACAATAAGCCACCAGGCTGCCGTGCTTGGGGCCCAAAATAACCCCACCCTGAGAGTTTTCCTATTCATCTACATACATCTAATTAAAACACCGTTGCTCTGCCTACTGCCGAGGCTGAAGTGTGCCAAAGGAGTTGCCTACGAATTGTGTAGTGATTCAAATTTGCCAGTTTATTCGTATCTTGAAAGGGGGAAAAAAAAAAAAAATGCGGAGTCTCTTAGGAAACCTAATGCTTTTATGCTTTTATAATGTCTCTTTCCCTTAAGGATGGTTTTATAATGCATTTATTATGTGAGTGTTATGCTTTCAATGAACTTTTAAATTCGAAATCTTTGTAGGTACGTTGAACATTCAAATTCTGTTCTCTATTAGATTCATATATTTCAACTTTCGTCTTTTAAGGTTTGACATGTTTTTCATGCTTTTCATTAAGAATCATTATTTTAAAACAATTCATTTAAAAAAAAATTTATTCACGAATAAATTAGTCTGCATATACGATTACAAAATTTTATGTATAGAACAAATATTGCCCGTCTAAAGGCTAAAAAGCCCGAGACGACGGTTCAAGAGCAGCTCCTTTGGCACCAGTTGGCATTATACAGATAAAAAAGCAGACAAAAATACATAGCCTCAACGACTACAAACCAAAAAAAGTAAATAAATCAAGCAAGCCAAACTTTGATAATTCAAAATACAAAATAAAAATAAGAAAATAAATGTCCATTACGAGAATAAAATGAAATTAGCTAGCATAAACACTTCTCAACACTGATTCGGAATTCACCGGGTTTCAGGGTAATCAGGAAAGCAATCACAGCAGCCCTGTACCGAGCTTTGTTCCACACAGATGGTGATTTCAGTTCCTCACTTAATTTGTTACACAAAACATGAAGAATGTAATGAGGACTCTTGGTCGTCAATACCAAACGATTTAGTGGGGCTACAACATTCCCCGCTGCTTGAAAACGGGTATTGTGGTCATGTATAGGGGCGACATTTATCAAAGTGGGGGTTTTATGGTAAAAAAAGTCCAGTCATGCAGCATGACCCCATGAGCGAATTTTTGAAAAAATCTGATTATTTCGATTTTTGACTGATTTTTCAACTTAGAAATTTTTGAAAACTTGATACATAATCTTATAGGAAATTTTACGCTGATTCTGAATATACCACATGTTAGTATGCTGAAAAAATTATTTCACACAACAAATCGCAAAAAACAGGCTATTTTGACATTTTTTTACTACATTTTTGAAAATTTCAACCCGAAGATGTAATCCGATCATGCTGGCCAACGAACTTGAACTTTCGTTTTGTGTCCTTAACATTTTAAAATTTGTTTGAAGTTTCTAGCACAATTCTACGGACAGTTATCGTCTGGAATGACACATACATTCATATATACATACATATATACATACATACATACATATATACATACATAAAAAAATGCGTTAAACTTCAGAATATGATTCAGAATAGCCTGAAACGGATTTCTGCATAAATGTTTTTCAAAAAATCACATTCTACAAATTTCGAGGCGAGAGCAATAGCTTAATTTTCTTCAAAAATTCGCTAAAAAGAGTAAATTCTTTAGGAATAATTGACGTACAGAGAAAAATTTGGAAATATTAAAAATTCAATAACTGTCGAAAGATTTTGGTTTCCTATACATAATTTTGATAATTGATTTTTGTAAAATTAGCAATTTGTTATGGTTAGATGGGTAGGTTCCTCCCCAGGTGATAATCCCATATTGGAGGACAGACTGTTTGAAAGGCCATAGTGTATGAGTCGAAGTAAGGGAAGTCCCAAAACAGAGCGGACGTTATAAAAAGTATACCTTGTAGGAGGTGGTTAAATTATTTGAAATTTAGGCACCAATCAGGGTTGTATAAGTTAGGCGGTGCTCTGCTAGTTCCAGATATGTAGGTGGTAGAGTTGCCTCCTCCTGATTAAATTCTGTTGTTTCAAGTGATCACGCGCGTCGCGCGTCTTTATCAAACCCTTCCCCATCTTATTTGATCAATTCTAACACATGAGAATCGCCCACAAGACACAAAAAGCAAATTTAAATTTCGATTTTGGAGGGTTAGATATTTTGGATAACCTCATGTTCAAATACTACGCATTTACCATTACTTAGGGAGCAAGAAATCCACCAATCACGATAACTACCCATTGTTTCATTTAACTTGTACTCCGCTAGTCAAACAACCGGTTTCAAAATGAGAATGAAAAAGAAGGCAGTAAAACGAATTAAATTTCGAATGACGGGAGGGGGGGTTTAGTACTCATTCTTATAATTACAGCAATCCCGATGGAACAACAATAACTTCGGATATTGGACGGCAAAGTAGCTCAAGTTTTAATGGAAGGACTATTCAACATTGGATTCAAGTGATCATAAAAAGGACCCATATTAAATTGCAATTATTGGGAGAGGATTGGGGACGGAAAATCATTAAATCAGCGCACCTATTGTTTTTGCGTTACGTTCTTAACTTGCTGCAACGAATTTTCCTATTGCAATGAATTCACAAATTTTAAAAACGCTGCACATTATTACACAAAGGTTTTTTATTTCAGGCTGGGTTTTTCCCGACCACTGAGTTAAATGTAAAATGTTTCGGGTTTCTCGAGGGTTGGTCAATGAAAAGTCTATATTCTAGGCCGACGTTTCGAAGTATTTATATTTCATCTTCAGGGCTTGGAAAACTGTATTTGGACGCTTATTTCATATCCTCGTCATAGAGTTTTTGTGGGCAGCTATCTACTTAAACTACATCTTTGTGTATACTGAGAAAAAACTTTGGGGTATACTGAGAAAACATTATTTAAGTTATACTGAACAGAGAGTAAAATTGAAGTTATAAGAGGTATATAACAATACTGATCAGTATTTTCGTCCACGTTGCTGCTATACAGCTCTTATAACTTCAATTTTAGTCTCTGTTCAGTATAACTTAAATAATGTTTTCTTAGTATAGGTACCCAAAGTACAGGGTGTTTCATAAAGAATACACTGATTTTGAGTGACAATAACTTTATTTAAAAAAATTACAGCTTTAAGAGCATAGAAATTACTTTCATCTGATCTGAGTACAAGTTTTTGTCCTGGGCATCGTCAAGTAAATTGCTTTCATCTACCCTGAAGAGGATGCATACGAAATTACAGCTTCCTAGAGTGTAAAGTAAAGAAATTATCTATTAAAATGATTTAACCACCGCTTCACAAATCAAACCGTCCTCGCAATATTCGGATCACCTGCTATGAATCAAATCATCGAAACACCAGCTCAATTAAATCATCAGAAATTAACAAGCGGTTGCAATCATGTTCACAATATCAATTATTGAGAATGATCACCTGAGTGTACACAATTATTATATAACCTTGCTCATAACTCAGCTTGTTGGCCACGCACTTCGCAGTAGTTAACATAATATGGTTGGATAAATCGAGAGCTTTCGAACGAATGGTCAACGAATTTTGTGGGATGAAAAACGACGAAGTACCATTTCCCTAGCAACGACTCCGTTGTATGTGGAAATCATCCAAAAAATGGTACAATAAAAGTAAAGGTATGCCTCGATTTGCTATATTGTCAGAAAATGCCACCCGAAACACGAACGAGGTCGAGGCGGTATTCAAATTGAAGCCAAACACGCTCCAACATGTCGGTTGTCACAGACGCTACTGCCATAGTGATGCGAGTCTTCAACTCTTCCAAGGTTTTAGGCATTGGGGGAACAAAGACTTTATCTTTGACATAACCCCATAAAAAGAAGACTTCTGAGGGCTACAAACAAAAATGATTCGAACTGCCTCAACTCTTTCTTGAGGCATGCGAGACCGACGGAGACTCTTTCCCTTACACAAACAACCTCTTTCCTCGAACGGTCGATGCCACCTACGAATGTGGGATGGATTCGGCCAATAATTGTGACCAAACCGTTATCGAAAATCACGCTGCACTGACACGATAGATTTTGTTGCTTCAAATCGCAAAACACAAAACGCTTTTTGCTGCTACGTAGCCATGGCAAAACAAAAAACAAAACAACCGATTTTTCATCAACTCTCGATATCACTTATTGCTCTGAGAGCACTCTGTCAGCCACTATTAGATTTGTGACAATGCCACCTTTGAGTAAAAATCCGGGAAAACACCTCTCATTTATTTAATTCAAAAATATTCTATGTGAAAATCAGTGTATTCTTTATGAAACACCCTGTAGATAGTTCCAGTAGATAGCTATCTACTAAAGCTCTATGACGAGGATATGAAATAAGCATCCAAATACAGTTTTCCAAGTCCTGAAGATGAAATATAAATATTTCGAAACGTCGAACTCGAGTTTTCATTGACCAACCCTCGAGAAACCCGAAACATTTTACGTTTATCATTTCTATATTAAATAGATCTTCTACACAGATCAGTTGTCTGCCAATTATTAAACCCTACATACCTATAGTACATTATATAAACACGAAGGGTCACAGCGCCAAGACATCCCAATTTCACGTTTTTCCGCAAATATTAATGAACAAAACCATTTATGACAAATTCATTTTCCCACTGTTGAGAAGGGTTGCATGGTCGATGGACTGTGCTTTGATTTGAAACTATGTAGTTTTATTGCACATAAAACTCTCTATTACAATAAATTAAGTAGATCTAAGGTGGGTTACGAAATTAATCTGCCTTAGAAAACCTCTGCTGATAAGTAGTCGTTCGTACTTCGTAACATGGGTTTCAAGGTATTTCAAAAGCGCTCTATCTCAACTTTCAGTACCTAAGGTTGATTGGGATAGAAATTGGGTGGACGGCACGAACGCTCCGAGGATTACGGGTCCCGTAGGTACCCTATAAACGAATCCTCCCGCTGATAAGCGACAAGAGCCCAAACCATCCTAAAATGTCTAAAAATAATGTTGACTAGAAATAATAAAAATTGTCAAACAATGACTCGTAAACAATAATAAAACCCAACTAAAAACTGTATGCCCCCTCCACTTTTGGCTGATACTTAATCGTCAAAATTTGAATAAATTTCGATATCGTCACTTCCCCAGCATCATATTTGGCTATCGTCCGCGCAATCCGATCCCTTTTCTTCTAAGAACTTTTCCTCCTGTAGTCTCCTGTTGTACTATTTATTTTCGTTTATACGTCCACTTGGTAAGCCAACATAACGTCTATGGGAAGAAAAATTCTTCAAAATTCAGAAAAAATTGTATTTCGTAGTTATAAACTACGCCAATTTGCCCCCCCCTCCCACCATTGGACTGAATTTAGCGAATAACGGTTTAGTGTGAGAGAAAATCTCACATGTCAGCTTTGGCGAATTGATGGGAACGTTTGTGTGCATTTGACTGGGCAGCGAGGGGAGTATTGGTAGATGGTGAGGCTCAGACAAAGTTCCTTTTTCCATCCCGAGGAGCGTTCGTACATGCACCCAGGAATTGGCATCTGAGCCTCTGAGGTCCCTCAGCTGGTCAGTTCGCCTCCATACCTTATAATTGTAATCAATATGATCGAATAACACTCTATTTCAAGTTTACCGTAGGTTGGTTGCAAATTAGCCTCAGAGGCCCCACAGCTGATCAGCCCGCCTCCATAGCTTATAAATGTACCCTACGTGTTCCAAAAGCACTTGATTTCAAATTTCATCACCATAGGTCGATTAGAAATGAAATTAGAATCATTGGCCCCTCAGCGGATCAGAGTCCATTCATACGTTGTATTGAAGATATATCTCATAATAGCTCCATTTGAAATTTCAGCCCTGTATGAAGACACTTCGTAACCGATTTGCGTATTATCGTATCGCAATTCCGTATTGTTGCCGAAACGATGACTTTATCAAAATGCCTATAATTGAATAAAAAATTGTAAAATGAAACGTTTAGATACAATAATATTGCAATAAGTACATAATCACTTCAATATGGGAGTCATTGGACTCGTCCCCACCTTGTAGTTAGTCAATGATTCCAAAAAATTTAAAATGAAAACTTTCGAGAATTTTCCTAATTAAAATTTCATTCTGAAACGAGTCCTTGAGTTTAACGCTTTTTCATGTGTATATATATTCCTATTTATGTATATATGTGTCCTTCCAGACGATAACTCTCCTTAGGATTGAGTTTAAAATTCCATTCTTGCCCCAAAATATCAAGCTTTCCAAACAAAAGGACGAGTTCGTTGGCCAGCATTTTTTGAGCACGTTAAATTGGTCAAATTTAAAAAAAAAAGTGCTAAAAAAGTCACTAAAAATAGAAAAAAAATGCTAAAAATCGTTGAATTTATATTTTTTTGCGCAATATTGCTCAAATTAAGTTTATCAACTATAGAATGGAACATTAAAACATTTATGTGCAAAATTATGCTGAAAAATGTACTTGAATTTCAATAATATGTGCTAAAAAATCAATAAAAACTGCAATAAAAAACCAAAATTTTGTTTTGAATCGCGAATATCATTTAGAACGAATTTCTTTTCCGGCATAAAATTGGTAGTTAATAATTTATTTTCCCCTCAGTCCTTAATTTTCAAAACAATGTAACATAATATAGTACAGTATTTTACGAAAATTCGCGCATACGATCATGCTGCATGACTGGAACATTTTCTGTAGTTTTGGATTACAATGGTTGATTATTTAAAATGATCCCATATCTAGAACAACTGGACACCACATTTTAGAAAAGTGCGGTTGGAATTTGAAATTTAGTATATATATATATATATATATATATATATATATATATATATATATATATATATATATATATATATATATATATATATTGCTAAAAAATATAAATAATATTGACTTCAAATTTGTGGCTCAGTGTACTCTAATTTAATACATTTATGGTTATTTCTTTTAGGAAAGAAAATGTGAAGGAACAGTTTTTGATCAGGTTTTGTACGTTGGGGATGGCACCAACGATTTCTGCCCATCTACCAAACTTCAATATAATGACGTCACGTTTCCTCGAGTTGGCTATGCGCTAAAGAAAAAAATAGATCAACTACTGGATTCGGGTGGTAAGTAACTTACCAGTTTTTCTGTGGCACTTTCAGGAATTGTTTCAACCATTTTTTTTCTTCTATTTAACGATTTAAGCCGCAACTCAAGCAGAAGGGTTATTAGCTGCATTGAATAAGGTATCTAAAGGGACACTGCAAGTGATATGTCTCTTAAGTGGGACCATGTTGACCTTGGCCACTAAACGGTGTGGACTCCTCTGGCAAATCGAAGGGGAAAAAACGAGGGGTACAGTGATTACCACTGTTTAGCTCCTGCACTGGGTAAACAAAACAAAAAAATAATGATAAAAACTAAGTCTAGACGATGAATAGGCTAAATACTTGTTACTATATATTATGATCAGCAAAGTGAAATAGTATGGCTGTTGTCTGGTCCAGATAGAACGTCAGCCCGATGGACTCAGAGGTAGGGGTGTGTCGGTCCAGGTAATTCTCAGGAACGGTTCCAATGATTCCAGTGACATAGAAGTCACCGTTCCGAAATGCAGGTACAGTTCCCTTCCCAGTACAGAACATCGAATAAAATAACGATCACTATGAATCAGGGCTCAATAGGAAAGAATTATTCAAGCCAGTGTAAAAAAAATAATCATTTAATGAACGAGTTTACCTATACAAATAGTTTTTCGTTTTGATTTAAAAAGCTTACTAGCTTTTTTTGGACTCAGTGAGCTCCTTCTCTCCGAAAAAATTGCCCCTGCATTGGAAAAAAGTTGCTCACAGGAACAGAAGTAGCTCCCACACATAGCCTTTCCTCGGCAACTTTGGAGAGCAGTGGAAAAATTTTCCGGTTAATGTTCCAGCAATTAATAGGGTCAGCCCCCAACTGGATAGTTTCTTCGTCAAGATAACGTTGCAGCTCAATTATAGCGGGGCTCTCGGGAGTCTCTGTTGAAAAAAAAAGGGCTGGATTCTTGTTACTGCTCGGAACCGTTCCGTGGTAAGACTAGGTTCCACAGTCCCGGTACCGCTGTACCGACACACCTCTACTCAGAGGTCCATAAGGTCTGGGCAGTCCTCCAGGACGTGGTGGGTGGGCAGATCACCCCCACTCCTCCCACACACCTTGAGCTCTGGCTCTAAGCAGGCGTTTGTGAGTATTGACAGTGGCTACCCGATTGACCACTATTTGGTCCCTCCTTGGAAGTTGTTACGAAAGGGTCTACTAGCCTTTTCACTGCCATGAGGTCGCCAACGACCTCAAAGCTGATGCTTGAATATTGCCATGAGGCTGCCAGTGCCTTATCAAGTTTTCAGGCAATCACTGCATGAAAATTAACTTTTGAATCATCCGTGAGTTATTATTATGTTTATGCGTTACCAAAGTATCCAGGCACGAAAGGTTTGAGAATTTGAAGCGATTTTATTGCCCCTTATACGATGAGTTACCTAATGTGCCATGAGGTCACCAGTGGTCTTAGTTTTCTGAATTATGTAGTACCTACAATGCAACGACGCCGCCAGCAGCTTCTGTTTTCTTGTATGTTGTAGTATCTATGCGACAATAAGTGAGTTGACTAGTGACCTCATGGCACATCAGGTGATTTTTCTTCTTCTTCTTTCTTCTTTTTGCTGGAACTATCTCCGAGAGATGTGTCCATCGGGTGATTTTTTCCGAGTCCACTGGTGATCTCAAAGCACACTTTGTGTGTGTTTATTCTTGATACACGATGAAAAATAAACACGCTAGTTTGATAAAAATTTAAAAAAAGAATGAGCATAAAATAAGTGTCTGGCGCAAAGGGGTAATTTTCTCATTTAGGCTCTGGCAGTGTGAAGGCTAGACACAAGTCCTGAAGGATATCACGCAAACCTGTGATCACACCCTGCCATTGCCAAGATGGGATTGACTTTATGTTGTATTTTACCCAATATTAGCAACACTGCCCATTTGCGGTCAAGTTGTCATGACGCCATCTTGGTATCATCATATTTTATCAATCTTATTATGTATAGAAACTGTCAGCTCTGTCTTCAAAATAAAATCAATTCATATCATGAATGTTCAAGTTTATTTAACTTGAATTATAATAAATCCTTCAACAGTTATATGGACCCAGCAAAGTCTGTAAGTTGCAAAAAGGAAGTGTAGAGTAGGTTATAAACTTTTTCAGTGTCGCCGTGTTTCTGTTTGCCGTTTTCCTCCCATCCTGTTTACATTTTGTCATGCAACCTAAAGGAAAGCGTTGACAAGTTTTCATTATGTCCGGAGAATCAATAAATAGCAGGGTCTCTCACATTGATAAACTTGTTGGAACGTCTAATTTTGCTATTCGGAATTTCATGTAACCATCCTATTCGGTTCAATGATTTGTCGGGAATTTTCTCTGGCACAGATGAGCCCAAAGATGCCGATACACAAAATGAAAAGGACGCTTAGATTCGGAAAGATATTAAGGCAAAGAAAATAATTGTATTAACGATAGATACCAAGATAACAATGCATTTGTTATGCTGTGTTACTGCCACCGACATGTTCACCAAACTTTGTACGAAAAAATTATAACTGAAATTATAACCAAGTTTTTTTGGCGCGGAATTTTGGGATAGTACGATATTGCTAGTCATAAAAGTTTTTTGGTGAATCTTGTAACGGACTTAGATCGCCCTCAGAGGTGCAATGGGGCTTAAATCCGCGCTACATTGAGAGAGGGGGGTGTGACAGTACCATAAGAGATTCAACTCGTATTAATAGCATATTTATGTGCTATGTTTGGAGAAGATGATTTACCGGTTCTCGGATCCTCATCCATCGCCAAACGAAGCATTTCAAGAACACGAGGATGACGCCCGGCGCTAGAGCAATGGTCGCGCATTCTCTTGGATCTCACAGGAACTGTCACAATCTGTTGGCCAATCTAGACAAAAACATCGACGTTGACGAGGTTATCGCGAAAATTCTTGCTACCTTGCCGACTCATTTGAAACATTTTCGCACATCCCCACCTGGCCCCCCAGGTCGAACAAACACTGACCAACCTGACATCGTGTTTGATTGTGAAAGAATGTCGACTGCATGACGCACATCAAGACTCTTCAGTTGCTTTTAATGCGCAAGAAAATAAATGCAAAAAGAAAAACAACATAAAAATACCACAAATAATAACAGTATCAAAAATAAAAATGAAACTACACAGAATCTAGAGCTACCCTCAAAGAAAATTGAAACTGTGTACCTATTGCAAAAAGACAAATCACCTGGAAAACAGCTGTTTTTGTCGTCTAGGTGCGAAATTTCACGATGACTAGATATGACTAGATGTTCAACAGCTAATGACTAGATATGACTAGACGTTCAACAGCTCGCCGAACCCCCATCACCAGTGCCATCTGGATTCAATACTTCATAATATTCAATCTCCGAGACAATTCTTTAAGCTTAATTCTGATCTGTTTGTCCAAATGATCTGTATTTCCTGGGAATAAGACCGAAGATGTAAATCAGTAGGTTCAACCCTGTCGTTCAACCCCAATTTTCTGAATTGAGCTTCTGGTAAAGTCATTAAACTGCGTCCACACCAGCGCTCCGAACACGAGCTACTCCAACAGCGCTTGGATCAGAGCGTGTACATTGAAAGTTTCCATCAAGATGCTCCAAGAGCGCCCTGAGCGCGATCTGTATTTTGGACGATCCTTCCACGCTCTAGTTTCCCGGCGATGGAGCAGGAAGCAGCTCTGGTAGCCTGCAGCAGTGCTGCAGTTGTGATTGGTTGTGATTTCAGCTGAGGCGTCATGAAATCTGAAAAACAAAACTGTGGTGTTGTTTGATAACAGATAGTTAGTGTCCATTCTGAAACACTAGGAAATCAGAGGCAGTACCAGAATTTTACTCGGATGACTTCCTCATATTTTGAAGATCTGCTTAAAAAAATCGCCAGTGATTCAGAAGGAGGCAACAAGATTCCGTGAACAAACCTCAATCCAAGATAAGTAAGTCATCTATTAGTTTAAAGACTTTTTATTGTTATTTATGTCATCATCGAATTTGTTGGCGATTATATCATCACCAGTTTCTTTTTCTTAACTAGTTCCCAGTGTACGATTACTTTACTTATTTAATTACTTTTCATGACAGATTATTTTCTTTATTCTTGTTTCGTTTTTTGTTGTCTCAACTTAGGTTCCACCGTTGTTAACTGTATTTCATTTTATCTACACCATTAAAAAACTGTTATGAGTGATATTGCTTTGGGCCTCGCTCGTAAATTAATAACTGTTCTAATGAACTGTTCATATTTCTATTCTACATTTTATTGTAATCCATAATTCTCAATTGATCATATTAATGTATGTATCTGCCTATTCATATATTTATACCTTTTCGTATAAGTAAATATATTTTTAAGCAAAAAATAGTTAAACTGAAAAATTGGAAAACAGAAAAGAGAGCGAGTTCAAGATAGATGTCGAGCGCTCAGTGTTGCCAGACGTTTGTTACATGTACGCACAAATGTACCCCTTTTTGCTTAGGATCACTTTTTTTCACCTTTTTTCTTAAATATCCACTCACTTCTCCTTTTTTGCTTAAAGAGCTACTTCGTAAACAAATAAATAAATAATTCGGTATGTGAAAGGTAAAAAGTATGGATCTATTTAGGGGATGTATTGCTTCTTGATGTATCTTTAGTTTAAACATTACCAAGGCATTGATTTTGTTTTTGCAGTTAGTTTAACAAGTGAATAGTGTAAAATCTTGCTGGTTCACATACACACTAAAACCTAAATTAAAACCTTGTATATACGTAATTGAAGTGCCTATAAGAAAACTCAGCTAAACAAAAAAAATTGTGTTTTATGTCTGACAAGTAGTGGGGATTAAGTAGGTAGTAATAATTAGGTGTAATATCATTATTCGTTATTTTACACAGTAGCACCATTTTATTTTTCAGATTGTTCTTGAGATTATTCATTCCTTAAACTAGAAATCCAAGCCTTCCAGTTTTTTCCCACAAAATCTGTTGATGACTTGATTGATGGAAATCTCGATTTCAGCCTTTGAACTGATTCAGCAACATCGGCCTTGTGATTAATAGTATACCTACTTTCGAAGTGCTCGTTAGAATGTTTGCTGCAGTTTAACCTTTTCGATGCTACGCCCGAATATATTCGGGGCGGAAGTGTCTTAAATGCCATTGCTATTCCCGAGAATACTCGGGCAACTCGAGACTGCTTTGGTGTGCTATGCACGAATATATTCGTGCTCGCTCCCTAGACCTACGGGTTGTGTTTATAAGTCTTTATTTCACCAGTACCCCTACAGGGAGCTGCACTGCTTGGATCCAACGATGTTTACGGATGATTGTTGCCGTCTTGTCTGCTTGATAACAGTTTGGTTTGTTTTGATTTCCCTGGCATTCACAAAAAAATGAACTCACGATGTTGCGTTGCGTGTACACTGAACAGGAACTATTGAATATTCTCAAAAATAGTGATGACGAAGATGAATTATTTCGTGATTTGTTTTCTAATGGTTCAACTGCGAATGGTTCCCCTTCGATGTTCCCTGTTGAGTTACCTGTTTGCCGACGTCCCAATTATTCCAGCAGCGATTCTGTGATCAATCATCCAGATTGACCGAGTTGCATGTTGCCCGTAAAAAAGTAATTAGCACGTAGTATTTAGAGAACCTGAATGAGCGTAGAAGCATGCAGTATATCCGGCGCCAGCTGGCTAAGCCGGGTGCAGCAGCTAAATGGTTAAAGTTTCAGGGTGTTAGAGTAAGTGTTTTCACGCCAGAACTGAGAAAAAGTAGCAATAAAATTGTTTTACCAAGGTCCGAAGGGGTTGTACAGCTCTATTCTAGACGAAGTGAGTGACTGGTGTATTTCTAAATGAATAAATGAAGAAAGTTGTAAGTAAACAAGATCATGCTGTTGTTCCACAATGAATCAATCTCGCAAAACCGAGTTTGAAGGCTTCAGTTTCTATCACTGCAGTCAGTAACTGAAAAATTCTTTTATTTTTTTCCCTTTGAACATTACAGCCAACGGCACGGAGACACTTGGGGGGGCGCATGTACGAACGCTCCCCGGGAAGGAAAAACGCTGCAAATTATTTCACAAAGGTTTATTATTTTTTCAATTGAGTATGATCGTAGTTTTAGTTGGCTTGCGTACGTCATAAGGTCCGTCCAGACTCCTCGGCGTGTCCTATTTCGATTTGCCACAACCTATACTTCTATAATTATATACGCATGTTTATATTTCTCGATTTGAGCTCCTATCCATTCAAATAGTTATTGCCTTAATAATATCATTACCTATCTAAGTACGTACGAAAAGTCGAGAATATAATTATGTTATTAAATATGCGTAGGAAAAGCATTGGTATTAACACACAAATATGACCTAGAAAAAAACATATATTCATGCCTCGAAGGAACGCCGTACCCACCACAAGGTGCCGCGGCGCCTCCTCTCACTCCACCCCCCGCTCACCCCCCTCACCACCCACCTTGACCCCCTGCCAAGCGTGCCAGGCGTGCGCGGGTCGAAAAAGACACTTTTTCGCCCGTTTTTGGCCCATAGCATCTATGCGAGTAAAGCGATCGGGATGGTTAAACGTTAGGACCAACTAGACACCAAATGGAGTCTATGTGCGAAAGAACAGGTTTTTTAAGTCAATTCTTAGGCCTTTTATGGCCCGGACGGCGGACACCGGACGGCGAACGGCGGACGGACATTTCAAATTTGGATTCTACGCACCTTGAAACGTAAAGTGACAAAGTTTGAGGGGGGGTTATAAACATTTTTTGCTACACGATCACATAGGCTTATTATTGGAAATAATAAACCAAAAAGGACTTTGTCGGAGCCTCCCCATCTACGAATACTCCCCTCGCTGCCCAGTCAAATTTACACGAACGTTCCCATTAATTCGCCAGAGCTGACATGTGAGATTTTCTCTCACACTAAACCGTTATTCGCTAAATACATTCCAATGGGGGGGGGGGGGGGGGGGTCGTTTATAACAACAAAATACAATTTTTTTAAAATGAAAATTTCTGAATTTGAAGAATTTCTCTTCCCCGGAAAATTGAAAAATTGCCGTCTCCCGGAGATATATATATATATTTATTTTATCGCTATAAATGGCATGACTCAGACACTATTCAGGAGCTAACATTGAAAAAACCAAACGTTAATGATTGATGGCTGCGTCGCTCTCGGCTCAATCCCTCGGATCAACTGCATTCATGTCTCGTATTCATATCTTCGTTTACGGAGTTGTGTACGTAGTGTACCTCGAGTACCTCGAGTAGTGTACCTCCCTCTCTCTCCTACTATCTGGCTGGATGTTTCTGTAATCTCATGTCACTCGGCCTTCAAAGCTAACTTTATCGGCACCCATCCCAATATAATCCAATTCACAGAAGCTATGTTGGCTTACCAAGTGGACGTAGGTATACACTAAAATAAATAGTACAACAACGAGTCATTGTTTGACGATTTTTATCATTTCTAGTCAACATTATATTTAGACATTTTAGGATGGTAGGTGTTCTTGAGAACATGTTTGTTTTATTAGACATTTTATTGGATTTCAAGTTGGCCATATGATAATAGGGGACTACGTGAGCAACCTCCTCGCGGTGTCCTCTGGGTAACACGCTAATAGCTCACCGCATAACGATTATCAGCGGTAGGATTCGTACATAGGGTACGGGAGCGTTCGTACATGGTTGACAGAAAAGAGAGTGCCCCTTCGGTAGCGTTTGTGCCGTCCACCCACTTGGGGATGGGAATGTTTTTTCTTTTTTTTCCGTTTCAGAGGGTGTAGAACACGTTACAGTAGTAATTCATTTTCATAATTCAGTCTGTGGCTGTATGGCTATGCCTTTGAGTATAAATAGTATACCTATTTAAATACTCAAAGGGATTTACTCCCCACAGGGGCGGAGTCTGAAGTTGCTTCTTCCTACACCACCTTTAGTATCCTTCATGGAATCAAGATTATGGGTCTTTCATGTATCAACCGAATTGAACATATTTTTATTCTATCAATTTTGACTGAACAAAGATAATGTGTAGGTTGAAATTATGTAATATGCCTGAAAATGTTTACCCCCAAAAATAACCCTTTTGGAAATCCCATGTACCTCTTTGTACCCCTTTTATGATTCGCCGTCCCCCTTTCTGTTGGGAAGAGTCTGTCAACACTGCGAACGCATGAAATCTTAACTCGAACTGCCTGCCATCCCAACGAGCAGGCTACTCCGCACCCGCTCAACTTTGATGGTTCACAAAGTGTTGGTCTCCGTGTAAATGCTTTGCTCTGAGCAGAGTGCGTATGTGGAGACGGCCATACTGGCACTCCTCCTTGCTGCTCCCTGGATTGTGCTCAGAGTGGAGCGTGTTCGGAGCGCTGGTGTGGACACGGCTTTATACCGGCCCCCGAATCAACCTGAAACTATGGATATTTGTTTCCGATTTTGATTGTTGCGAAGAAGGGATCTGTGATAGGTTCTTGGTAGATTAGATGATTTGTTAGTATCATTTACCTACACTATAAATGTGGACGTTTTTCACTTCGTCATCTTCACTGGCGCCCCTCACAACTTCATGTATCCTAATTGCTTCCGGGTTTACCTAAACTTTGGTTCCCTGTGCGTGTGGGTTTGCTGAATGGTTGTGCGTGCGTGCTCGTGCGGGTGTGGGCGCGTGTTGCGGGTGCGTGTGTGGGTGCATGCGTGCGTGCATGCGTACACGTGTGCGTAATTGAGGAAGCAATGTGCCACACTCAACTTGGCAGACGTATTTTTCTTTGGCACGTAAGATTCTTAGCGTTCAAAGTTTATTCTGGATACAGATTCAACATTTCCGGCAGTTTAATTTTGAAGGGTTGATGTCACACAGAACAGTTTTATGAGATGCTCTTCCACAACGCAGCCACAAGTGATCAATTCCTAGGCTTTCTAGGTCCATTCGATACTTGGATTCGGGACGAGATTGAAGAGTCAATTTGGACTGAAATTGTCTTGACCCACCCATTAACTTGTGCTAACTTCAACCTCTTGATTCACAGATCTTGAAATTCGTTCACCGACCTCTATAAAATGCTCAAAATAAAAAAGCGTTAGCTACGTTTTTTCACCATCCTCCATCCTCATTATTATTCCATCCACCACTTCGGACCTAATTGCATTTGGTTTTTTATTAGACCTCTACTTTATTTTACTGCATTGAAAACCGTTTCAGTATCACCTTTACCCTTCCTTATTTTATCACCATAGTAATTGTCTTTAGGAATATTTATCAACATTGTCGGTTTATCACAGAATATTTTGAATTGTGTTTCTGGTCTTTTATTAAACGGTTGTTTCCTTACTTGTAATCCAAGTTTTTCTCTTTGGAGAACAGATTTCAATAACCCATACCTCGTCCAAGTTTTTAATTTTATTTCTTTATGAGAGATTTTCTTAGTTAATGTCGATTTTTCCTAATGTCAGCAAGATATTTTCAAAAACCTCTGGCGCTTCATTCACTCCAATAGCCTCAAACACTCCTTTCCAACATTCTTTCTCTAATAACATTTTTATTAACTTTAACAATAACATCTATCAGGGATCTAGGTACCCCCCCAGAGGTGCAATGGGGGCCTAAATCCTCGATAAAAAGGTAGAGGAGGTTGACAGTATCCCGTCAGAGAGATACCACTCCTACTAATAGCTTTTAATGAGCCATGTTCGGAGTAGATTGGTTTTCCAGGGATCTGGATCGCCCATCCAACGCCAAACTCAGCTTCTCGAAAACACGGGAAAAGGCGGCGACGCCCGTTGTTCACCAACGGGGCGACGACAGCGCATTCTTTGAGACCCCGACGGGACCTCTATGACGGGAACTCTGTCACACATCTTATCAACACTTATATTCTTAACATTCTTCCTAGTTTTTCGTAATCAATGCTCTCAATTAATTTTGAATCTTTCTTTACATTTTTGATCTCTTGTTGAGCTAGTCTTGTACTACAATCTAGTCTCTTACTACAGTGGTCTGTGGTTCTCGTTTTCCAAACACTTGACTTTACACTGATATTACTAAGTATGTTATTTGGGTAAATATCCTGAAACGGTACAATTTAACTATATTTTTTCTTCGAGTTTTGGATTCTTTTTTCTCGTCCAAGTTACACGTTCCTAAGCAACCTCTGTAAGCATGCACACACACACACTGTATTGCTAGTTTTAGAGATACAGGTTTTTCCAAAAATCAGTACACTATTTTAGGGCTAGGGAGTGACATAACGGTATAAAGCACATTGTTAAAAACGCTGCAAATTATTTCACAAAGGTTTATTATTTTTTCAATTGAGTATGATAGTAGTTTTAGTTGGCTAGCGTACGTCATAAGGCCCGTCCAGACTCCTCGGCGTGTCCTACTTCGAGTTGCCACATCCTATACTTCTATAATTATATACGCATGTTTATATTTCTCGATTTGAGCTCCTATCTATTCAAATAGTTATTGCCTTAATAATATCATTATCTAAGTACGTACGAAAAGTCAAGAGGATAATTATGTTATTACATATGCGTAGGAAAAGCTTTGGTATTAACACACAAATATGACCTTGAAAAAAACATATTCATGCCTCGAAGGAACGCCGGCGCCGTACCCACCACAAGGTGCCGCGGCGCCGGCGCCTCCTCTCACTCCATCCCCCCGCTCACCCCCCTCTCCACCCACCGTGACCCCCTGACAAGCGTGCCAGGCGTGCGCGTCGAAAAAGACACTTTTTTGCCCGTTTTTGGCCCATAGCATCTGTGCGAGTAAAGCGATCGGGTTGATTAAACGTTAGGACCAACTAGACCCCAAATGGAGTCTATGTGCGAAAGAACGGGTTTTTTAAGTCAATTCTTAGGCCTTTTATGGTCCGGACGGCGGACGGACATTTCAAATTTGGATTCTACGCACCTTGAAACGTAGAGTGACAAAGTTTGAGGGGGGGTTATAAAAATTTTTTGCTACACGATCACATAGGCTTATTATTGGAAATAATAAACCAAAAGGAGGGTAAGGTACACACGCAACCAACTAATCTACCTACCTTCCCCAGACTTCTCCAAAACCGCTGATGAAGCTTCCATAAACAGCCGCTACTTTTTTGCTTTTACTTTGCTAAAATAGGGAGAAAGTTATGTTTTGGTATTCAAAAACGTGTTTTTTTTCTTTTTTTTTAAATAATGAAATCGAGGATTTTCTTGAAGAATTACCCTCGTATTTTTTCACGCTGAGTCAAATGGTAAGACTTGCAGATCTCTCAAACTCCGCCCCCCCCCCCTCCCCCCATAAAATTGGTGCTCAAACGATTTGTTTGCACTCAAGGTGCACAGAATTCAAAACAATGAAACGTAATGTAATAACAATAATGCACGAAAATTTGCTCGTACAATCATGCTGCATTACTGGAACTTTTTTTTCCCCAACGAAGTCAACTGTTTTCTTGAAAATCTGTGATCCTACGAGTTAGAGTCGGTTTCTACGTATTTTTTCAGGCTGAATCGAGTAGTTAACATATGGATCTCTCCAACTCCATTATAACTGAGTTTTACATGTAAACTCACAAAGTTTTAGTTTATTATTTGTTATGCTCAATTGTATATGTTCATTAGGAGTGATTCCAGTTAACTGAAGTGTTCGGAGTTCCATCGGAGTTGGTGAGATCTTAAAGTGTTACCTACCATTCGACTCAGGGTGAAAAAATACGTAGAAATAGAATTCGAACCCCTAACTTGTCGGTTAATAGCGGGCGATTTAAAAAAACCTCAATTTAATTGAAAAACTAAAATGAAAAAAATACATTTCCAACATCAAAACATAATGTTTATGGAAGCTTCATCAGCTGTTCTAGAGAGGTTTGGGGAAGGTAAAAGAATTCACACAAAAATTTAAAAAAGGGTTATCTGTTCAGGAGGGTTATTTACGCAGAATTATAGTAAACTATATGTGAAGTTTGCAGTGTTTTGCTTCCGAGTCGAGCTAAAGGTAGCGGAAGCATTGCTTTCACTTTGGGGCGAAAAAAATTTTTGGTCTCCAAAATCAAAATTTCCACTCACATTTTACGTTTTAGATCATTCTGAACAACTTTTGGTTCCGTGTCTGTCTGTGTGTGTGTCCGCAAATCCTACATGCAACATAAAAAACATTGTTCTTCTTCCTTCGCTCACCCACGTGTACAATTATGCCATCACTTCTTCTACTTTCCCCGACTTATGGAAGCATGCAGTTGTCACTTCTATACCCAAGAATGAAAGATCTTCATCCCTTGAGAATTTAAGGCCTATAAGTGTTGTACCTGTGTAAGGTAAGGGACTGGAAAGTTTGCTATACACTCAACTTACATCTATTTTGAACCAATGTAATATCCTGGATAAACATCAATCTGGGTTTAGGCATAGGCATAGTTGCTCTACCGCCCTTTTGCGCCTCACGGAAGACATAAGGGATGGTTTTTCTAGATCTCATATCTCAGTTAATGTTCTTTTGGATTTTGCTAACGTGTTTGGCTCAGTGGATCATTCAATTCTCATCCACAAATTGAGAAACTATTATAAATTTGGCGAAACTTCCTGCTCTCTCTTCCAATCGTTTTTATCTCATAGAACCCAAGCTGTCAGGGTTGGCTTCCTCTCAAATATGGCGTACCAAAGGGGTCAATCCTCGGGCCAATCTCGTTCTCGTTATTCATAAATGACCTTCCTAAATACATTGGCTCTTCTCGGTACATTCTATTTGCTGATGATTTACAACTGTATGTCCAGTGTCCCCTTGACAATGCTGCTTCTTCTATCCTTAGTCTTAACTCTGACCTCAGCAATATCAATCAGTGGGCAAATTGTAATGGTATGCTTTTAAATGCAAAGAAGAGCCAAGCAATTTTGTTTTCAAAGGATGAGATCGACTTGAGTGGGGTCCCCTCAATCCAAATAAATGGGGAAATCGTTGCCTTTCAGAAAGGGGTGAGAAACCTTGGTATAATTTTTGACCCCCATTTGACCTGGCAAAAGCATGTGGCTCTTATATGCAGCAGAGTATATCATGCTCTCTACTTGATGAGGCCTTACAAACATTTTTTGAGCAATGCCATGGAGAGTGGTCTCGTTCGATCCCTTATACTCCCTTATTCCACTTACTCTGATATAATTTTCAGCACTGGGCTGAGAGCTGACGCTGTGAAGCGGTTGACTGTCGCTTTTAACTTCTGCATCAGATACATTTGTGATGTGCGAGGTAGAGAGCACATAAGCCCTTTCTATGGCTCCCTGATTGGCTGCGGCGTTGATGACCTTATGAAGATAGATTTGCTCTGCTTCATATTTAAATTCACCTTGGGAATCCGTCCGGGTTATCTTGATGATCTGTTCATAAAAACCAAATCAGAGAGATCCAGAAATCTTGCAATGCCTCAGCACTCCACTTCCTTTGCAGCATCTAGAATAAGGGTGAGTGGTGTGCGACTATGGAACGCCCTTCCTAGGGCTGTCAGAGAGTCACCCACCTACTCGGCCTTTCGGAGGCGATGTATGGCCCACTTTGCAGGGTCTTAGCAGCCTTTCCTTCCTTCCTTTTTTTATTATCGGTTAACTTCTTGATTTTACCTCATTTCCCTCTTCATTCGCCTCTTCTCATTATTATCTTCTTTATCTATTACTCCTTCTTCTCGATGATCTCTTCTCTATTCTCATTAATCTTTTCTTAAATAAAGATCCTAGTACCTCTCTTTCTTTTATTTTATTTTATTTTTAATTTAATTTTTTTTCTAGTTTGATTATTACTAATTTAAAAAAAAAAAAAAAAATAAACGCCTGTTACTGTTTCCTTGTTACTTTTTTATAAGTACGCTCGGTGGGACCCAGGTCCTCTGTACTTTTTGAAATAAATAAATAAATAAATAAAAATAAAGCCAGTTCCATCTGGCATGACCAATGGCAGGGTGAGGTCACTGTTCTGCGTCGTGTCCTTCAGGACTTGAGCCCGGTGGGCCCTTTCGTAACCCTACTTCCAAGGAGGGATCAAATAGTGGTCAACCGGGTTGCCATTGGCCATACCTTTCTTACACACAGAGTCCTGCTTAGTGCAGAAGCTCGAGATGTTGTGTGTGGGGGTGATCTGTCCATCCGCCACTTTCTGGAGGACTGTCCAGCCCTTGAGGACCTCCGAGTCCAGCATCAGTCCCTCAGTGGGTTGACGTTTTATCCGGACCAGACAAGGTCCGATCCCTGTTGTTGTACCTGAGAGCTACTGAGCTCTACTACGAACTGTAATATCTGATATGTGAAATATTTATATACATCTAGTCGTAGTTTTATTTCACTTGACTGATTGTATATAGTAGCATGTATATAGTTATTAGCCTATTTTATATCTAGTCTTAGTTGTATTACTTTATTTTTAGGTTTTTGGTTTATTATTTCCAATAATAAGCCTATGTGATTGTATAGCAAAAAAATTTTTATAACCCCCCCCTCAAACTTTGTCACTTTACGTTTCAAGGTGCGTAGAATCCAAATTTAAAATGTCCGTCCTGTTGGTCCTAACGTTTAACCATCCCGATCGCTTTACTCGCATAGATGCTATAAAAACGGGCGAAAAAGTGTCTTTTTCGCGGCTTTGAGTGTTAGACTTACGCACGCCTGGCACGCTTGGCAGGGGGTCACGGTGGGTGGTGAGGGGGGTGAGCGGGGGGTGGAGTGAGAGGAGGCGCCGCGGCACCTTGTGGGGGCTGGGGTGACCAGGGGCGTAGCAGAGGGGTGTAGGAGAATGGATATTTATTACTTTTATGTGTTATACCCATATAATACGCCGCACCAACCTGAGGGGGGTACGGCATTAGGGGCATAGTGGAACGGAACCTGGGGAGTAGCAGAAAGGCGTCCGGGGCGTATCGGAACGGATATAATATATATTTTATTACTTTTACCCCATATAACATTTAACCTACCTTGAACACACTAGTATATTTAGTATATTATATCATACTATAGTATGTTACAAAAATAATTGATCCAGCCCATCTAAAATCCTTCGTTCTTCTTCTTCCCAAAATCTTCTCAAATAGTTCGAAGCAAATCGCTTTTAAATTAAAATTGCATTGCATGGGCTGGTTGGAGTCTGAACCCTCTGGATGAATAGCTGTTTACTTATATTTCTGCCATAGGTAAGTGGGGTGTCGTCACCCAAGTAATTTCGGACGCAGAATCGACTGGGATAGGTCCCAGATGCTTTTGGAATCCAGTGTACCCACGGTTTTAGTTTGATTCCTATAGAAATTAGCTCCGTGGATTGAATGAGACCACTCGGGTGGCTTTACGATCATCCATTTGCTCCCCATCGGGAGCGCAACCTGTAACGCGAGAACAGAGGTGGATACTAGAAAAGAGACTGGCGAAAGCCCCAGAGCATGCTGGTTACTATAGCTATCTGATTCAGACATAATAAACCATTATGTAATAATTTGCAGCGTTTATAATCCACTTTGGGGGCTAAAAGTGGTCATCACTGTACCCCTCATTTTTTCCCCCTCCGAGTTGACTGTGGAGTCCATGATGGCGCTTCTTTGTGTCTCTTTAGACACTTTTTTCAAAGCCGCTAATGACCCTTCTGGTTGAGGTACGGCTTAAACCTTGAAAAAAAAAAAAAGGTTTCTAGCAATTATTTGCATCGTATTGCGTCACCGCTCCACTTCCTTTGCATTATTTTACAACTGTGTAAATATGGAATTATTTGAGTAATCTGTTTCAATTTACCTATAATCATTTTATCCTTTTATTTTCAGAATATACTGGCATAGTAGCTAAAATTTACCCTTGGATGACGCATGAAGACATTCTGACCTTCATTAAAACTCATTCGACGGAATGAAGCGAATTATACTTTCCACTATTATTCGTTAATATCAAAGTATTTGAAACCTTCAGGAACCTACCGGTTAATTTTGAGCGAGGATGAGGATTGTGATTTTATTTTTATTTTTCTTACGTACTTAGGTACTCACGTCATTGTGATATTTCGATGTATTTACAATCGAAGCTGCATGTCATTAATAAACTGATTTTATTAGGTTATATAAAGATGCTCGAACGAATATAAGTAGTGAAATGGATTATTTTCTCCCCACCAAGTACACACCCTTTGTAGGTGCCTGTACAAATTTCTTTAGTTTCATTATTTTTTCACCAAAATTCATTTTGTAGTTTTTCTGTTCTTGGTTTCGTTGGTGTGTTGATACCATCCGTTCTTGATATAATGATAAGAATTCTTGAGTTGTACCTGTGATTTTTTATGAGATTTCTCAAAGGCACTGAGAGGTCCCAATGTATCTTGACTCAATTATTGAATAATTATTGATAAGAGTATCAGACCTCCGTTTTTCTTGCGACGAAAAATGTTTTCAACTAATAATTAAAAATTATTAGTATTGAATAATTAAATACCTAGTGTTTATTTTTGTCTTCAGATCCCTCACTCCTTCAAATGAAGCTGAAGGCGCGACCACGAAGTAATGTTCCTCATGAAATGTTTTTTGTTGTTCATATTCTTAACTATTGGCATAATCCGATTCTTTTGAGCGATGTAGCCACTTCACCAACTTCCTTCGAAGCGTGGTTTTTTGTTTGCCCAGCCACTTAAGTGGCTTACTTTGACCAGCCTTGGGGTTTTATCACTTCGTCGTTTTCTTTTTCCTGATTTTTCTTCAATGAACTGATTTTTCATTATCTGGCTGTATTTTTTCGTATTTTTCATTTTCCCCCATGAGATGGGCGATTTGTTCGTCACTTTGTTTTTGCCACTCAGTGACTTTTGGTTTTTCTTCAACTATATCACTTTGAATCTTGTAAATAACCACACAATAATGTAATAGTTTTGATTAGCTCACGGGAATGGGATGCGGTTAGCTTTTCCAAATCGGTTAGGCATTACGTCACCGTTATTTTTATAATATCGGATACAGTACACTCGAGCTTTGCTTAATCCGATGGATTCATTGCTAGCTATTGTTCACAAATTCGAGCTTGATGTTTCCTCTTCGCGGTCTTGGATTAATGGTTTTCTTTTAAGTTTTGATAGATTAGATGTCTATTTTTGTCGACTATTGTACTGTTTCGCTCGATCTGATCTCTCTGTGAAACCATTCTCAGTAACTTAGAATTTCATAGTAATAAGGAGGGGGAGGGAGGGATACCGAATATCGTGATATTTTCAACCCAACTTTATGTTCAAACTTGCTTTATTCGATTTTTTAGGGAGGGGGCGGGGTTTCTTGTAGCATAGTCAGGTTCTAAAGAGGGGGTACATCCAGTAAAATCAAGATCTATTCGCTATCCTCACCAAAACCATAATCAAATGGACGTACGCGGTGGGAAGGGGGGGGGGGTCTATACGGAAGAAGAATAATGAAGCCGTGCGCAGTGTGGGGAAAAATGAATAAGCAGCAGTGTGAAGAAAGCTAAATGACGTCATATAGGAGCTACCACATCCCCACACCGTCCACCAGTGACGTCAGCTTAGCTTCTCCATGTTGTTCTTTTGACAAAAATATTTTGAGTTTTGGGATGAAATTTTGCCGTCTAGCAAAGCCCTATCCCTAAATCAAATAAGAAAAATGATGTTGATTATATACACTAAATGCAGAGACATCGGTACACGGATGTCTTATTTTTCCGCCTGTGAAATATGTGTTTTGTGTCTCGTGTTAGAAATGTCTCCATTAAAACAGTTTAGTCAGCTGACAAGAAAAGACCCGATCATTTCAACCGTCTCTTAGTGTCCCAGAGAGTCTCCCTACCAAATTTTAACTTCTATGGATGAACAGGAGAGAATTCAGCGCAATCAGCTGATTAGGAATGAGCCAATCATTTCAATCATCTGTTAATGTCCCAGGGAGTCTCCCTATCAAATCCCAACTCCCGAGAATGAAAAGGAGAGATTTTAGCTCACTCAGCTGATTTGAAATGAGACAATCATTCCAATCGCCTCTTATTATCCAAGGGAGTCTCCCTATCAAATCTCAACTTCTTAGGATAAACAAAAGATTATTTAGCTCACTCAGCTGATTAGAAATGAACTTGTCATTTAGATCGTCTCTTAGTCCCAGGAGGCTCCCTACCAAATTTCAACTGCCTAGGGATAACAAGTGAGAATTTAGCTCACTTAGCTGATCAAAAAAGAGCCAATAACTGTAATCCTCTCTTAGTGTCCCAGAGAGCCTCCCGATCAAATCTCTACTACCTAGGATCAACGGAAGAGAGTATTCAGCTCACTCAGCTGATTAGGAATGATCCACTCATTTCATCGTCTCTTAATGTCCCAGGGAGTCTCCCTATCAAATCCCAACTCCCGAGAATGAAAAGGAGAGATTTTAGCTCACTCAGCTGATTTGAAATGAGACAATCATTCCAATCGCCTCTTATTATCCAAGGGAGTCTCCCTATCAAATCTCAACTTCTTAGGATAAACAAAAGATAATTTAGCTCACTCTGCTGATTAGAAATGAACTTGTCATTTAGATCTCTCTTAGTCCCAAGAGGCTCCCTACCAAATTCCAACTGCCTAGGGATAACAAGTGAGAATTTAGCTCACTTAGCTGATCAAAAAAGACCCAATAACTGTAATCCTCTCTTAGTGTCCCAGAGAGCCTTCCAATCAAATCTCAACTTCCTTGGATCAGCAGAAGATAATTCAGCTCACTTAGCTGTTTAGAAAATAACTTGTCATTTAAATCGTCTCTTTAAAACCCAGGGAGCCTCCCTACCAAATTTCAATTTCCTTGGATGAACAGCAGAGAAATTAGCTCAATCAGCTGATTAGGAATAGGCCAATCCTTTCAATCGTCTGTTAATATTCAAGGGAGTCTCCCTATCAAATCTCAACTTCTTAGGATAAACAAAAGATAATTTAGCCCACTCTGCTGATTAGAAATGAACTTGTCATTTAGATCTCTCTTAGTCCCAGGAGGCTCCCTACCAAATTTCAACTGCCTAGGGATAACAAGTGAGAATTTAGCTCACTTAGCTGATCAAAAAAGAGCCAATAACTGTAATCCTCTCTTAGTGTCCCAGAGAGCCTCTCAATCAAATCTCAACTTCCTAGGATCAGCAGAAGATAATTCAGCTCACTTAGCTGATTAGAAACTAACTTGTCATTTAAATTGTCTCTTTAAAACCCAGGGAGCCTCCCTACCAAATTTCAACTTCCTTGGATGAACAGCAGAGAAATTAGCTCAATCAGCTGATTAGGAATGAGCCAATCATTTCAATCGTCTGTTAATATTCAAGGGAGTCTCCCTATCAAATCTCAACTTCTTAGGAAAAACAAAAGATAATTTAGCTCACTCAGCTGATTAGAAATGAACTTGTCATTTAGATCGTCTCTTAGTCCCAGGAGGCTCCCTGCCAAATTTCCACTGCCTAGGGATAACAAGTGAGAATTTAGCTCACATAGCTGATCAAAAATATTTCTCAAATTAAATTCAACAATTTCCAAATTGAACTTCAACATTTTATCGAAACCCAAGTAATATTAAATTTTATATCATATTTAGAAACTAGGAGGTATAAATGACGGCATGTTAGTCGGCTTTCAAGTTTCACGGCCATTTTAAATAAAAACTGTTTCAAATTATGCAAATTGCTCCCGAAAATTGAAAAAATCAATAGTTGCAGAGGTTTTGCAGAATAAACGGGTCGAAAATTCTTAATATGCATTAAATTTTGTAAAGAATGCTTCTAGTTTTGAGACTTGACATATATACTTGACTTTTTTTTTTTTTTTTTTTTTTTGGGACCTGACTTTTTTAACCTGAAACATTAGTCGAAACACTGTGTGGCGTGATTCTTTTCTGTACATTCCCTGGTAAGAATTTTTTTCTTCAGCCTCACGGGGGGGGGGGGGGGGGGGGCCGACCGCCCCACCGCCCCCCCCTTTAATCCGTCCCTGATGTACATACTAATATCTAGACAGTTATGTCTACATACATAATTAATACTAAAATGTAACAATAATAAGTAATATCAAACAAAACAAATTACAATAAACTGCACTGTCATTTGAATTTGAAAAAAGCGCGGCGAGCGCGGGTCAGTCAATTGCAAAGCCAACGCGACTGTAGTGGCACGTATGCCTTGACGCGGAAACAGCGTTGAATTCAGAGAAATGGCCCTCCATCTTATTAATACTCAAAGCTATAATGGCTAACGACGGCGATAAGGTGCCCACAAAATGTTATTCATACACGTTATCTATAGTAACACACCTTATATTATGCTACACCTTATATAATACTACTTGCAGATGATACTTACCTATATTAAGTAAATAATGTCCGTAAAAGTGGTATGATTTTATGTGTTTTCTGTCTTTTCTTTCCAGGCGTACCCAGTGGTGTACGTAATCATGAATCAAAGGAAAAAGCTTCGTACAAGGCAGTTCTCCACCTATTGAAAACCGAGCTCGAGTTAACCCCTTCTGCTGTGATGTCAGATTTTGAAGCTTCACTGAGAGCGGCCATCCTGGAGGTTTATCCAACTATCACCCTCAAGGGCTGCTGGTTTCATTTTGCTCAAGTAGGTTCATGATTGTTATATTAGTAACACACAATTAACTTTAATTTGTGATCGACCCCATGTATTGAATTTACAATAACTAACTGCTTAGGGGTTAGGTACCTACCTAATTTATTTTATTTGTAAATAGGTTAATACGTATAAATTATAAATATTTTACGGGTTTCAGGCTATTATCAAGTACGTGTCTACTCATGGGCTGAAGAGGGCTCTCAAGGAAAACCGAGCTTTTGGTAACGTGATAAAAATGCTGATCGCGTTAGCGTTGCTGCCAGCCGATGACATGGAAAATGGGTTCGCGCACGTGAAGAGGACCATTGACTCAACTGGTTTAACCGAGATGTTGGAGCCCGTCATGCAGTAAGCAGCACATGTATTATGAGCAGTACCACTTATAACTATAAAATAATATCTTCTCTAGTATAAATTATTTTCTAATTAAAATTCATCATTTCATAAATTTTAGAACTTTTCTTAAGATTAGAAAGAAACTGGTGTTAGGATTGTTAAATAGATGATGCAGAAATGTGAAAAAAACTGGGCAAAATATCAACATGTATCACCTAATGCAGTATAGGAATACTCAAATTCCGAGAATTGGTTATGCTCCTAGTCAAATGATGTTAGGTAGATGGCTGAAGGATGGATTGATATTTAAAGAATCGGACTTCAAAATGAAACCAATCCCTACCGAGAAAATTCAACAAAACAGTGAAGTAGCAAAAACCCGTCAAAATCATAAGAAAGACAAAGCAGCTTGAAATGCTTGCATACGAGTCTGCAACACATTGGGACATTTTCATGTGTGTTTTCTTATTGTATTTATTACTAGGCAGATGTCCCACTCTCACCCGTGCATCGCACGGCGCACAGTGGATGGAAGTGTGCAAAAACCCCAAAAAATGAAAGCGTTAATAAAAATGTTTTTCCATTTTTATATTGTTCCTAGATACCTTCAGACACAAACTTTGCCCTTAGTTTCCCCATTTGGGCGTGCAGAAAATTTTGAGAAGGCATTGAGTGTGATAATTGGTCGTATGCTTGAAATTAAGGTTTTGGTGTAGCAGTTATTGATGATTGATTACGCCTCCAAAACTGGAGAAATTCCCCAAGACGAAATATGCCATGTATTGTATACATGTTTAGGTGTACCTGATCATTTTTTCACATTTTTTTGGTGCATCACCTGAAGTAAGCAGTGATAATGAGGATATTCGGAAAACATCATGTGATTATTTAACTTTGATAGAGTGCCAAAAGTGCAGGTCATCTCCGGTCGTCCTGGGACTGGAATAATCCGACTACGCACTCATTCAAGTGTCTTGTGTATTAATTTGATCGCCGTTCTCCGCCGTCGGTGTTCACGATGAACGAAAACGTTTAGGAAGGTAAGTGACGGCACCCGCCTATCAACTCCTGCTTTGACGAGTCGGAGTAAATAAACCACTAGGTGCGAACCTTGTCCCGAGAATGAATGTTACCGTTCATTCTTCGTCTAGAAAAATAGTTCTTTGAGAGCAGTCTTCTATCACCATCACATCATTCAACGTGCGTGGTACCTAACGTTTAAACAAACATTGTGGAAAAAGAAAAGTGTAACATCGTGATAAAACAAATGTCTCTCGAAATTCCATATTCGGTGATTTGCGATATTTTATTTAAGAGTGGCAGTGATTTTGAGAAAGATCTGGGCGAACGATTCCCGAATTTGGAAGAAACGGTTTTACATCAGGTGAATATAAAATAATTAAGTAACCCATTTCGGTTAGAGGTACTTACGTCCCTTCAAGCTGAATGTAATTGAGTAAATCAAGCTGAATAATTATTTTGATTTACTCAATTACTTTTTTTGACCAGTGGTACCATATGAGTACTACTTTCATGACATAGTCTCGGGAATGGTTCATATAAAATAAACCATGCGCTTAACTCATTCACAGGTGGCAGAGGAGATAAGAAATAGATTTGTGTCTAATTTCAATAGAAAGAGGAAAGAAGTTGGCCACAGTAAGCCGAGGTTTTACGCTCAGAATGTTGATTGGCTGGAAAATACTTTTGTCTTGAGGTAAGCGTAGTTGTAATTTTTTTTTTCTTTTACAATATTCTGACTCCTTTTCCAAACTAGCCGATCGCTACAAACGAGCGTTTATATTTTTTCACAGCATAAAAAATGAAGCGGCTCAACAAGAGACTCACGAATCAAGTTTTCATGGAAGGCCAAAAAAACACTTCAAAGATTGCGCTAAAAGAGCGCAATATTATAAAATTGCCACCTTGCGCGAGACATGCTCTCAGGAGCTCATTTACGCAGCCGTATCGAAGGAGGAAGATGCAGGCTCAAACTCAGTTTTTAACGGAGATATGGCTCTTGCCCTGATGATCCAGGCTGGTTTGTCCAAACAGCAGTACTTGACAATTCGAAAAGCAGTCAAGGACACAGGCCACAACATTTTTCCAAGTTATGAAGTCGTTCAGGAGGCAAAAAGGCGGTGCTATCCCTCTAATGTCGAGATCACTGAGGTATCAGCCCAAGTCCCCTTGTAAAACCTGGTGGAACACACAGTTGAAAGAATCATTAAAACCATTCCTGAAGAAGACATTGCCAACTGGGGTGAAAATCTCGTTCTTCATTCAAAGTGGGGATTGGACGGGGCTTCCGGTCAAGCTGAATATCAGCAATGCTTTTCGGATTCCAGCCTCAACCGGTAAGAATATTCCCTCTCTTTTTCTTCTTATTGAGCCAATAAATAACACCTACCACCAAAATAATCGTGCTAATCTTAAATTGTTATTACTTTTTGAAAAGGTGTGACAGTCATGTCTTCATGACGTCACTGGTGCCATTAATGATCACTCAAGGGACGGATAGCCAACTCCAGTTGTGGAAGAACACCCGCCCATCCTCCCCCAAATACTGGTGCGCACTTCGCTTCAGTTTTGAAAAAGAGACTCCGGAAACAGTTCGATGCGAAAAAAAACCGTGTTGAAGAAGAAATTCTTGGCTTAACCAAAACTGTCATCTCCAGAGGAACGCGGCAGTTCAAAATTTCTTACTCCACGAATTTTACTATGATTGACGGAGAGGTGGCGCAAGTTGTTACAAATACAAAATCGGCCAGCAACTGTGTTGTTTGCGGAGCAACCCCTTCCCAATTGAACGACCTGACGAGGGCAAACATGCCAATTAACGATGACAGCGTTCTCAAGCTTGGCATGTCAACTCTCCATGCTCGAATAAAATTCATGGAATACGTTCTTCATTTGAGCTACAACCGTGAGTTCGAACAATGGAGGGTAGCCCCTGAAAATAAACACCAAAAGGAAATGGAAAAAAATGAATTCCTCAACAAAATGGGACTTCTTGTGGATATCGTCAAACAAGGAGCAGGCACATCAAACTGTGGCAACACCTCGCGCAGGTTTATCGGCAACCCGACAAAGACTGCTGAAATAACAAAAATTGATGAGGAATTGATTCGGAGATTAGCAATAATTCTTGAAGTAATTAGCTCTCAGTCGCCTATCGACACCGCGAAATTCTGTGAGTACACAAGTGAAACCGCGAGGCTGGCAACAAGCTTGTACGGCTAGTACTACCTTCCAGCTACTGTACACAAAATTTTGTTTCATGGCGCTGATAATATTGAAAAAGCCATTTTCCCCATTGGAGCGCTTTTGGAAGAAGCTCAGGAGAGCAGGAGCAAGGATTTTAGGAATTTCCGTGAATTCCATTCAAGGAAATCTTCGAGAACGGAGACAAACGAAGATATCTTCCACAGGTTCCTCATTTCCTCGGACCCGTTCATATCACATTTGAGGCCACAGCCAAAAAAGAGTTCTATTGTCTCCCACTCAGTGATGAGGCAATAGAACTCATTTTGTGATTTATTTATTAAAAAGGAATAAATTGAATAATTGCTTTCGCGCTATGAAAAATGAAAAAGTTTCTCATTTGCCCTTCATCGCCACACCTTTTTTTTACTAGTTATCGTTTTGGTAGTAGATTCTCGGTGCAGTAATAAGGGATATGACTGGTTTCGGCTTTTCCAATGTAGAAAGCAAGGCATTCTTATACATTAAAAAAAATATATATATACCTATGTATATATATATATTTATATATATGTATATATATAAAGCGTTAAAATCCAGGAATCGTTTCAGAATACTTCAAAACGGATTTCCATGATGAAAGTTTTTTTAAATTTTTATTTTAAAATTTTTGGAACCATTGCAATAGCTTCATTTTCTAAGAAAACGTCGCTATCCGATTAGCCATTGTAGTTAGCGACTCGGGAATGGTTTCAATCGACTCAGCACCCCAAAAAACATGAAAATCCATATCAAGTTCAACCACTTGGCTCATCTAAGAGGTTTTTGCACAAAAACTGCTGTTTCCATCCACTGTGCGGCGGGGCGTACAAATCAATTAAATGGGCCATAAGAGAAACCGCCCACCCGTGGGTACTTAATTGAATTCGCGATCGTGTTGACTCATTGTTCCGACACCCGTGGGTACTTCATTGAGTTCGAGCCAGGCTACATCACCTACCCCTCTGCAGACTCGTATGCAAGCTCTAAGAGCCACTTAGCTGATCCGGACCCTGGGCATCGTCACGTAAATGTGCTAAAGAGACTACATACGAAATTACAGCTTCCTAGAGTGTAAAACATAGAAATTAGCTTCAAAAGCCACTCATCTGATCTGGACCCTGGGCATCGTCAAGTCAATGAAATCATCAGAAATTAACAAGCGGTTGCAATCATATTCATAGTATCAATTATTGAGAATGATCACCTGAGTGTACACAATTATTCAAATAACCTTGCTCATAACTCAGCTTGTTGGCCACGCACTTCGCAGTAGTAAACATAATATGGTTGGATAAATCGAGAGCTTTCGAACGAATGGTCAACGAATTTTTTGGGATGAAAAACGACGAAGTACCATTTCCCTAGCAACGACTCGGTTGTAAGCGGAAATCCTAAAGAGGCTACATAAGAAATTACAGCTTCCTAGAGTGTAAAGCATAGAAATTACCTATTAAAATGATTTAACCACCGCTTCACAAATCAAACCGTTCTCGCAATATTTGGATCACCTGCTATGAATCAAATCATCGAAACACCAGCTCAATGAAATCATCAGAAATTAACAAGCGGTGGCAATCATGTTCACAATATCAATTATTGAGAATGATCACCTGAGTGTACACAATTATTCAAATAACCTTGCTCATAACTCAGCTTGTTGGCTGTTCAGTAGTAAACATAATATGGTTGGATAAATCGAGAGCTTTCGAACGAATGGTCAACGAATTTTTTGGGATGAAAAACGACGAAGTACCATTTCCCTAGCAACGACTCAGTTGTAAGCGGAAATCGTCAAAATACTTACGTTTTACGTGACAGTTTTTTGTGGAATGTGCCAGGGCAAAGACATGAAAATGTCAAAAGAGCCAATAACTGTAATCCTCTCTTAGTGTCCCAGAGAGCCTCTCAATCAAATCTCAACTTCCTAGGATCAGCAGAAGATAATTCAGCTCACTTAGCTGATTAGAAACTAACTTGTCATTTAAATTGTCTCTTTAAAACCCAGGGAGCCTCCCTACCAAATTTCAACTTCCTTGGATGAACAGCAGAGAAATTAGCTCAATCAGCTGATTAGGAATGAGCCAATCATTTAGTTTCTTAATGTCCCAGGGAGTCTCCCTACCAAATTTCAACTTCCGAGGATGAATATGGTGTGAAAAAGTGGGGCATAATGGAATTTACGTTAGCGTATGATGTGCAGAGTGAAGTATTGATCTGGCAACAATGAAACTGGTGGGGGACCATCCACAACCAATTCTCTGACAATTTCATCAAAATCGTATGAAAACTGTGAAAATTTGGTTCGTTATAAGGATTTCATATTGGCGCATGCTCAGTAGCTATAAACGATATAATTATGTTGAAATTGGTATGGGATGATCAAATCGTAATTCCTCAATTATCATCCAAATTTGAGCGAGATCGGCAGACTAGGGCGTGAAGAAATTGGGCATAATAATGCAATTTACCTTTGCTCATGCGCAGAGTGAAGTATTGATTGGGTAACAGTGAAACAGATAAGGGACCGTCTACCCCCTAGCGAGCACATTCATTCTGAAAATTTCATCCTAATTGGATGAAAACTGTGTAAAATAAGCTTATTACAAGGATTTGCGGACACACGGCAGACACGCACACTCAGACATCCACGAGACCAAAGTTGTTCAGAATGGTCTAAAACGTAAAATGCGAGTGGAAATTTCGATTTTGAAAACCAAATATTTTTTCTCTCCCGAAAGTAAAAATATGCTATGTCCGACGAGATCCAGCAGCGCCTGGCAGCAGGCAACAGAGCCTATTTCAGTTGCATCAAGCTGTTCAAGTCCCGCCTTCTCTCCAGACAGTCGAAATTAAGATTGTATTACTCTCTTATCAGACCAGTGGTAACCTATGGGGCAGAGACATGGTCCCTCACTGACAAGGACGAAACATCTCTCCTCGTTTTTGAACGGAAAATTCTAAGAAGGATATTTGGTGCAAAATTTATTGAGGGGGAGTGGAAAATTCGTACCAACCACGAGCTTGACCAGTTGATTGACCACGGGAACATTGTCCGGTTTATCAAAGCCCAGAGGATCCAATGGTTTGGGCATATGGCACGAATGGATACCAGCAGGGTCCCCAAAAAGGTTTTTTGTCACAAAATGCAAGGGAGTAGAAAAAGAGGACGTCCGCGGGCGAGATGGAGAGATGGGGTGCACGAGGACATGAGAAGGCTCCGTATCAGTAACCCAGAGGAAGCCGCAAAGGATAGATCTGCGTGGAGGACGGTCGTACGGGAGGCCAGGGTCCACACCGGACTGTAGCGCCAATGAAAAAAAAAAAAAAGTAAAAATAATGCTTCCACTAACTTTGGGTAGACTCGGAAGAAAAAACAGAAGAAAGAACAGGAAGTTCAGAAAAAAAAAAGAAACAGCCTCCAGTTACATGATGTTGGAGGCATCAGCGAAACACAGAAGACATCTAAGGAGTCGAAGATCAAGTTTTCTGCTGGTACGTCTAAAAAGATTGCTAGATGATGAAACCGATTCAGGTAGTAACTCTGAAGAAAATTTCAGTTTGTCCAGTTCCTGACTCTGTCACTAATTTTGTAGGGTCCGTCACCGTCATTCCTGGAGATTTCGTTGCTGTTAAATATGAAGGCAATACATATCCAGGAGAGATATTGAACAGACTGACAACGAAAAAAACGAAAGTTCGAATTTTTGAGGGGCTCAAAGCTCAGATGATTGCATCAGATGCTAGGAACAACTCCTGAAAATTTCAGTCCGAACCGATAACCCCTTGAGGTCTCCTAAACCCGTTTTTTGGTCATTGAATTATCGATTTTAGAACACTAGACGCTTAGGACAAAAAGACGGTTAGGACATGAAAGATCCATGCGTCTGGACACTTTTTATACTCTATTCCTATGTTTTCGGTGTCGCGGAACACGATGCCGCCATTATTGCAAGCGCAGAAGCTGTATTTCTTTTGATATTCAAGAAATCAGTCCAAATAAGTGATGGAAAAAAGGCATTTTTTGCCGTTTTTACCTAGTTTTGACTAGAGAAAAAATTGTTTTCGGGTCTTTTCTGCTTCGGACCTTGTTTTCTGGCTTGTTCCGAATGTAACAAGACCAATTTCGTCCTATAACATATTGTCCTTCTGGAAATATCTGCTCAAGAGCCGAGTTAGCTTTTGTAATGGTAACCGCTCTATACTTACTGAGTAGCTGCGAAATCAAAATGTAACGCCCTGAAGCCCTTTTTATCCCATTATTTTATGTTTTTGGGCTCGTTGAACATTACGTGCTAGTAGTGGAGGTGTAGGACTCGTATTTCGGTTAATAATCAAGAGCTAGGTGTCAAAAATCGGTGAATAGAGTAAATTTTTCTTGATGTTCAAAAAATCAGTGGACAAAATTAATAGAAATAAGGGATTTTTCGCCGGTTACACCAAGTTTTGATTGGGAAAAACTATTTATGAGTGTCTCCTCTGCCTTGGACTTTGTTCTGTGACTTATTCTGAATATGACAAGACTAAGTTTGTCCCATAATACATTTTTCTTCTCGAAATATCAGCTCAAGAGCCAAGTCGACTTATTTAATGGAAACCGTTCTATAGTCAATAGTGGCACTACTACTAGCACGTAATGTTCAACGAGCCCAAAAACATAAAATAATGGGATAAAAAGGGCTTCAGGGCGTTAAATTTTGGTTTCACAGCTACTGGTAAGTATAGAGCGGTTACCATTAAAAAAGCTAACTCGGCTCTTGAGCAGATATTTCCAAAAGGACAATATATTATAGGACGAAATTGGTCTTGTTACATTCGGAACAAGCCAGGAAACAAGTTCCGAAGCAGAAAAGACCCGCAAACAATTTTTTTCCCAGTCAAAACTAGGTAAAAACGGCAAAAAATGCCTTTTTCCATCACTTATTTGGACTGATTTCTTGAATATCAAAAGAAATACAGCTTCTGCGCTTGCAATAATGGCGCCATCGTGTTCCGCGACACCGAAAACATAGGAATAGAGTATAAAAAGTGTCCAGACGCATGGATCTTTCATGTCCTAACCGTCTTTTTGTCCTAAGCGTCTAGTGTTCTAAAATCGATAATTCAATTACCAAAAAACGGGTTTAGGAGACCTCAAGGGGTTATCGGTTCGGACTGAAATTTTCAGGAGTTGTTCCTAGCATCTGATGCAATCATCTGAGCTTTGAGCCCCTCAAAAATTCGAACTTTCGTTTTTTTCGTTGTCAGTCTAATATTGAAGGTGGTAGAAGATAGAATTCGGGTTAAACACATGAAATGTGCGGGGCTAAAAAAACTGGAAGTGGCCGGAAGTTGAGGATATCTTATGGTACAATGACCACTAGGGTGGCCGCTATTTTGATGACCTTCCACCCGAAATTTGGTTTAAAATGTAAAAAAAAAGTTTGAGTCATGCAGCATGATCGTATAAGCGAATTTTCATAGATCATTCTACTATATTATGTCACATTGTTTTAAATACCATTTGTTTTACATCTTCCAATGGTAAACCAAAACATCCATTTCTTACATAGCTCCTTTAGTTTTATAATGGATGGCAATGGGTTACAGGAGTTAGTCACTGTACATTTTTGTGTTATCATCCATTTTATGATTTCCTGCCAACACTATTCAAGACATGTCAGAGTTCACATGTGATTGTTGTGACACAACTCGGTAAAAATTGACTATTTTGCATCGCTAAATCAATTTTAATTATTCTGGACGTCTTGGACGCTAACGTTTACGATATTCACATTATGATTTTCGTCCTCCCATCACTTAGCAACGCTCAAGTTGAAATTTACTGCAAAATAAATGTTAACTATTAATTTTATAGCTCAAATTCGTCGTATTGTCTGCAAAAAATTGTCAACTATCAATTTTATTTCTGAAAAATTTGTTCAATATAACATTCTATTATTTAAACAAAGATATTGGATTTCTAGAATTTTTTACATTTTTATCGATTTTGTAGCACATTTTAATGAAGTTTAATTACAATTGTGAGCATAGGTTTGACCTTTAATTTTTAAATTACCAATTTCATAGTTGATAAACTTTATTTGAGCAACAGTCTGCAAAAAAAAAAAAAATAAATAAATAAATAAATAAAAACACCGGTTTTTTTTTGTAATTTTTTGTGATTTTTTAGTACATTTTTTGAAATTTGATCAATTTATTGTGCTCAAAAAGGACTGGCTAACGAACTCATCCTTTCTTTTGAAATGCTTGATTTTTTGGCGAAAGAACGAAGTTTTTATCATATATATATATATATATATATATATATATATATATATATATATATATATATATACTTATATAAACATATATATACATATAAAAAAGCGTTAAAATCCAGGAATCATTTCAGAATGCCTCAAAACAGATTTCGATGAAGAAAATTTTTGGAGCCATTGCAATAGCTTTATTTTCTAAGAAAAATCGCTAAAATGACCCCTGATTTTTTCAGATTTTCTGCATAACTAACACCTACACCGGTAGCTCGATTTTGGTTTTTGAAATACGCTTTTTTTGCCAATATCAGACTTTTGAATATAACTTTTACAAATTTCTTCGTATAATTGTGAAACTTCGTATGCTTACGTTTTGGGGTCGCTGAACTCGAATATGCAGTCAAAACAAATCGACAGCAACAACTTGTGGTAGTTTGAAATTTCAAAATCGTCAAAATCATGTCAAAAAATGACAATTTTTCACAATTTATTGTAAAATTATGAGAATTTGTATTTTTACGTATTTCTGTCAGAATTTTGATTTTGGTTTATTATTCTCAATAATAAGCCTATGTGATCGTGTAGCAAAAAATGTTTATAACCCCCCCTCAAACTTTGTCACTATACTTTTCAAGGTGCGTATAATCCAAATTTGAAATGTCCGTCCACCGTCCGCCGTCGCCGAATTGACTTTAAAAACCCGTTCTTTCGCACATAGACTCCATTTGGGGTCTAGTTGGTCCTAACGTTTAACCATCCCGATCGCTTTACTCGCATAAATGCTATGGGCCAAAAACGGGCGAAAAAGTGTCTTTTTTGAGCTTTGAGTGTTAGACTGACGAACACGCGTACGCCTTGTGGGTGGGAGAGGTTGGGCGGGAGAGAGAGTGAGAGGGAGGGCGAGGCGGGGGGATTGAGAGATTGTTTATGACAAAATTGGGAAATTGACAATTAGAAGAGATTGTGAAGAGTATGAAAATACTCATAATTCTATTCTACGCTTTATGATATAAAGCTTCGCTTCCTTCGGGCGTCCCTAGACGGCCCCATCTATTATTATTTTTTCCTCAACTTTACTATAAAGCGTAAAATTATGGGGTCCTGGAGCTGTAATGCAGTGAACGAGTGAACCAAATATTGGAAGCAAGAAGCCCCGAGTTTCGATACCTAGTAAATATACTATAAGTGAGGCTAAATAATTACGGTCAGTTTTCTACGTAGAGGGTCTGTATGATACAGAAATAATAAACCTTTGTGTAATAATTTGCAGAGTTTTTTTTACTGCGAATTCGAGTTCAGTGACTCAAAAAATATAAGAATACAAATTTTCATAATTTTACAATAAATTTTGAAAAATTATCATTTTTTGACATGATTTTGACGATTTTGAGATTCAAAACTGTCAAAAGTTGTTGCTGCCGACTTGGTTTGACTGCATATTTGAGTTCACCGACCCCAAAAACATATGTATACGAAGTTTCACAATTTTACAAAGAAGTTTGTAAAAGTTATATTCAAAAGTCTGATAGGTTTTTGTTATGCAAAAAATTTGAAAAAGGGGGTCATTTTCCTGACATTTTAAACCAAATTTCGGGTGGAGGTCACCAAAATTTCACCTTTCTCGAAATAGCGGGCACCCTAATGACCACGAGATACCTACTGAAGAAAACCCCCAGGTTCCTATGCAAGAGGAATGTTTAGTGTCTCTGACGTACGTCGTATATTATTTGACAGACTTACAAAAATCAGATGGTACATATTCAAGTACACACCAATGTAATTACCAACTATATTAACCTACCTATGATTGGATTTTCTCCAAACAACGTGTTCACTTTTAGTACTAATTTTTTTAAACTACTTATCAAATACTTACCTACTCAAGACTGATCGGTACCTACATTCGTTCCTTCTTACTTAGCTCATAAGAAGTTACATACTTGTTCATTTGACCAGGTAATAATGACTGAATTTCGTTTTTACTCCTTTTCTATTAATGATTTTTTATCACTTACCTGTCGTACTTGAAAAAGATTGTTGGGAACCTTCTGATTTTTATTTTATTTTGTCGGAAGCAATTAATTTTAAGCACTAAGAACAGTTTTTTTTATAGTTTGGCATTCAGTCCCCCATTTATATGATTGTTATAGTCGACTTGAAAGTTATTGTGATTTTTCTAATGGCACGTCCGCCAAATACTATTACTTTCTTATATTTTCTTAAAAAATCCATGTTTAATTGTTTGAAAAAGCTGATTAGTTTTGAAGATACCTAAGTACTTACTTGTTTTAAAATAGAAAGTTTATTGCACTTTAATTCATGGTTTTTTTTTTCATTCAGAATCCTTCGTGGTTGTATGTCAGCATTGATTGGATCCTTGCTTTAATTTCAAAGGACAAACGTCTGCCAAGTTGGGTGTGGCACATAGCTTCCTCGTTTACTTATCATGAATGAAAAGTTTTAAATGATCTCGAAAAATTCCATAGCGGAAAAGAGTAAATCAATTAGTGGCGTGAAATGTCACAATTGGTCAATTAAGAAACGAAAATATAATTTGTCTGTAAGTAAATGTCAAGTACAAAAAAATGTATATTTACCTCACTCACATTCTACTCCCAAGAATTTTAACATGGATCATGTTTTTGTCATCACAACCCGACCAAAACCTCGTAAACGAGTTCCACTATCTGCTTCATTTAGTGGATGTAGTAGAGTGTAGTAGCTCGTGGGCACAAGTGGATGTAGTACAGTATGTAGTACTAAAAGAGTTAGCAGAGTCTACTCGACGCATTGAACTGGTCACTAAGGCTGGGATCGCCCGAGACACCTACCGACGGGAATTGAGCAGATTCCGACGCGATCATAACGATCGTAGTATTTCTTCTTCAGATAATAAGTCGAAAGCCGCTTGGGATATCATTAAGAGTGAGTTAAACCAGAAGTCTTGCTCAAACTTTGCTCAGAACCCTAACCTAAATTGTTCCGGATTTAATGACTTTTTCACTGCCGTGTTTAAGCACTCTTCAGTTCTTCCGTCTTCAGGTTCCTTGTCCGCTGATTTCTTGAGAGCCGCTCCAGGGTTCTCAGAAGAGTTCATACTAGCACCTGCATCAGTCGAGGAGGTGTTTCCTGTGATTCAGTCTCTGAAGAATAGTTACTCAATGGATTACTTCGGTATGAGTACAGTCCTCATTAAGAGTGTTGCCAATCTGATTATTGAACCCTTGACTCATCTTATAAACAGAAGCTTTGCCGAGGGCATTTTTCCTGATTGTTTCAAATGGTGTGCAGTCACCCCCATACCTAAGAAAGGTAAGTCCCAATCATATGACGAATTCCGGCCCATTTCAAAGCTACCCGTATTTGCAAAGATCATTGAGCATGTTGTTTTAAGGCGGATCAAGGCTTACTCCAAAAGCAAGGGTCTTCTACACGACCTTCAGTACGGTTTTCGGGAGGGTAGGAGTACAACGGCTGCTGCTTGTTCCCTCATATTGCACGTTTTGAGTGCTCTGGAAAACGGAGATTGGGCTACAATGAAGCTTTATGACCTTTCTAAAGCCTTCGACTTGGTTCCTCACGACTTGATGGTGCGCAAACTGGCATACTATAGTTTCTCCTCATCTGCCTTGAGTTTCTTCGATTCCTTCTTGAAGGGATGGCAACAAATCGTTTCTTACAATGGTAAGAGTTCAGATGCTGCCTCCATCACATGTGGCGTTAAACAAGGTTCAGTTCTTGGCCCTTGTCTCTTCATTTTATTTATTAATGATCTAGCTTTTCAGTTTGGCACCTCAAATGCAAACGTTTATTTGTTTGCTGACGATATAACTGCTTTGACAGTCGGCCCCTCCGAGGTGATTCTCCGCTCTGGTGTAGATTATTTATCCGCCACTATTGAAAAATGGTGTGAAGCAAATGGCTTAATGCTCAACGTAAGCAAAACTCAGCATCTTGATTTCCATTTGAATGGCCGTCTGACTTCTTCTGTTAATTTTCTTGGCTTGATAATCGATAACCGCCTGTCTTGGGTTAACCATGTTGAACAGCTTCTGTCAAAATTGGCCTCTGTGAATTTCATGCTACGTCGCTTGACCATGTCTGTTTCATTTGAGGTACTCAAGTCTGTATATTTCGCTTGTTTCATGAGTAGAGTTGCATATTGCATTATCCTTTGGGGAAATTCTGGCCGTTGCCATTTGGTATTTAAGGCACAAAAGAGAGCTATAAGAACAATTTTCAACCTAGGTTTCAGACAAAGCTGTAGAGGCCTTTTTGTCAAACTCGGCACGCTTACTGTCCCTAGCCTTTATATCCTGAACTGCCTCTTGTATGTAAAGGAAAATCTGGGCACCTTTACAAAAGGATCAGACGTACATAGCCATTTCACAAGAAATAGAGATAAAATATGCCCGCCAACTGTTCGTCTGACTACGTCGCTGCTTGGTAGCCCTGATCAAATGGGGCCTCGCCTGTTTGACCACTTGCCGGCTTCTATGAAATCTCTTCCAAGTAAGGCCTTCAAGAAGAATGTCAAGAATCTATTACTTCATGCTGAACTTTATTGTGTGAACGACTTTTTTAAAATGTCCTTTTAAGGCTGTATCTTCGATGATCATTATAACTACCATATTATGATTCAACTTATTTATTTATTGTGTAAAGTCTCGTTATATGTTTTTCTTGTAGCCAATGTAGATTTTCTTCTCAGCAGCCGAGGAATTTTATAAAAGTACTCGTGCTAGCTTTTTATATAGTTTCTCTGTGATAGAATTGTTGATAATATTATTGTTAACTATTGGATGTATTATTCTTCTTATTATATTTTGTTGTTAATTGTATGAATGAATGTTTTGTGTGCGTGTAATTTATAGATTGACTGGCTGGTACATTTTATTCATTTGGTTTCGGCCTGGGGGTCCCGGTTGGCCTGGGGGCGGTCTCGCCTGGGGTTTTCTTGTGACTCGATTAATTAGTCGTGTCTAGGGGTGCTCACCTAGTAATGGGTGGGCACCCTCGGGAGGCCGCCATGGTGGGTCGGGTCCGGGCTTGGCCGGGGCGCCCTGGCCGAGCCGCCCTTTGGGCGGGTGTTTGAGTCTGCTTGTCCTCTGACTGTATAAATCACTTGTTGGCTGCAGGAGGAACTTTGCGTTTGATCGACGGATGGGTTTTTTTTTTTTTGTAGTCATGTTGACTGTATCTCCTTGACAATTGTCACACATATTATGTTTTTGACAAATAAATATACTGAATACATGGATATGTCTTCGATTGGGGATTTCATAACGGTTGTCCTCGAGAGTTTGGCGACACCTCCTTTGGACTGTAGGCGACGAAATGTAAGATAAAGAATTTCTTCTATTATTCTTGGAGACACAATAAGCATACTATACATACTATTAAAGTTATTTCTCCAATACAGGCGCTATCATTTTTATGTTCATGATAGCTTGTTATTTCATTAATAAATGAAATTATATCATTTATCGTTTTATTTTATAACGTTTTGTCCTCTCACTGAGGACATCTTCAGATCTTGCTTTCTTGACATTGAGTTGACTTGGTGAGCCACTGTTTTATTTGACAAATCCGTTATATTCGGATGTTTATAAATTTTTTCCTGGACACACCAAGATCTGAAGATGTCCTCAGTAAGAGGACGAAACGTTATCAAATAAAACAATAAATGAAATAATTTCATTTATTTTCCCTGGGCCGCATCCCGACTAATTCCAACAAAACAACGGTTTACTTATAGAAATGTTGAAAATAACTGTGGAGAGAAGCCACTACACTACAATGAGTTGTTGTTAACAGTCGGCTGTTGTCAAGAGGATGAAAATGTTTCCTATGGAGTGGAGTAAATGATGCTATTGCTTTACGTTAAGAATATTGTAACCGGCTTATTAAAATTGTTTGCAGTCCAATCAACTTAGTTTAGGAATGTAGCCAGGTACGTAAGGAGGGGGAAATTGGTAGCTTGAGATGTGAACATTTATCACATAAATCAAGCGCTTTCCAACGAGTGGCGAACGATTTCTGTGCGATGAAAACTGCGGAAGTTCCATTCCCCTAGCAACGGATGGGTTGTACGTGAACATCATTAGAAATTGTAACATCAACTTTTGCGTGACGAAAATTTTTGGTTGACCCCCCCAGAGCAAAGACATATCCATGTCAAAATGATACTCAATGTAATTTACGTTTGTGCAAGCGCAGAATGAACTGATGAGTTGACAACAATGAAATAGGTGGGGGGGGGGGGGGGGGGGGGGTAAGTTTTCTCATCAGTTTATTTTTCCCTCCGAGCTCTTTCGCCAATATAGGCCTCATCAGGGAGTATTATCATGTAGTTGGACAGTATGGCATTTATACACGTTTTGTTACAGATTATTTGGTAGCATCAGTTTACAGCACCCACTGTTTAGGGATATTTATAAAGTTGACTGCTTAAGTTGTATGATTTAAAAGGATCCATTAGTATTAGGTGGTTAATAAAGTGTCCAGGGGGGGGGGGGGGGATTTAAAGTAGAAAAGTAAATAATTGGAGAGAGCAAGGATTCTCATGAGGTCCTTATTCTCTCCAATTATTTACTTTTCTAATTTAAATTCCCCCCTGGACAAGTTAATCACAAGTAACTGCGTAGCTTGTGTGGGCGACGGAACGAATTTAATTTATTTTTGTTTTCATGATTTGATTTATTTTCAAAGTTAATTTTTCGTTTCCAAGATCAAAATTACTAACTTCATGTTTGATTATTTTTAGGCCCACATGTTAATTTTATTACCTACTTAGAGATTTTTTTCATTCAAATAAATGCAGTCTGTTCTAAAACTCAAAACCGACCATTTCTTACAAATTAATTTTACATAAATATTTTCAATTAAGTACAGCACAAAAATAATAGTTGATAATTTACACGTCCCACAAGTACATCACGAACACGCACAATACCTTCTAATTAACAACAGATACAAGACACGAGGGGACAAGTGGTGAACCACCGACTTACAAATGGAGGGAGACACCTACTTCGTACCATCCGAAAATGTATCAGAAGTAAGCATAAAATTACCTGCTTTCTGGCCAGAAAAACCCGATATTTGGTTCCATCAAGTAGAAGCTCAATTTAAACTAAAAAGAATAACTTCCGAACAAACAAAATTTGACTATCTCTTGGCTCAAATGGACAAAATTTATGTTGAAAATATTTACGATATAGCTGCTACAAATGCTCAAGATAAGTACTCACAAGCCAAAAATCGGCTTATTTCGTTGTTCAAGGAAAGTGAAGAGGAAAAAAAAAACACGCTTTGGAAGAACAGTCAGATTTCCCTCTCGATATTTGGAATCGTAACTTCGTTACTAAGGGGGGAGTGAATGTGGGCGACGGAACGAATTTAATTTATTTTTGTTTTCATGATTTGATTTATTTTCAAAGTTAATTTTTCGTTTCCAAGATCAAAATTACTAACTTCATGTTTGATTATTTTTAGGCCCACATGTTAATTTTATTACTTAGAGATTTTTTCATTCGAATAAAAGCAGTCTGTTCTAAAACTCAAAACCGACCATTTCTTACAAATTAATTTTACATAAATATTTTCAATTAAGTACAGCACAAAAATAATAGTTGATAATTTACACGTCCCACAAGTACATCACGAACACGCACAATACCTTCTAATTAACAACAGATACAAGACACGAGGGGACAGCTTGTATCAGCTGAAATCCGAAATCCCCTGAACTCGAAGCCAAGTGCCAATACGATCCGAGTCCTATAAGGACTAGGGTGGAGGGTCTGGTGTTTGACAAGGACCCATTCTCAATTCTAAGAGAGGTCGCGTCTATCGGAATTTAGCAACTTCTCGGAACTTTGCACAATACCTTATTAGTACGAGTTGTATCTTTATTGGTGCTGTCCCCACCCTCTCTCTATGGAGAGCGGATTTAGGCCCCCATTGCACGTCTGCTCCGTGATGAGAGAGAGGAGGGCGGGCGGGAGGGAGAGGAGAGGGTTGGAGTGTGAGAGAGAGGGTGAGAGATAGGGTGGGAGTGAGAGGGTGGGTGGCAGTGAGAGAGAGTCAGAGGGCGTGGGAGTGGAGGGAGAGAGTGAGTGGGAGCGAGTTAGGGGGAGGGTGAGTGGAGTGAGAGGAGTGAATGGGAGAGAGAGTCAGAGGGGGTCGTAATCGACTCATCCGAGCGAGGATGAGTGGGAGATTTCAGCTGTTTGGGAGGAAGGGGCAGCCCCAAGGTCGGATGAAGTGTAAACATCAGAAAGACAGAGGAGGGACATTACATTTCGATTGTCTTAAGCCAACAATCTGAATTAGATGTAACTAAAAATAGCTATGGAAGCCATAGGTAGCGAACACCAGGTAACTTTCGTTTTCTACAAGACACCTCATTCGATGTGAGACACCATTGTGCTCGAAATATATTAAGAGTCTAAGCAATGCAAATTGGGCATGTATTTTGCTAAGCTAAGTCTTTTTGCTGTTAACACTGGAGCTCGATATTCTTTTTGGCTATAAGTGCCTACAGGCTAACTGTGATTTAGGCTAACCGTTCATTCCTCATCAACCCCTCCGGCACAATCCCTGAACCCATTTCGGATCTTGGGACCGACAAGATTTCAGCTGTTTGGGTCTGAGGACGAGAGACAGCTGCAATCTTCGGATTAAGTGTAAAAATCGAAAAGAATGAGAAGGAGCAATACACTATAATATGTCTACTGCCTTAAGCCAACACACTCAATAGAATGTATCACTACAAACAGCAGAAAGCCATAGCGAACACTAAGTTTCGTTTTCCACAAAGGTGCTCGAAATATATTAAGAGTCTAAGCAATGCAAATGGGGCCTGTATTTCGCAATGCCAATTCTCTTTGTTGTTAACACTGGAGCTTGATATTCGTTTAGGCTATAGATGCGACTGTTCATTGCTCATCAACTGCTCTGGTACCTACAACCCCTGAACCCATCTTGAATCTTGGGACTGGTTTATGGATCTCTTGGGATTCGACCACACTAATCCTCCTGTGTTTACAGCCAAAGAAAGCATAACCTAGTCTGTCACTCTAAGACTCGTCTTGGTTTGAGAAATTACAAACGAATCATATTTCATCGCGTTGTTATACAACTATTTCAGATTGTCCGATCAACGCCTCAAATATTCAGTCTCAATCAAGAATCCGCTATCTCACTTTTGAAGAGCCATTTATGCTAATCGGTTGGTACTTATCTATCAATTCCATGCAAACCAGATACTTCGTGATCCATTAAATTTTTATTTTTTTCTTCACGCGTCGCAGTGAGATAGTTAACAAATATGATCCGTGAAATTTCATGCAACTTTCATGGCAACAATTAAACTCTTCTTCGACTTTTTTTGAAGACTAGATTTATTTTACAAGTGCAGCAGTACCTAAGTTCATTGTCATGCCATTGTAAACCTCTATTATTGGTTTTCTTTCTCTAAACGTCGATTATTGATTGGAAAACTAATAGGTAGGTACCATTTATAGAATTTAATTATAAAGGGTTCCATTACAAGATTAAAATAGGTCGGTCAATCCTTCTTGTGGATATCCAGTTGAATGGATGATGATGTAAAATGGTAACATAGATTTCAGAAGCCACTGATTTCGAAGGCAAACATGTAGGTATTAGAGAGTTCTTCCCGTAATTTTCTACCCGTTTACGCAAAAATACTGAAATACCAACTGCGCATGCGCAAATTTTCGTGTCAACGCGTAGAACTACGCGTGTACGCAAAAGAGGCTTATCTACGCGTTGGCGGGAAAAATGCTTTCGTTGGAATCCCGTCCTACGCGTAGTCATCATAACCTGACACAAAGGTGATAACAGTTTTTTAAGAATAGGTACTTAATTAGTTCGTCTGTCGTCTAATAAATTTTTCCATTTTAAATTAAACCTATGATAAATATAATTGTACTACTAAATCAAATTCCGTTGATCACGTGAACGAAGTAGGTACCTACATATTCCAACAGCCAGCTATCCTGTTCACCTAATTAGGAATGACTGCAGTTGTCGATACTTGTCCGAGTATCGACTCTACCTGTAAGTAGGTATGAGGTATGTAGGTATAATTAGGTACGTTCATAGTAGGTACCTGTAAGTAGGTATAAGGTAAATAGGTATAAGTAGGTACCCTACCTGTTCTTTGAAGGCATCTGCATGTACATTTCGTACAACAAAGTTGTATCCTGCCAACATAAAGATTCAGACAACGAGCAGGTTTGAGTTTAAATAAACACGATTTTATGTATGTAGAAGCTGTTAGTCCCATAACAAATTGAGAAGGTTGGTAGTAGAGTTTGTACTACATAGGTACCTACCTACTCAGATTATGGGAAACGACGATTTGATAAAGTAGGGAAGGCACTCAAAACGAACTATTCCAAAAGGCCTGATCAGGTAAACTTGATGTAGATGGATGAAAAATTGAATGATGAGACAAAAAATAAAATAGATGCCGAAATCGCGGCACTCCCGGTCCGTCACCCATCCAAGCGGTATACTAACCAAGCCCGATGTTGCTTAACTTCGGTGAATCAGACGAGAACCGATTTATTGAACGACATATTACGGGCGTTGGTGAATACAATTTTTTTCTTAGGACTGTACTCGAGCCTAGCTATCTGATACCTGAGAAGATAGCTGATAAAGCAGAGTGTAAATGTAAAATGAATTCAATCTTCTTCTACGCTATCTCGAATTCAAGAGAACCGTTGACACTGAAATACTAAAGAGACTTTAGTGTGGCGATGGCGTTTGATTATTCGTGTAAATACGTGTAGAAATACGCGAAGAGCTAGCATCTGCAGTTGCTTGCTCTAGATGCTGCTCTACGCGTTAACAGGAGGAAATCGTTCGGGAAGGACAAACACTTTCTTATGTCTGAGATGGGAAGCCGTGGGGAAAACTAATTTGGCTTGGTAGTATCGTAGGTAATTGATGTAGGCATAATGACGAGACAAAGAAAGAGAATTTTATTAAAATTCAAAATGGCTATTTATAATATTCGGAATGTTCATGACCTCAGTGCTGCCAATATAAGTAAAAGTATTAAACTATCATAAATTAGAGATTAACAAAGATTCTGAAGGTGAAAATCCTTAAGGAAATTTGAGGAAAATTGAATATAATTGATATTGAATGTTTTAACGCATATCATGTTTTTAAACAAAGAACAAGAACATTAGAAAGGACGTTGTTTTTCAAGACGTTGTTTTTCTTTGCCCTTTTCTTTGTTTATGTTCTTGTTCTTTGTTTAAAAACGTGATATGCGTTAAAAATCAAACTTACCTACCGCAGCTGAAAGTTTAAATTTATTTGTAAAATATTTCACTCTATTTGTAAAATGTTTAACTTTATTTGCAAAAAGATTAACTTTATTTGTAAAAAGATTTAATTTATCTGTAAAAAGTTTAATTAAATTTGCCTAAAGATTAATTTGATTTACAAAAAGATTAATTTGATTTGCAAGAAGATTAACTCTATTTGCAAATACTATAGAATTATAAAAAACCCAATTTAAGGACAGAAAGGCCTTTTTTGTAAAGTCGTGTTAAAATTTCAACTGTCCAAATAAAGACATCTTACAACCAAACTCATAAACTAACCAGATAGTTTTCTGCTAATATCCTCAAACCTTCGTCGTGATGGTATACAACCTAAAATACTAGCCTAGCGAGATAATGTTGGAAACACCACCGACAGTCACACAGTAATCAAACTTGGACTATTTTCCTTGCCGCACATGTTATTCGTTTTCTCAAAAATTACGAATTTTAGATTTGTCTGATTGACAAAAATCAATGGGATTTTATGCCAGGAGTAGTATGTCAATTTTCACCTATAGTACGTCATTTCTTTGGAAAAACTTTTTGTGCCGCTCAATACATACGTAATTTTTCTTAAAATTTACTAATTTTGAATCTGTCTGATGGACCAATTCACCCAGATTTCATGTCAGGTTTAGTGGAATAATCCTCAGGCAGGCCTGAGAAATGAAATAACACATCAATTATGCATGCCGTTCATGACTTAGTTTCTGCCAACATTTTCCAATTTTCCTGTCTGGTTTGGGTAAATCACCCAAAATATTTGACTGGCGAGATATTTTTTGAACAACCATCCATAGTACGTAATTTCAACGTGAAAACTTTTCGTGCTGCTCTGATGTAATATTTCTCCAAATTTACTTATTTTAAGTAACTTATTACACTTACACTTATTTTAAGTAAGGCTTGGTGGGTAAATCCACCCAAAGTTCACGTCAGGTTTTGTGAAATACCTTCAGACAGGCCTGAAGATTGAAATAATGCATCTAATATGCTTGCTGTTTATGACTTAATTTCTGTCAAATTTTTTAAATTTCGAAAATTCGTGAACGGCTAGTAAGTTATGTAGATCAAAATCTCGCCCACATGCAATAGTGAACCCATGCGTTAGTGACAATTCATGAAATTTGTATATATCATAATATTATAATTACAATAGGCCTCCTCAAATGGGATATTTTGTTTTCTTCGCTATTGGCCCTTGGGCTTCGATAACTATCGAGCCCTATTGTTAACCTTTGTATTTTTATAACACATTAATAATCTTCATTACATTCTATATAATAAATTGTTGCATAATTTAACTGGTGCTACGCACAAGAATGTTAATAAATAGTAAAAAAATAAATAAAATCGATCACGTTGAACTAACAGAAGCATTAACCGAAGACTATTGGGAACCAGTCATGAATTCGATTGATGTTAATGGATGCGCTATTTGATTAGTACTATTAAGTCACACATGAATGATTCGTCTATTGTGACTAAATGTTCTTCAAAATTCGCTCCCTTAAAACCTTGGATGACTAAGGTAATCAATAGTAAATTTAATGTGTTTGTTTGTAAATACCAAAAGAAACTGAAATATTTAATAGAAACTGATGAAGAAAAATATTACAGGGGCAGAGTGAAATCCGAGGAAGGGAATAATCGTAAAATTCGGGAAGAAGTCAATAAAATAATAGATAATTCTCGTCGCAAAAATAATAGGATAACACTAATACACCACAATGGAAAAGTAATTGATGGGGTAAAGATAGAAAAACATGTGCAAATATATTTAATAGTTATTTTGTACATATAGGAATTAACATGGCTAGAGAAATCGATGATGAACCTCGTATGCACAATATACCCAGTCTGTCCGACAAAATGAGTAAAGAATTTTGTAGCTTTGTAAACGTAACAAAAAAGATGTTAAGTACATAGATTCTCTGAAAGGAAGGTTCCCTCCCCCCCTCCTGGATGGGATAAAAATCCCGCCGAAATCTTGGATAAAATAAAACATCCGATCAACGAGCCTTTAGCCTGCTCGATAAACCTTAGTTTTCGTACTGCTAAGTTCCCAAATATACTTAAAATAGCATATGTAAGTAACAAAAGTTCCAGACAAGGAGCACGATCGTATTTGAGTGAATGTTCGTAGAAAATCGTATTATATTACCTTGTTTTGAAATTTGAGCTCTTGAGTATAAAGATATTCTTAACTACCAATTTAATCGCAACAAGGTCACTGTAAATGATAATCTGTGATACAAAATCAACTTTGGATTTCTCCCTTTTTAGCGCATTTTATTTTTAAAAAAAGAAGAAAAATGAGCTATAGCGTTCGCTTTGTCCGTTGATGTTTGTATGTATGTCCTCTTAAAATTGTTTTAAATGATTTTGGTGAAATTTGGTATGGATGTTATCTGTGACATGGCGAGGATGAAGATGCATCATGGGCCGCTGATGCATCAGCAATCAATCAGGGGTTATTGATCAACAGAGTGAACTCCGATTTTGTCTTCTATTCGACTCAGGAAGCTGAAGGGAGAATGCTGAAGACGGCTGAGAGGTAATTGATTAGCTGACTGAGCTCCAAAGACATTTTGTCTTCTATTCAACGCAGGAAGCTAAAATTACAGAGGGAGGCTCAAGACCAGTGGGATTCAATCTCCCTTCACCTGTGATTATAAAAGCTGTTTCCTTTCTAATGTGTTTTCAGTTATTGTTTGTTACTGATGATGGCCTAACTGTCTCCAAAATTAAGGACATTCAGATGCCTCCAAATGCTAAATTTGCATCTTTTGACGTGGTTAGTCTGTTCACCAATATCGATGTAGCTAGATGCAAAGATGTGGTGTGCAGGCTGATGCACGCCTCAAAACTTAATATTTTTGGAAAAGAAGAATTGTTTAATTTGATGTCTGTTTGTATGGATCAAAATCACTTTTTATTTGAGGGGAAATGTTATACACAGCCACGGATTGCTATGGGTTCTCCGTTATCTCCGCTGCTTGCAGATATTTACATAGATTATCTTGGGCAACAAATATTTACAACTTGTAACACATATATAATCTTCTCTATTGGTATAGATATGCCGATGATATTGTCATTCTATGGAAGGGCACAGAATGACAACTAAATTCTTTTCACGAAAAAATCAATAAATTAGATCCCTTTATCAAATTTACCCTCGAATTCGGCGGAAATAAACTCAATTTTTTAAATCTGTCCATCTCTTTGGTAAACGAAAAGCATGATTTTTCAATTTATAGAAAAGATACATATAGCGATATAATTATCCATAGAACTTCAAATCAACCGTTAGCCCATAAGCATGCAGCCTTCCATAGTATGATCAACCAACCGAGCACTATCTGTTCCAATGAGAGAACAAAATTTATCAAAGGAAAAATCCATTTTCAAAAGCATAGCGGCTAGTAACGGATATGGAGGAGATCTCGTTGATACCATATGGGATAAGGTTCTTAGGAAAAAGAGTAGAGAAAAAGTTTCCAATCTGGCTAGGGAAGATGTAAATTTAGAAGAAAAGCAATGGATAAGTATATGTACCTACCTATATTATGGGGAAATTTCTGATAAAATCGGCCAAATTCTATCGAGTGGTTACAAAGTACGTTTTAGAACTGAAAATAGTCTTTAAGCATTACAAGGATCCGTTAAGGACAAAATCAATGTTCAGGGTAAAAGTGGGGTTTATAAACTAAAATGTTCTTGTGGCTACGAATATTGCGGTCAAACTGGTAGGAAATTCAGGGAAAGAATAGACGAGCATCAGGAGGATTTCAGGGAAAATAAGGGTACCTAAGTCTACATTTGCGAAACATCTTAAGGAATCCAATCATCGTTACAATTTTGATTTGACAGATAGACAGTTTGTAGAATTTCTTCATTTTTGTCCAAAGGGAGGTATGTTGAATGTACTTGAAAAATTCGAAATGATCAAAAGTAACAGATCTGGTAAATGTTTTAATGAGGATATACCTCAATATATTTCACCACTGATAGGTCCATTTCTGCTTGGACTTATCCCTTCACACTGTTGAAACCATATTTAGTTATTTTTTCCCCCTTTCACTTCATCTGATTAGCTATAATCCCCCTTCAATTTGTTTGCATTTAATTGGTTGTAACTTCTGCCCCTTTCCTTTCTCTCGACCAATGGGATTCAATCTCCCTCCACCTGTGACAATGTAAGCTGTGTCCTTTCTAATGTGTGTTCAATTATTGTTTGTTACTGATGATTGCCTAGGTAACCGTCGAAATCGATTTAACATTGTAACTCTTTATTATGTTTTGTGGAAATAGGCAACGTTTTTCACTAACTTCCGTTTCCAAAGACATTTTGTCTTCTATTCAACGCAGGAAGCTGAAATTACAGAGGGAGGCTGAAGGGAGAATGCTAAAGACGATTGAGAGGTCATTGATCAGCTGAGTGAGCTCCAAAGCCATTTCGTCTCCCATTCAACGCAGGAACATTAATTTCACGCGGACCTCCTTACAAGAAAATCCGCTATTATGTGACTCACTTCGTGAGCACTGATTTACTTGTTTGCAGTTTTTTATAATTTTTTTCAAAAAATATCAATGAATTTTCAAGTACATTATCAGCATCATTTGGTGCATAATTTTTTTATTGGTATAGTTTATCGTTGATAAACTTCTTTTGACCAAAATTCGACTAAGAAATGTACAGTTTTAGCCGTTTTCAGCCATTTTTTGGCGCAAGAACGGATTTATCTCAATCCTAAGGCGAGTAATCGTCTGGAATGACACATACATGTATGTATAGTTTTACAAACGAAATTTGAAGGAAGCTAATGTATGTTTTTCATTGGTCAATTAAAAAGGGTCATTATTGGAAATGAATACCCACAAACCCGATGTTGGCTCGTTATAATTTTGAAACCGACTCTTCTTTTACAGTTGTAACCTGGGATGTTCAATGAATCTTCATAGTGATCAAAGACTACAAAATGCTCGTATAATTATTATTTTTGAAACTAGTATCTTTCTTCGTCTCTGTTTAAAAAGGCACCTATTATTATTATCTGTTATTGTTAGGTACACCTATTCACTATACAAAATTTATGGGTGGTCTTGCTCCGGCCGGAGCTTGTCGGTTTCTTTCGTTATTTTATGTACTAAATCCCAATCCGTGGTCCGTTTTTTGTTTACCTCGTTTTTTCATGATATAGCTTGTTTTCACTTTTTTGCGCATTTACTTTTCAGGATTTTTCGTCGAACACAATCCCAGATTAAATGCTTTTCAAAGGTCCCTAACTTATGTAAAATGTATCGCTGATTTCGAATATCACCTTAATTTTCCTATTGCACCGCTACCGACCCCCCGTTTTCTCAAAAACTTGCGAAAAGTGTGGGAAAATCCCAGATTTTTGTCATTATTTCTGCACATTTTTTGAGCTAATAATAGGAAATTAGGCCTGGAAAAATTCTTGTGGGTCTGAATCTTGGAGCCTGGGCGTATATAAAGGGGGGCCCAGCCCCCCCACCCCCAAATGAGGAGAAAACGTTAGATAAATTTAACTAATGTGAGTTTATTCTTTAAATTGTTTGGCATGTTCATCTTCACAATAAAAATACGAGTAATATAACTTGTTTTAAGGAATGTTGAACTATATTATAGTCCAGAAATACTTCAAAATTCCTTAAAACAAATCGTTTTATTTTTATTGTGAAGATGAGCATGCCACAAAATCTAAAGAAAAAGTGTTTACTATCTTCATCATTTAGGCGAATATTAATAGGAATTGTTGAGGTGCATAATTTGCCAGATTCAATTGAAGTTAGGGTCAACAGTGAGCGGTAAGCGGTTTGATTGGTAGGATTCAATGACGTCTCGGTGCTCTGTAATATTAAAAATTACAGTACAGTAGATACATATTTGAAAATGAGATTGATCTGCAATATTGACTTAGAATAGAATAGAATCATTTATTGGCATATGAAAAAAATATATAAGAAAAGAAATGCAAATACTTGTTGTCAGTAAACATACGCCTGCCAGTTAAAAAGTTCAAAGGAACTTGTGTAAACTGGCAGAGCCTAAAATCATCCAGCCGGTAGAGCATAGTACAATGCCATCAATTTAAAAAAGAAAAAAATTAAAATTTACATAATGTATTATTATGTTTTAAGCTCACTTATTTCTAACTTACCACATTCTAGAACTGCTAGCAACAGCAACATTAGGTTACCCTTGATTAGAACTGAATTTTATAACCAGAGCTCTTTTGTGCAGGCCATTAAATTATTTTACTATAATAATATTAACCCTATGGATTTTACTAGTGTGAAACATTTTAAGAAGTTTTTACTGTCAAAATATATTTCATTTTCATAATATACAATGTGTTTTGAAAATGAAATATATTTTGATAGTAAAAACTTCTTAAAATGTTTTACACTAGTAAAATCCATAGGGTTAATATTATTATAGTAAAATAATTTAATGGCCTGCACAAAAGAGCTCTGGTTATAAAATTCAGTTCTAATCAAGGGTAACCTTATGTTGCTGTTGCTAGCAGTTCTAGAATGTGGTAAGTTAGAAATAAGTGAGCTACATATAACAGATTCAAATACTCTCAAACAAGAGGATAGTAGAAAACACTGCTTGATCTTCAATACATAAAAGGTTTTATAAAGAAGCACAGTAGGATACCGCATAGGTTTACATAATTATTTTGATCAAGTTTCTCAGACATTAAGCGATTCAAATTGAACAACGTATGTTCCGTACTAATGCACTCATGGAAACCGTACTGGTTTTAGAAATAATTTCATGTTTATGAATGAAATCCAATAATCTGGATTTTATGCATTTTTTTCCAGGATTTTGGACAAGGCCAGAGCCAGACTTAACTAGGTTTAGGTCTAGCCGCAAATAAGGAAGTAAAGAAGAATTCCTCGTTGTTTTCCAGTACCTAGTTAGAGCACATATCAGAGTTAGAAGGTTTATGCTCGAATTATTGACAGATGTTGATTTAGCGTAAAAAAACGTTAATGTTGTAAGAAATTGTGAATTTAAATTCCTAGTATGGGTCAAGGACCTAAAACAATAAAGACTGATTTGGATTTGGTTAGATCTGTATTCCTATTTATGTTGTTACACTAGTATCTGTTAAGGAACTGATTGGATCAAGTATCAATATGTGCAAAAAGGGGAAGATCTTTATCATGCGACACGCAATGAACTGCAAAGTAAAAAGGAACTGTACAAATGGATAGTGTACTATTACAAAGAAAACGATGATATATAATATACCGAATATAAGATAATTTACGAAAACTCGTTCATACGATCATACTTATGATTGGAATATCTTCTTCCGAGGTATTGTCTTCACTTTCGGGAGAAAAACAATTTTTGGTCTCCAAAATCAAAATTTCCGCTTGCATTTTACGTTTTAGACCATCCTGAACAACTTTGGTTCCGTGTGTATTTGTGTGTGTGTGTGCCCGATGGGTCTGCCATAATCCTGGATGTCCAGGTTGTGTGGCAGCGTGGACATGGAGCAGACCTGGCGGGCTAAAATAAATAAAAATATGACAGAAATTACCTGCGGCTAGCGATTTCCGCGCTAAAAAGAGAGGCGACCAATAATGTCAAGGTTACGGATCCAACCGTGTCATGGCGCGGGGTGTGGTGCGAGAAAAGCGCCACGGGATTACTCGAGTTGGGCATCTCAGCAGTAGTGCTCCATGGTATCACCACCCGCGTCCTGAGGGGTTCTTATCTAAACTGGTGGTCATTTTATAGAAGCTCTTTTTTTCATCCTATTCTTCCTCCTCATCCTGCAACATCCCTTATCCCTGCCCGGCGTCGGGTGAACCTGGGCGTCCTCCCCACTTTTTATTGATTTATTTGTTTATTTTTCAATTTAATGGTATGCCCCCTCCGCCTCTATGGGGAGTTTTGTAAAAAAAAAAAAAAAAAAAAAAAGTGTGTATGCGTCTGTCTGTCTGTGTATCTGTCTTGTGTCCGCTAATCCTTATAACAAGCTTATTTTCCACAGTTTTCATCCGATTTGGATGAAGTTTTCAGGAAACTCGTGGGCTAGGGTGCAGTCGGTCCCCTATCAGTTTCATCGTTCCTGACTCAATACTTCACTCTGCGCATGCGTAAACGTATGTTCTACCAAGCATCATTTTCACACCCCCTAGTCGTCCTATCTCGCTCAAATTTGGATGGTAGTTGAGAGATGACGATTTGATCAACCCATATAAATTTCTACATGTATATGTATGCATGTACATGTATGTGTGTGTTTCTGTATATTCTATTATATATCTTGTATTGTACGCTACTTCTTGTTTTCTTCTCTTTTTATTCATAGCAGTTGACTAATCAACTCCGTGCTGTGCCTGCTTTTGACTTTCCACCAAGGCCATAGCTTTGAAATTAATAATAAATAAACTAGTGTTGGCAATTTATGGACAAATATAATGTATTTACATATTAATTATTATCTATTTAACTCATGCGTCTAAATGCAACATTTTCATATTTTTAAATTGAAAAATAAAATATAATATCTAACTAAGTCATTGGTTCTTAACCTATGGTCCCCGGACCACCAGTGGTCCACAAGGTATCCAGAAGTGGTTTGCGAAACTTTTTTGAAAACTTGATACACCGCGTAAAAATTAAGTAGGTGAGCGGGGAAAACCGAGTAAGTTCGTACCCACCTATTTGCCATTTGTTTCTTGACAGCTATGACATCATGCAATGAATAAAGAAAATATTATTGCATATTTGAAATCGTTGACTACATAATGAAGATCCAAAAATAGTACATAAATTCATTTAGTATCGAAGCGATCTCAGTACCTACCTGATGATGCGAGAACAATTATGATAGCGTCACAAAACTACATGAACTGCAAAGATGACTTCACTGTTTCAAAAACCGAAGAGTTCTGGTGCAAAAGTGCTTAGGCCTATCAAGATGAAACCCCAAACTTTAAAATATTGTCCTGAACCCTTTTACTCTATTCTCTACTACCAATCTAAGCTAGCAACGATTTTCATCTATTCTCGTACACGGAGCTAATAAACCTACTAATGGCAGTTGTAACAAGTGTTACCCCCACATCGATTAAGTGTTCAAAAACATGCAAGCGTAACCATCAAATTAAGAGGTTGTTGAAACTTTCAACTATAAAACACACACGAACAACAAGTAGTAATAAATAACTATGATATCACTAATTAGGTACTTTTAAACAAAATAAAGTGAACTTTTGGTCCTCTTTAGTAGTTCGCCAACTCAAAAAGGTTATGAATCTAAGTGAAAACGATTTTATTTTGCTACCAATACATAAAAATCACGTATCATGTTTTCTCTCGTAGTAATGTTGCTAAATATCAAACTTCAGCTTCCTCCTTCTATTAGGAACGAAATGAGCTCCAGAGATTCAACTGATCAAGTTGAATCCTTACTTGGTCAATCGTACACAGCCGGCCTATTTATAGAGGCTCAATAACAAATTTATGCCTCCTAGGTCTATTAGAAGAGAAATGAACTCCCTAGCTCACTTAGCTGATCTGCGTTGTTCTCATTTTGTCAGTCGTACACAGCAGACCTATAGATGATCAATTCCAAATTTTAGCCTCTTATCACGACTCTATATCCTCCTGTTACTCGTATAGACTGCTGATTTTGGGCTTACCATTGAGCTAAGTAAGGTGATCTGGTTGGAACCCGTAACGGCACTTGTCTCATAATGTCCTGGCGAGGCTCCCTGTTAAATTTCAAATTTCTGAGGTGAATAGGAGAGATTTTAGCTAAGTCAGCTGATCTGTCATTGCATTCATCTCATGATGTCCTAGAGAGGCTCTCTATCAAATTTACTGGGGTGAAAAGGAGAGAATTCGGCTGTCAGCTGATCTGGTTAGAACCCGTCATTACATTCGTCTCACAATGTCCTGAAGCTCCTTATCAAATTTCACATTCCAAGGTTGAAAAGGAGATAATTTAGCTCACCCAGCTGATCAGGAAAGAGCCCATCATTTTATTGGACTCTTGATGTCCCAGAGCGTCACCCTATCAAATTTCAACTCGTTTGGGTGAGCAGGAGAGAATATTTAACTCTCGTTTTAATACAAATAAATAGGTAAGAGCACGCTGCAAACGTACACTCAGATTTTACTCTTAAAAAAAAAAAAAAAAAAAAAAAAAAAAAACTTTGAGGATTGAAACGGACGGTAGGAGGCTTACAGCAGTATACTGCTGGGGGGCTTAGCAGTAGGTATACTTCCTCACTTATTGTAACATGGACGTATGGAATTAGTCGAAGAACAAAGAACCTACGAGTCGAAGCGATTGAATGCAAAACGGAACAGTAATATGTGTAGACGTGCGAATACACGAAATAGAGCCTAACCTAACGATTCGCCATCTAATGTATAAGTATATGAGGCAATGAAATTGGTAAGGTATTGTCTACAGACCGCACAATCCTTGAAAACTTCATCATAATCGATCCATTAGTCTCGGAGTGTCAACCATTATTAGTTTTGCGCATGCGCAAAAGTTATTACTCAACCAATTGCGATAAAATACAAAAGCCAACGTCCTAGGTTGAACAGGAGAGAATTTAGTTCACTCAGCTGGTTAGGAAAGTGCCAATTATTTCCATTGTCTCTTAATGACCCAGAGCGTCTCCCTGTCAAATTTCAATTTCCTAGTTCCTTGATCACTGAACGAGAAATAATTTATGAGGGTCGTTCTAAATCACTAAATAAAAATAATTAGCAATTGAGCGATATCGGACGACTAGGGCGTGAAAAAATGGAGCATAATGGAATTTACGTTTGCGCATGCGCAGAGTGAAGTAGTATTGATTTGGCAACAATGAAACTGGCAGGGGTCTGAAATTTTCATCCAAATCGGATGAAAACTGGAAAATAAGCTTGTTAGAAGGATTTCATACTGGCGCATGCGCAGCAGTTATTAATGGTCCAATTATGTTGAAATTGATATAAGATAATCAAATTGTCATCATCCAAATTTGAGCGAGATCGGAGGACCTGGGCGTGAGAAAATGATGCTTGGTTGAATTTACGTTTACGCATGCGCAGAGTGAGGTGTTGTGTCAAGAATGATGAAACTGATAGGGAACCGTCTACCCCCTAGCCCACACATCGCCTGAAATTTTCATCCAAATTGGATGAAAACTGTGGAAATTAAGGTTGTTACAAAGATTTGCGGACCCACGCACACAGACAGACACGGAACTATAGTGTTTTTCAGAATGGTCTAAAACGTAAAATGCGAGAGAAGGTTTTGATTGTGGAGACCAAAATTTTTTTTTCTCCCTTAAGTGAAATCAATTCTTCCGCTACCTATAGGTAGAATCGGAAGCAATATATAATTTTAGCTCAGTCAGCTGATCAGAAACCACACAATCATTTCAATTATCACATAGTGTCTCAGATAGTATCACTATCAAATTTCAACTTCCTAGGGGTAACAGGAGAGAATTTAGCTCACACAGCTAATAGGGAAAGAACCAGTAATTTCAATCGTCTCTTAGTGTCCCAGAGAGTCTTCCTATCAAATCTCAACTTCCTAGGATGAACATGAGACAATTTAGCTCACTCAGCTTTATAAGCCCATCAGCTGATAAGAGGTCATCTTCTAGTACCTACTGCTTACAAATACCTACTACTCAATAGTATACCTACTGTGTACCTAGTGCCTTCATTTCACATTATTAATTCATTATGGGTACTTAGCAATATTAGGCTAAACTCAGCGTAATAAATTAGCTTCCCTTGACACTGCAATGGCCAGGGATATTGTGATAAAATGAGAGCATTTCAAAAAGAGGCGAACGATTTTCCTGCTATGAAAACCAAGGGCACTTCGCTAGTAACGCATTGGTCGTACGTGAAAATCAATAGATACGATTTCGTGACATGTTTTGCATGTCGCAAATTTTTGGTTGACCCCCAGAACTAAGACATATCCAAACTACAACTCGAAAACTACAAAATTTTAGTCCATTATGGACATTTTCCTCCTAAAATAGATTTTTCTCACTTATTGATGAATCTAAGAGATCTGGAAGTGGTCGCAATCGACTCAGCGCTGAAAAAATACATCGACTGTGATACCTCATGCCCTATTGCCAAAAAACCGATTTTCTAAGCATTTTTTGGGCCACTAAAATGTAAATTTGAACCTGAATTGAACCTGAAATTCTGGAGCGATCAGGATGGTCGACAAACCCGACGTCTTTTGCCAAGACGGATTTTTCTGCGTTGAAACGAAATTTTTAAGCCGAATTTTAAGGAAGTTATCGTCTGGAAATTCACCCTATAAATGTATAAATATACCGTGCAAGGGAAAAGGGAGCTTAACTTGCCAGAGGTCAAATCTGAGTTTATATTTTTTTATTTTTCTCCGCATTATGCTGAAAAAAATTGGAGGAAGAATATTGAATACCCCGGTCATGACAGAGGAACTGAAGCCATTAATTGCCAAAAAATATGGAGAGAAATGGAGACAACAATATATTCAATCACACAATGCCCAGTTCCACAAACAAATCCAACACTTCCCACCGCAAATACCATGGTTAAAAAAAACCAGTTAATAAAAGTCTCGGAAGAACAATATGCAGATAAAGGGTTGACTACGGAATTTGCGAATATTTGTAGTGGACAACAACTAGAGTCACCTCAATGCCGAGCATGTGGGCATCCAAATGGAACCCTTGAACACGTAATAATGGAAAGTGCGATGCAAGAAGGGAATAGAGCAAACTTTTTCAGTGCAGTGTCAAAAAGAACCTCAATTATTTTAAATTACAACTTTATCCTAGCATCTAATAATTTATTAATTTAAAGAGAATTGTACAATTTTAAAAGAAATTCTAACATACAAATATAATGTAACTAAATATATATATATATATATATATATATATATATATATATATATATATATATATATATATATATATATATATTTTTTTTTTTTTTTTAACCACATGACTGTGAACATAATTGTAATGCCAAAATAAAACAATTTTTAAAAAATTGTTTTTTCTGGATTTTTAGCGAATTTTCTTAGAAAATAAAGCTATTGCAATGGCTCCAAAATTTTAAAATAAAAATTTTCAAAAATTTTCTTCATCGAAATCTGTTTTGAGGCATTCTGAAATGATTCCTGGATTTTAACGCTTTTTTATATGTATATATATATATATATATATGTATATGTATATATATATATATATATATATATATATATATATATATATATATATATATATATATATATATATATATATATATATATATATATATATATATATATATATATATATATATGTATGTGTCATTCCAGACGATAACTCTCGATAGAATTGAGATAAAAACTTCGTTCTTTCGCCAAAAAATCAAGCATTTCAAAAGAAAGGATGAGTTCGTTGGACAACACTTTTTGAGCACATTAAATTGGTCAAATTTCAAAAAATGTACTTAAAAAATCAATAAAAAAGGCAAAAAACCGCTAAAAATTAACAAATTTCTATTTTTTAGCAGAATGCTACTCGAAAAAAATTAATCGAACATGAACTAGGACATTTAAAAATTTAAGCACAAAATTGTACTGAGAAATGTACTTAAATTTCATTAAAATAAGCTAAAAATCGATAGGAACACTTGAAAAAATTGTAAAAATCCACAAAATCGTTTGTTCATTGGAATATTACTGACAAAAAGTTAGTTTGCTATAAAATGTATGATAAAATTTTTATTTGTCCCCAAAGTGCTCAAATTTCAACAGAATTTAACATAAATGTAATACGACTATTTATGAAAATTCGCTCATACGATCATGCTGCATGACTGGAACTTTTTCTATAATTTTCCATTCAAAATGTATGATTTTTCAAAGTTTGCAAATTGCAAATTTTCAGCAATACTATGAAAAATGTAGAAAATTCTAGTTTTGATGATTGTTGGAGAAGAAGAGATAGTTTTGGGACCCCAAAAAAATATTACAAGAAAAAAGTCATTTTTTGACGTAATCTTCGTTTTTTCGTTCTCCTGTAAAAAACGCTTTGGAAAGTTAAGCTCCCTTTTCCCTTGCACGGTCACATATGTAAATACATATTTAAATTAATAATGTATGTTTACTGTTACGGTATATACGACGTTAAATTCTAGGATTGTGTTCTTTGATGTATAAAACGGATTTGTAAAGGGTTAACATTTTGAAGACATCTAGGATGGAGGGACCAGTGATTGACATCTCACCAAGAAGTTTTAATAATAAGGCATTTAAAAGTGTTTTACGGGCCTGATCCATTTGAATTTTGAGGCAAAATACCTTCTCAGTAAAGTACAAAGGCGGGAAAAGGTTTCAGGCGGGTTTTTGTGAAATCTGGAGAAGATAAGGTTCCCAACAAAACCTCGTGTTGTAATTTCTTTGGTGCTGTTTCTTGTGATTTTGCTAAGGAGGTAAGCGTTTTATTTTGCTTCACCAAGCCCTCCATATTTTCAAATTCGATTGTTTCCGTGGTTTTTCTCAATCAGTTTTTTTTTTGTTTTTTGTGTAGATTACATACATTTATGCTATCAATTTTCGGAAAGAATCAAAGATAACATGTGAAAATGTACATGTTAATATGGATCTCTATTCGTTCTTGTCATTCGTACTTTATTTTTTATATTTATATAAATACATATCAATTCACAAGCTGCTAGTTTACCATTAGAATCGTATTGTGCCTATGGCATCAAGAAAACATTGTACGTATTTTGTGATGAAACATATTTTCAACTTTGTCTTTATGAATACTCACATTAATTTTATATTTAGATTAATAAAACTAAGTTCAAATGCTCAATTTATTTGTAAAATGTTGAAATAAAATGTTTTGTTGATACAAGGAATCATTTATTGCAGAAGAACTACTCTTTCAATCATAGGGTGTCGATCACAGGTACAACAAAAAATGTGGCTGTCAAATACTGGGTCAAAAAATTGATTTTGAAAAAACGAATTTATGATGTTTTGTGGCTTGAATTAGTGATTTTTTCAATACCGAGCAGTTTGAGGACCTCCAGTAGCAGCAATAGATGTAAGCTTCAAGTTTGAACGAACGAAAAAACATAACTTAATTGCTTGTCAAAGTCAAAATGCCTCTTAAGGTGTCAAACTCTGGCCCCTCCACCCTAAATAGATCATTTCTTCTTTGAAAATTCTCTAAAAACGGCGCCTACCAAAGCCCACAAACACGAGTAGCTCTTCAAATGATACGTAAGAAACGATCATTTCCAGAATAAAAAAACGTCCGCCTTTCAGAAAAACAACATTAGATGCGTAATAATTCGCAACTATTTTTACGTAATTTCATCCAATAGAACCATCCAAGAACAAGTTGAACGCCCGCTACTAATTAAGCCGAGTAATTTCCAGCTTTCTTCCGCAAATATCATTTTACCAATTCTGCTAAAACTGTGCGTGTAGTAATAAAGCTTTACTTTTCCTTGAGGGGAAATCAGTTTTATATTTTCTTTTTTTTATGCGGTATAATGTTAGATGAGAGGTAAAATCGATCATTGAGCACTCCCCCATTAACCGACCGTTTAAATTACTATGTAATGACCAGAGTTTCAAGCTTTATCACGGGTCAAATCGTTGGTCGTCATTACCAGTTTATTCATTTTTTTCTCCATTGTAATGTGGTTTTTAACTGAAGGGAATCCGAGATTGTTTTGTAGAAGGTTTCTTCCGGGAGTGTAATTACGGGCGATAAAGAGTTAAATTCGCCATTTTCCGTCCTATAAATAGGGTGCAGATCGGAGGCAAGAGTACATAATCCGTTTTGGTCCAGTGTGCCACAGCTGCAAAATGAAGTTGCTCCTCTTTGTCGTCGTTCTGGTCGCCATCTTCAGCGTGTTGGACGCGAAGAAATCGGAGAAGAAGAAGCTGGCAGAAATTAAGAAGGGGTCGTCAACTGCTCTCAGGGAACTCAAAAACGCAGAACGTAAGTGAACCACTGATTGTATCAGCCATAAACCAAATTGAAGAACAGAGCTAAATTCGGGTTGGGATTTTCTCCCCCATAACGATTAACAACTTTCATTTAGTTCGATCCCAAGCTTTGAACACAATTTTTCGCATTCGAATTCAACCTCCGACATATTTTTAAACGTCATTATTCTAAATGTTTTAAATCATACTTTAAAACATCATTTTGATCTATTCGTCCAACTAATCTGCATTTTACTAAGGGATTGACTACTTGATGTTATGTATTTTTGAGATGCGAGCTTGCGAGCATTCAGACCACCAAACTACACAAATCATTCTGATCTATTCGCTAGTTCGAATTCAGGACGACAGGGGCGCGCATAGCGAGGCATGTTGTGTACCTAGTGTCTGTTCACCATCTTCTAGTCCGATGAAGTCCATCTCATTGTTCATTCTATGGAAACTATGAATGCGTCTTCTCTCATGTCTAAAGCGGGCCATATACGCTCAATATTATTGTGCAAATGTACCTACTGCACAATATGATTGAAGGTTGTCCACAGACGTACAATATTATTGCGCAAGAGTCGGATTTGTGCGATGGAATTAAATCGAGTGGAGATGATATTGAAGGTTGAACAGAATATGGTGCAAGGCAAAGCTACAGACGTTCAATATAATCGCCAGTGCGTACTGCGTTTCGGGTTCTTCAGTCTTTGGAATCATGCTGAGCGACACCGAGCTGTGCTGCGTTTTGATCGCCGTGAGCCAAAGTCCGGCAAAAAAGAAAAAACAAAAACGGAAATGGGCCAAGAAGTGATTGGCAATCCGGGAGAAGTACACGCATGAATGTTACTGAATGAGCTGAGACTGACTGAGCCAAATGACTTTCGAAACTTTCTCCGCATGGGTGCTGAAATGTTTGATGAACTCCTGGCTATAGTAGCTCCTCACATTGAGAGAAGATATGCTTCATGCGTTTTTCTTTCCACTCATCGCGATTGCACTGTTGCCCCCGACCGCTTGTTGACGTCAAATGACTCCATTTTGCACCATATCACCCATAGATGATGCAATATTTTTCGACATTGCACATTAGATATCAAACTTTTTTGATTTCGTACAATATATTTTACATCCTTTCAATATCAGAAACAAATGCTCAATTTTATTGTAAAACCCCCTATACTGCACAATTATATTGACAGCCAATTAAGCCTCACTGCCACAGCTTAGATTCTGGCCATCCTGCGACTTCAGATCTCGGTCTGTCCCATTTTCGTGCTAAACTGCCACTAATGCTCTCTGGAAGAAAATTAATTCCCTGTGTAATACTCTCTCGCAAGATGTAATGAGTGGTGTGACAGTGGCTCGAAGGTCTTCCGCTGCTCTGTTGTACTTTCTATGCTTGTCATCAGCAATCTCTTTCCACTAGGAGACATAGGAACAAGCGTCGGCGTTCGTTACGCATAGATCAACGAAAGACCATCTCTCCCAATCCCAAACCCCGTTGGCATCCAGACTAATTTCTCCGTTTTCGCCTTCTTTCAATTCTAACTCTACCACTGAAGGGAATTGATCACTGATTAATTAATTATTAATTAAAAGGTATAACAGTCGTTATTGATATAATACAGGCCAATATAATAACTGTACGATTCCCTTCATCAAACAGCTTGCTAAGAACTGTTTTGTATTTCTGTCTTTGTTTAGTTTGTGACAACCTAGGTGATTGGTGGCTGTGATCTTTGGTCTCTTCCTGAATAATTAGGTAAATTATAATTATGTTAATATTTTAATCAATTCTTGAATAATTCATTCTTTATTGTTGCTGATAACTTTGAAAGATTATCTTCATAGCAAGGGCTTTGCCCAAGTAAATTAAACCCCGATCAGGTCAGCAATTTCCACCCACAATACTTTAAAAATTATGGAGTTTCTTACAGATTTTGAGGGTCATTGGTTGATACTGATTTTTTTAGGCTAGTCGACCTCCTCAAAAGAGCGGTTGACACGTACAGAGGTAACTCATTTTCCTTACGCAAAAAATGCTCCTGCTCAAAAAAAGTTGGATTATTCCAACACAAGATTTGTTGAGATTTTTCAAAGTACCAACGAAATTACGAACTACTTGTAATTAACAGAATATGAATCTTTCATGTATAAGGAGATGACAGAAGCCAACCTAGTAAAGATTAGGTACACCCCCAACCCAGTCGGGTTCGATAATGACGCTGAAAATTTGTTATATAAATGAGAATGTTGATTTGTTTCTCCAACTTTGCTGGACAAGCGGCAGAACGGATTCTAATGCGGTTTTCCCCAAAATTACCACCAAGTTCCTGGGATGAATTTAGGCTATATTACAATCCTCTAGACTTACGCCTTCATCGAGAACACGGCTTTTCCTAACGTGATTACATGATGTAATAAGAAAGCCCGACAGGTGTCAAACTTTTCACTTCAAATGTGGATGGGGTGGGTTCAAGCGTAAAGGTCTTTCGGTTGCAAATACGATGATACCAAAACGATTTTGGTGGGTTGAGCCGAGCAGTTTTTATTTATAAAGATAGATCTTCAAATCTTGATATTAAAAACGCCTTATTAACTGCTGCAATGTTGGTCGGGAATAGTTTTATATTGAGTTGGTTATAATGAGGGGAATCTTGGTTGAGAAATTAGTTAGGTACCTGCAAGTTGAAACTTGATTGCTGAAATTTGAATTGAAGATTTTTTGTGACTTCTGAGTAAAAATTACAAGGTATGAAACCACCTTTATCTAAACTACGATGCTGTCTTTTGGAACGGAACCATATTGGAATACCTGGGTAATACTGACAATGGCAAAGTACGGAGCCACCCTGATCAGTTGTGTATGCCCAGAGGCTATGAGGCTAATTTCTCTCCCATTACACCCTAAGATTTATTAGCAAAGAATCCAGTATCATCGTCATTGTGAAGGTGAACTCTCATATTGGTTGTAAGGTGGAATGTCTTTACAACATCACAGCTTGGAAATATCACGAGGAGGCACCGCCAAGTTGAAGAGCACTTCGCAAGTTAGATGTGAGTCATCGATAAATATATATCAGGTAAAATCTGCCACCCTGATCAGCTGTGTGAGCTCAGAGGCTAACATTTCTTTCCTATTGAATCTGCGGTACTGAAATGTAAAACAGTGCCATGGGACTGCTGGGTTGCAATAACATTGTACCGAGGACCTCGGATCAGCTGGGTGAGCTCTGAGACTAATTTCTTTCCTGTTAAACTTGGAATGCAGAATTGGGAAACGGAGCCAGTACGGACTGCTGAGTTAACGATATTGTATGGAGGACCCCTTTATCAGCCGAGAGATCACTGAAGCAAATTTACCTTCGATGCAGAAATTTTTGTTTTCATTTATTGTAACGGAAAAGGTGAGGCGAGTGAAGGAAAGGATTGCTGCATCACGAGCAACAGAAACATCATATCGATATATGGTGGTTAGTTCAACACCTCTCAAAACGGAAATACTGTATTTTCCTGTCTCCACAAAAAAGAAATATTGTTCAGTTTTGTTTTACGATAGCGAAACCAAACAACATTTATCACCAGTATTCCCATTTATATGGTTTATTCCATTTATACTGATGGAAAAAACCACGTTTATGGAAACAGAACATAACGATACTGACATTTCATACTGAGCCTCTGTAGGACTTTAGGGTCGGTACCTAATAATTATTCAGTAGCACATCAGCTACTAGGTATGTAAGTGAACTCCTCACTTAATTTATTGCCCCTGAACATGACAACGCCAGATAAACCAGGTAGATAGTTTATAAAACACCACTTTTGCGCAAAGGTCGCATCAATATTAGATAGAAACTGTTTTATACTTGTGGAAGTACTGAAACTGTATCTAACATCACCTATTTTCAATAGGAAGTTTGAACTTCCCAATTCAAACTATATGATTAAAGATAACAAATCTCATCCGAACTTAATAAACAATGTTCAACAAATTCTAGCGAATTTTCAAATTTAGATGGATCTATTTGGATGACTTCAAATTTTTAAAGGGGGGGGGGGGGGGGCCCCCCTACAAATACGTTTCATACATCAAAGAACACAATCCTAAATTTTAACATTGTGTGTATACATACTGGGGTATATTTACAGACAATAACTCCCTTAAAATACGGCGTAAAAATGTCTTTTCAACGCAGACCGTCTTGGCTAAAGCCAGGTGGAGTAAGTTGGCCAGACCGCTCCATAATTTCATGTTCAAATTTACAATTTAGTGGCCTAAAAATTGCTAAAAAAAATCTGTTTTTTGACAATAGGGCATGAAGGGTGTCACAGTCAAAGTATTTTTCAGCGCTGAGTCGTAATTGTAGACAAAGTTGTGATTACGAATATAATTGCAGAAAAACTGTGACTACGAATGTAATCAGAAGTGTAATCTCAATCGTAATAATATCTCCAGGTTCTGAGATTATAATCGTGATAAATTTTAATTATGATTACAATTAATTGCAATTAATTGTAATTATATTACGATTACGCGCATCTCTGCTCCTTGGGACACGATTCAATTTCCCCATATCCCAAATAGTTGAGTCGTTTGACTAACTTGGGTTTGCATTTTACCTTCTCAGTTATCAATTTTGAATGACACATTCATACGTTCTGTGATAAAGAATGAATCTAAAACCTATTTTATCACTCAAAAAATCAATCTATTACCCTTCATACTCAATTGAAAAATATTATTATTGTTCCATTAATTTCCATTATTTCCTTCGACCGAGTGAATTTATTCAATTTACCTAATTATTTCCTTTTCTTCTAGATACTTTGAAAAAGGCCAGCGCCTCCCGGAGTCTGACTCATGACGCCTCCCACAAACTTGTCTCCGGGCTCAAAAAAGTGAAAAGGGCAGTTCAAAAACTGACGAAAAACGCAAAGAGAGCCGCGAAGAAGAACAAGAAGTAGAGAAGATACCATAAAAATCAATTTAACAATGTGCATAGGCCGAATCCAATAAATACCTTCCGATCAGTTTAATCTGCAGTCACTTACCTACTCATTAACATCAATGTAATCCAACCATAATTACCAATGTAACAGTTCCTGTCTAAGGAACTGTTACTTGGCACATTCCCAAAAGAACGCCGTCAGTCAGCTCCCCCTTTCATTCCAGGTCCTATCGCCCCTAAGGTAAGAACTCTCGCCCTATTTGGTAAAACATCGATTTATCAAGACCACATTATTTTCCAATGCCACTCAAACGAAAAGTTTAATAATATTACAGTTGTTAAGTAAATAAGTATACGTTTTTAAACAGGCAAAGCCAAAGTACTCACCCATGCAGCATAGCTGATAGAACGAATTTTCAAAGAAAAGTTTTGGATAAAGTTAAGTAAGCACTTAAATTCTGATCATTGAGGCTAATCATGTCCTGAATAAAACTGAAGGAACAGCCGTGTGACAAGATAGCAAAGACAATTTTAGGACACGCAGCCAAACTTGAAAATAAGGTAAATTTTTGGTATTTTTCACCTAAATATCAAATTTTCTCACTTATTATGTATCTTAGAGATCTGGGAGTGGTCGAAATCGACTCAGAGCTGAAAAATATTTTTACTGAGACACTCCTCATGCCCTATTGCAAAAAACCGATTTTTTAGCATGAGCTACTAAATTGCAATTTGAACCTGAAATTCTTGAGCGATCGGGCTGGCCAACAATCTCGACTTGTCTTCCACCAAGACGGATTTTCCTGCGTTGGAACGATTTTTTTACGAGGTATTTTAATGGAGTTATCGTCTGGAAATACACCCTATAAATAAATATATTGTACCCAACCAAGAAGCCCCTACATTTGCCGCTGCTTTGAAAGAACAAGTCTTCAGCAGAATTGGTGTTCCGTTGGAAATACATGCAGACCAGGGGCGAAATTTTGAATCAAAATTGGTTGCAGAAATCGCTGAGCTCTTGGGATTTCATCGCACACGCACAACACCTTTACATCCCCAATCAGCAGGGCTAGTGGAACGGTTAAATCGTACGCTTACTAAACACCTAGCCATTTTCGTTAGGACAAAAAAGTACCACTTTTCCTCATGGCTTATCGTTCCACCCCACATCATACAACAGCATTTTTGCCTGCCCAGATCGTGTATGGTCATGACCTTCCGCTACCAGAACACTGGTTAGGCCGACTGTCAAATCTGTCGAAGTGGGTAGCACATATGCTCTGGACCTACAGACAAACCTGGAAATTGTTCGCAACTTCGCTCAGAACACAGCAAAACTGAAGTTGCAAATTCTGAAGGAAGTTCACGATCGTCGTGCATGTGTACCGACGTACAAGGAAGGTGACTCGGTGTGGGTATTTGACCCTAAAAGAAAACAAGGCCTCTGCCTACATGTTGTTGGCCTACAGCCAACATGGAAGGGTCCGTGGGTAGCCCAAAAGAGACACAATGATGTGCTTTATGATGTCAAAATCGGAAAAACGACGACTTCGTTCAAACCGGTTGGCAAAAGCGGGTGTCCGACCAAAAGAAGAAGAGGGGGATAATGTGGAGTAACCAACTCCACATGAACTGCAACATGTGATATTTCATTAGAATTGATTGGTTGTTAGATTGAAAATCTCTGTTGTTGTGTTGAGCTTGAGAAAATTAGAAGTGTTATTGTTCCAACTTGGTTATTGATCTTTTACAATATATATATATACACAAAGAAACAAGGGGAAGGACGAGTGATTTGTTTACCTGGACGTTTCGCTCCTAGTGTTTTCAACAGACTGATGCCCTTGCGACTCGATACAGCACTCACCTCCTCGGGTAGTGGGGATGAAAACGCGATCTTCATAAATTTCCCGAAACCGCTTATTAGCGGTCGGGCAGCTGAGCAACAAGGAAGAGGGAGCGGAAAAGGGGATGGGAAATGTATATATATATATATGTACTATATATATATATATATATATATATATATATATATATATACGACGTTAAAATCTAGGATTGTGTTCTTTGATGTATGAAACGGATTTTTAGGGGGTCCCCCCCCCCTCCCCCTCACACACCACCACATTCAAAATTGTGAAGCCATCTAAATAGCTCATTTTTTCTTTAAAATGAAAACTCGCCAATATAACATTTTAATTGAAAATATAGGTATTTCTATCGTACTACTTCACAATAATATTGAAACTTTTATATAAATGGTGAAAGGAACTTACAGGAGTAAGAATGAAGTTCAATTGCACACTTTTGATTAAAATTGTGGTTCTACGAAAATTATAAAACAGAATAAGATTAGCCGAACCCACAAACCCCATCAGGACGTCCAACAGAGCACAATTTTATGCTTTCAACCCGTACACTCTTTGGTGAATTATTAATAAAAACCATCGTCACGACTGCATAGCGTCGTTATATATGAAGATTCTCGTATTCTTATATTTCTATGCCATTCAATAGTGTACGCTGACTTATGCTTATTAAAATCTAACTTTCTCAAAGGTTTTCATGTAATCTTTCGACATAAGCAAAGCTATGATGAACAATTTGTAGATAGACTTGAACTATTCAACGCTAATCCGACAAGATCGTAATGAACGACCGCCAGACAAGAGTGGATTGTCTGGTGACGGACGTTTGAGAACTTTATTGTAAATCCAAAGCAGAAGGGGCTGTCGAATAGAAGGTATTATCGATCTATCTTTCGTTTGCTGTTTTTGACATTTTATGTCTTTGCTATGGCACATAAACTAAAAACGTCACGAAAATTGAGTGACGAAAATTGCTCACGAAAATATTCTGATGATATCCGCTTACAACCGAGTCGTTGCTAGGGAAATGGTACTTCGTCGTTTTTCATCCCACAAAATTCGTTGACCATTCGTTCGAAAGCTCTCGATTTGTCCAACCATATTATGTTAACTACTGCGAAGTGCGTGGCCAACAAGCTGAGTTATGGATAATTATGTACACTCAGGTGATCATTTTCAATAATTGACATTGTGAACATGATTGCAACCGCTTGTTAATTTCTGATGATTTCATTGAGCTGGTGTTTCGATGATTTGATTCATAGCAGGTGATCCGGATATTGCGAGAACGGTTTGATTTGTGAAGCGGTGGTTAAATCATTTTAATAGGTAATTTCTATACTTTACACTCTAGGAAGCTGTAATTTCGTATGTAGCCTCTTTAGGACATTTACTTGACGATGCCCAGGGTCCGGATCAGATGAGTGGCTTTAGGCGGCTTTCACACTGCCCGCGATTTGAGCGAAGCGAAGCGATGCGATTACGCGCGAAAAAGACAAAACGCCGCGCGAGTAAGGCTGAATTCACACTGCCCGCGATGCGATGCGATGCGAAGCGAAGCGAATGGAGGCGCGAACTTCCAAGCGATGCGATGCGATGATGTGTTCACACTGCTAGCGATTACAGGCGAGCGAGTAGACCAGTCGAGTATTTGGTGTCCCGGAAAGATGTTCCCATTTAACTCTGTTAATGCGCGAAATCTATTAACTCGCACGAATCGCTCGCTTCAAATCGCAACGTTCCTTGCGATTGCGAGAGGCCACTCGCACGAAATCGCTCGCAACCGCCCTCTACCGCTCGCAGTGTGAACACCCGTCGCCTCCTCCCATGAGCTTACATACGAGTCTGCAACACATACGAGTCTGCAACTAAAGACATAAAATGTCCCAACTTGTTGAAGACTCGTATGCAAGCGTTCCGTTTTAGTTTTTCTGTGATTACAATCATAATTACATTTCACCACGCAGTCGTACATTGAATATATTCGTGATGCTAAGACGTAGGTGCACCGAAGCTTCAACAGCGTTGAAAAGTATTTACGATAAGCCAAAAAACGAAATACTTGCAAGGCATAAGCTAGCCACACAGAGGCAGCAGCCAAATGAAACAATTTATCCAGTAGGTCATAGTACTTAGAGCATTTAGTAAATATTGAGCTTTCAAGGAAGTTTCTGCGGACACTAACACCAAAGGACACATATACCTACGTGATGCTTTCATCTCAGGGTGGTAATTTCCCATCATTCGTCAACGCCTCCTTGAAAATGCAACTCTCGATCTTGATGCTGCTACTGAACAGTAATAATAGATAGGTACTCATAAAAATAATAGATCCTCATAACTAATAAATAAATACTCATAATAGCTAATGAGATAAATACTCAAAACAGATAAATACTCATAACAGATAACACTTGATGCTTTCATATACGTGATATGTGATACGTCATATGATACGTGATTCGTGATATTATTCGTGATACGTGATATGATACGTGATGCGTGATATGATACGTGATGCTTTCATCTCAGGGTTTTATTCTCCCACCATTCGTCAACGCCTCCTTGAAAATGCAACTCTCGATCTTGATGCTGCTATTAAACAAAAATAATAGATACCCAACCTGCCTTCTTTATGAGCAATATGAAGTGAAAAACATTTCTCAAATGTTCTTGCTTCAGTCTTGTGTTCACGTATACTGCACTGGTGTAAGAAATGAACATATTTCTGTTTCTGATTCCACTCGCAATTTCAATATCTCTCGTATACTCTTCCCAAGGATTAATACAGAGTTCTATAGAAGAAATGCATATATTAAAGTATTGAGATTTTTGTTTGACAATGGCATTAATATTTTTCATTTTAATAGTCTATCACCATTTAAAAGGAAGATAGTTGATTACTTATAGTGTTGGAGTTTTTTGTGGGTGATTATGTTTCTTTGTTCTATATAAATATTTCTGTATGACCTTCTTGCCAGAATCATTTTAACGTAATTTATTAATGTTTTATTGGCAATTGGTTCACTATTTCTAATCTTTTATCGTCACTTTGACAACGATTCTTTGATATCATTTATTATTGAACTCCACTGAGGAGCACAAGTTTTTCAACTTAATCTTCGGTGGGCAACTGTACCTATTGAATTTTTGTATTTATTACTTTATATTTATTGTTGCCAATAAAGTGATATTTGATTTGATATTTGCTATACAACAAGCCAGTGGCGTATCCAGGATTTGTCTCCGGGGCAGGGGGGAGGGCAACTAATAGATTGCGTGGGGTGCGGGGTCCGAGGACCCTCCCTCAAAAGGACTTGGAATTTTCAACAGGCAAAACCACATTTTAAGCTGTGCTTTTACACGTATAGAATTAACTTTAAGATGCTCAATTTCAAATTCAATTTGCTTTAGCTTAATTTGTATTGCTGAGAAACTACTACATTGAAAACACTTATTTAAGAAATTTAAAATCATTTTATTACTCATCGTTTTATTAGGTACTTATTATTTTTTGTACCTAAAGGTTGCGGAAGCACATATGCATCAAATGGCATTTAACTAGATTTACATGTACAGCAACTGATTGTAAGTACCAACACATTACTAGTAAAAAATGTCAACTGTCATTTGATCGTCATTACTCCTACATAATGTGGTTGTAGAAATACTTTAGCTTACAAGTAAAGTCAGTCAAATGACAGTTGTAAGGGATAAGCTAATGAAAATTTGTTATTTCTTAATTGTTAGTATCCCGAGGGAGTGATATTGAAGGGTTGAACACCTGAAAATGATAATACTGGTAAAATTTCCTGTGAATTTGATAGTTTTATTATAGTGATCATGTCCAAGTCATAACAGTTTTTATTCAGGTAAAAGTATTCAACTTACGATCTTCACTAAAAATGGGGGACAATTTAAAGTAAGTTTATTTTGTACAAGGTTCGGTACCTACTACTTTCACATAACAAAGGTATTACTGAGCTCACATAACATGAAATTATTTGGTTTGACCTGATTTTAAGCTCACAATCCGCATTTTTCCATCAGTCCGTGTGTTGGAGAACTTCAACAGGCTCTCCTGAACACTTTTGCCAAATGGACTTGATCACTTTTACCACCAACCCCACGAAACGTAAATTACATTCTGTGTCATTTTTTCGTTTCTTAATTGACCAATTGTTAAATTTCACGCAACTTCTTGATTTACTCTTTTCCGTTTTGGAATTTTTCAAGATCATTTAAAACTTTTCAGTGATCTATACATTCATGATTGGTAAACGAGGAAGCTATGTGCCACACCCAACTTGGCAGAATTTTTTTTTTCTTTTTATTTAACTCAAAAATCGAGGACGGCGGTGTTTTACGTTTTTTTATCCATTTTGTACAAATATCTCAAAAAACATAACCTATACTATGCAAGTGGAAACTCTGAAACAACTACTTATACAGATAATGTAAACAAAACACGAATAATGGATTCGCTGGCACGCCACTAAGCAGTGTTCCCAAAAACAGCCGTGTATATGCCGCGGCATTTTTTAACATTCATTTTTTTATGCCGCCAGGGCCGGCCGAAGGCGAAGTGTGCAAAACTCACATTTTCACCGGAGGGTATGGAATGGGCCCTCCTCCGGAAAATGTTTGAAATTTAAGGTCTAAACACACGGGTTTTGTGCACTTTTTTGCCTTTTCGAACATTAAATTTATGTTTCTCAATTTGATGTTTATTATTGTTTGACTTGATAGGTTCAATACTTTTTCTTGTACCTTAAACCACCATTATGTTAAATAAACTAATGAAAGCTTCTGGGTCATGTTACAATGATTTTTACACTTAAATTGCAAGTACTCTCAGAATAAGCCAGTTAATAATGGCACACAACAAAAGTTTATGAACTATTAAGATAGGTACAATAAATAGTCTCTTTTATTATACATTTATACATGGGGTTTTCTGACTTTCATTTCGGGGAATGAATTAACTATGCCCTAATAATCAATTTACTGTGACAACTCGTTTTCAATTGATAAATTGAAAGGCTGTTAAGTCTTTCTTGAGACTGTGTTGACCTGATAAGTTTTAATTAAGTTCAGGACCACACAGGCAGTCGACTGCTCTACTGACCATGGACCTTGGTCAAGGGCATCAGAGCACTGTATTTCAGAACTCATTGGGGCAGATCTTCTGTTTTACCTTGAAATTCAACTCTAATCGGTTTTGAGACAAAGTTCCTTCTAGTTTAAATATTTCTGCCCAACATTCAAATTAATTTCTAAAAATTTTGTCAACTTTTTAAAAAAAAGCAAAATCGGCTAATTTTATGCCCTTCTAAAATTCTCTAAATTCTCTTCTAAAAGAGACAATTAAATTGGTATAAGAAACAGTTTGACTTGTTTCTTCTTCTTCTTTACTGAAATACCTACCTCCATAAATTTGATTTTACTGGCATACTTATTGGTACTGAACTACTACACGCACTGAATGAAAATATGAACTGAATGAAACTGAAGCACCGGAATGTGCTATATGGCACGGAGGGGGAAGGAAGAGAAAGAAGATCATCATAAACCATATTGTTTTAGCAATTCTCGTCCTATTTTCGTGATTATTTTTTTGTTCAACTATAAATTCATTTTAGTTTTGGATCGTATATTCAATAAGATTAAGATTAAGTAAGGTTAAATGTTTGAATTGAAACTATTTCTTTAATTTCAGCGTCTAAATCATTGTATAGCTGAACTGCTTGAACTAAGAAAAAGATCTATTGTAGATCGAGGTTCGATGAGGAGGTATACATGTATACATAATAGGCCTAGAGAAAGAGAGAGAGGGAATGAATGAATGAATGACTTCGTTTATTATCGATCTGTACATTATTAGGGCCTGTTGGCCCTCTCTTCCATAATGCACAGAAAAAACAAATTATATAATCAACATAAAAATAAATATCAGAATCCCCTATCTAAAATAAATACATTACTACTTGAGTGCGACTCCATAGGTTTAGATACAAGAATGATAAAACTTGAAGTACAGTTCAGCAAAATCTCAGTTGGTAACTTCATGATTTATATCTAGATAATAATAACTTGTCCAAGTTGTTTTTAAAAGGTCTTACGGTCAGTGATAGATCATATAGATCTGAATTTTCATTAAAAAACTTTAAACCTCTAACAATGAAAGATTTTTCGTAAAAATAAGTATTGTGGCTTGGAATTTCTAAAGTCCAGGCAGTAGAACGGAGATTCCGGTTTGAAATGTCACTTCCTTTTATAATACACTAGCCGCTCCGGCTCGCTACGCTCGCCTCCACGTCCAGCCGGGGGGCAAGCCCCCCGGACCCCCCATTAAGTTGCTCGCTTCGCTCGCAACGTGTGGCGTGTAGGGAATATTGCTCGCTTCGCTCGCAAAGTCTGGCATGTAGGATATGTTGCTCGCTTCGCTCGCAAAGTCTGGCATGTAGAAAATGTTGCTCGCTTCGATCGCAAAGTATGGCATTTAGGGGATGTTGCTCGGTTCGCTCGCAAACGGTAGATCTCTAAGGGTAGGTTTAACTTCTGTAGGGGATGCTGTTCGCTTCGCTCGCAAACGGTAGATCTCTAAGGGTAGGTTTAACTTCTGTAGGGGATGCTGCTCGCTTCGCTCACTTGAGGAAGTTATACTGCCCCCGGACCCCCCATTAAATTGCTCGCTTCGCTCGCAAAATGTGGCATGTAGGGAATTTTACTCGCTTTGCTCGCAAACGGTAGATCCCTAAGGGTAGGTTTAACTTCTGTAGGGGATGCTGCTCGCTACACTCGCTTGAGGAAGTTATACTGCCCACCCAACTTGGCAGACGTTTTTTTCTGTTGGAAATTCTTACAAACAAATTAAATCTTATAAAACTACGTGGAACCACGAAAAGTTTATTAGGGGATGTTGCTCGCTTCGCTCGCAAGGTATACCTGTATATGTGTAGGACAAAGTCCGTATTTATTCTGTTGAAATGGCTCTCGCTTTGCTCGCAAGGTAGGAGATACCTATGTATACCTGCTCGCTTCGCAACATTGTGACATCGAACCCCTTGACGTCTTTGTAGAGCCTTCTCGCGTCCGGGGCACAATTAATTTCACACATTAAACGCTTCCCTCGCTTCCGCTCGCAATTTGACCTACTTCCCGTCACTTTTTTCGATATCCGATTTCGGATTCAGATTCGGCGGGATTAAAGCTGTATTTCGCCCGCGAAAACCGTTCCGAAAAACGTACCTTTATGGGGTATATTTTAATCGGAAAAAACCAAGTTTTTCGGCGGACTTTTCGAAAAACGGGTCCGTACTCTCGCATTTTTTTAACGCATTTCCCGATACTTTTTTCGCGATCCGATCGCGCCGTCGTCTTCCTCGTAGGAAAACCTACGAAACCGGTATTTTTCCGGAATTTTCGACGGCCGTTTAGAGGGGTAGGGGAAGCGGGGAAGTCGAAAAAGAGCTTCCACCCCCCTCCCGCCCTACAACCCATGGTTCGGGTGGGATTAGGAAATGTGAAATTCGCTCGCTCCCCCTTTCGGAAAATCCCAAGAAGATCCCCCCACTCGTAGGCTCCCCCACTCAGCCGTTTGGCCGTGCATAGCATGGACAGACAGACGGAGTTTCATTCTTATAAATAAGTATAGATTTTGATGGATATGTCGACTGGTTACATTTCAACAATTTAAACATCATCGCTCCGATTGAAAGATCGAGGCTGTTTAAAGAAAGAGCTGGTTAAAGAAAGAGCTCGTTTACTTTTAACCACCCGAGCTTTACATAATACTTGGTAATATGTTCGTTTGGTTTTACATTACAAATACATAGATAGTTTTTTCAAATTTTGGTTTTTACAAATAAATCGGATAGTGGCATTCTGAGCACGCTGAAGGGCTTCCATTTTCGCTACTGTCAAATCGCAATACGTCAAATTGGCATGATCGATTATTGGAAACAATAAGGTTCTAACTAATTGCGCCTTAACATGTGTTGGAAAACCCTTGCACAGAATATCAGTTCAGGGGAGAGAGAGAGAGAGAGAGAGAGAGAGGAGAGAGGGAGAGAGAGAGGGAGAGAGAGAGAGAGAGAGAGAGAGAGAGAGAGAGAGAGAGAAAGAGAGAGAGAGGAGAGAGAGAGAGAGAGAGAGAGAGAGAGAGAGAGAGAGAGAGAGAGAGAGAGAGTTATTATGAGTAAACCACGGTCATTTCTATACGTAGGAAACGTCAAGACATTAGACACAACGTTAGTTCGATTCATCCCTAATCTCAGAAGATCAAGAAACATGGTTTCTACCGTCTTCCGGGTGAGTACTCTAATTACGATCAAAAACTGATGACAATAGCTGTTGTCATTAACGCTATGAAAACAATTGAACTAATCAATGGTTACCGGAGTATGAAGGTTGGTTTACAGGAGAAACTCATCAAGAAAGAATATTTCGACGAAGATGAGAATCTGTTCTTCATGCGTTTCTGTCTGATCTCGTTGAAAAAAGTAGTTGTTTTTTTCTGAGTAGTCTCAGAGAAAAAGCTTTGGACGGTTTACGGCAAGCGAACGGGTTTCAATCATGACTTATCTTTCAATTTTATTAATTTATTAATTTTTTTAATCCATTTTTTGGAATTTATGCATTCAACACAGAGAGACAATGGTAGAACAAAAAATTGCAGGGGGCTGAGTTCGCTGATAAAAAATACGTAAATTGCATTTTCCTGTTAAATCTGTCCTCAACACTGGTCTTGCGGTAAAACAATTTTTAACTGCAATTTACCCCTGAAGCTGAACCACAAGTAAGTAAAAACGCCTTTGGGTGAGCAGGGAACAGATCTGAAAGAAACAAAAAACAAACTACCTACCTATCAAGCGAGACGCCTGTCTCGCATTGCCAAGCCAGACCAGATAATGCAGACGCGTCGCGTATAGGTATATATAGCACTAGCCGCTCCGGCTCGCTACGCTCGCCTCCACGTCCAGCCGGGGGGCAAGCCCCCCGGACCCCCCATTAAGTTGCTCGCTTCGCTCGCAACGTGTGGCATGTGGGGAATTTTGCTCGCTTCGCTCGCAAAGTCTGGCATGTAGTATATGTTGCTCGCTTCGCTCGCAAAGTCTGGCATGTAGAAAATATTGCTCGCTTCGCTCGCAAAGTATGGCATTTAGGGGATGTTGCTCGGTTCGCTCGCAAACGGTAGATCTCTAAGGGTAGGTTTAACTTCTGTAGGGGATGCTGCTCGCTTCGCTCGCAAACGGTAGATCTCTAAGGGTAGGCTTAACTTCTGTAGGGGATGCTGCTCGCTTTGCTCGCTTGAGGAAGTTATACTGCCCACCCAACTTGGCAGACGTTTTTTTCAGTTGGGAATTATTACAAACAAATTAAATCTTATAAAACTACGTGGAACCACGAAAAGTTTATTCGGGGATGTTGCTCGCTTCGCTTGCAAGGTATACCTGTATATGTGTAGGACAAAGTCCGTATTTTATTATTTGAAATGGCTCTCGCTTCGCTCGCAAGGTAGGTACCTATGTAGGCATACCTGCTCGCCTCGCAATGTTGTGACATCGAACCCTTCACGTCAATTCTTGAGCCTTCTCTCGTCCACGGCAGAATCATTTTAATCGCTTTGCTCGCTTCTGCTCGCAATTTGACCGAGTTCTCGTCACTTTTTTCGATATCCGATTTCGGATTCAGATTCGGCGGACCCAAAGCTGTATTTCGCCCGCGAAAACCGTTCCGAAAAACGTACCTTTATGGGGTATATTTTAATCGGAAAAAACCAAGTTTTTCGGCGGACTTTTCGAGAAAACGGGTCCGTACTCTCGCATTTTTTTGACGCATTTCCCGATACTTTTTTCGCGATCCGATCGCGCCGTCGTCTTCCTCGTTCAAAAACCTACGAAAACGGTATTTTTCCGGAATTTTCAACGGCTGTTTAGAGGGATACAGGATGCGGGGAAGTCCAAAAAGCGCACATTAATTCTTACTTCGACCCCCCTCCCGCCCTACGGCCCATGGTTCGGGTGGGATTAGAAAATTTTAAATTTGCTCGCTCCCCCTATCGGAAAATCCCAAGAAGATCCCCCCACTCGTAGATCCGGCCCACTCAGCCGTTTGGCCGTGCATAGACACGACAAACAAACAAAACAGACAGACGGAGTTTCATTCTTATTAATAATAGCCGCTCCGGCTCGCTACGCTCGCCTCCACGTCCAGCCGGGGGGCAAGCCCCCCGGACCCCCCATTAAGTTGCTCGCTTCGCTCGCAACGTGTGGCGTGTAGGGAAATATTGCTCGCTTCGCTCGCAAAGTCTGGCATGTAGGATATGTTGCTCGCTTCCCTCGCAAAGTCTGGCGTGTAGAAAATGTTGCTCGCTTCGCTCGCAAAGTATGGCATTTAGGGTGTTTTACTCGCTTTGCTCGCAAACGGTAGCTCCCTAAGGGTAGGTTTAACTTCTGTAGGGGATGCTGCTCGCTACGCTCGCTTGAGGAAGGTATACTGCCCACCCAACTTGGCAGACGTTTTTTTCTGTTGGGGAATTCTTACTTACAAATTAAATCTTATAAAACTACGTGGAACCACGAAAAGTTTATTAGGGGATGTTGCTCGCTTCGCTCGCAAGTCCGTATTTATTCTGTAGGGGATGCTGCTCGCTTCGCTCGCTTGAAGAAGTTATACTGCCCACCCAACTTGGCAGACGTTTTTTTTCTGTTGGAAATTCTTACAAACAAATTAATTCTTATAAAACTACGTGGAACCACGAAAAGTTTATTAGGGAATGTTGTACTGCCCACCCAACTTGGCAGACGTTTTTTTCAGTTGGGAATTCTTACAAACAAATTAAATCTTAGAAACTACGTGGAACCACGAAAAGTTTATTCGGGGATGTTGCTCGCTTCGCTCGCAAGGTATACCTGTATATGTGTAGGACAAAGTCCGTATTTATTATTTGAAATGGCTCTCGCTTCGCTCGCAAGGTATTGCGTAGAAGTGCAAATGGGAACCCCCCTGTGAGGGTCCCTTCAGGTAAGCAACGTTGTGTAACGGCGGCCCGTGGTCGATTAATTTCTGATGTTAAATGCTTCCCTCGCAATTCCCCTCCCAATTTGACCTACTTTCCATCACTTTTTTCGATATCCGACTTCGGATTCAGATTCGGCGGGATCAAAGCTGTATTTCGCCCGCGAAAACCGTTCCGAAAAACGTACCTTTATGGGGTATATTTTAATCGGAACAAACCAAGTTTTTCGGCGGACTTTTCGAGAAAACGGGTCCGTACTCTCGCATTTTTTTAACGCATTTCCCGATCCGATCGCGCCGTCGTCTTCCTCGTAGGAAAACCTACGAAACCCGTATTTTTCCGGAATTGTCAACGGCCGTTTAGAGGGGTAGGGGAAGCGGGGAAGTCCAAAAAGCGCACATTAATTATTACTTCGACCCCCCTCCCGCCCTACGGCCCATGGTTCGGGTGGGATTAGAAAATTTTAAATTCGCTTATACACCCTATCGGAAAATCCCAAAAAGATCCCCCCACTCGTAGATCCGGCCCACTCAGCCGTTTGGCCGTGCATAGACACGACAGAGCGACAGACAGACAGACAGACGGAGTTTCATTCTTATTAATAATAGAGATAGAGATTTACAGATTTAATTCAACCTTTTACAGATTTATTTGAACCTTTTAGGGCCACTTTCACCAACAACTTATAAAGCGGAGATTGGCCAAACTCGATTAAATATAATCTCGAGGATCAAACCTTGGCGTCTTTCACCAACCCAAAATTCGTTTAAACCAAGATTGGAATAATCGAGTTTCCCTAACGGAGATTCCGGAAACTGTCCAATGAAAAATTGGACAATTTGAAACGACAGTTTGAAAACCCGCCATGTGTCCGACATATCAAGACAATAAAGCAGTGAATCACAACCACGACCGATTATTACCCTCGCCGTTTTTATCTAGTTACCTAGTTACTATCTACTCGCAACTTTTCGTTGACTTCCAACAAAGAAAGTGTGACACATCATTTGACGGAAGCAGGACGGTTGATCACCTTATTTAAATGTACATAAGTTATTTTATGTGGTATAGGTAGGTAGGTACATACTGTACAAGGGATAGCAATTCAACATCGTATTATAACGTGCAATCATCATCGATTATACTTTATTTTCCTACCATCCTACATCAATTTCGTATTATAATTCATCAATTTGATGGTATAAAAGCCTTTTTCCAACTTATACCTGTTCGAAGGGAACTCCAGGTGAGTGTCGATAAGCTCGAGGACTTTCAAAACTGTCGGTTTTGGGAGCCGGAATCTCCGCCGAAATTCGACGTCGTCCGACCCGTCAAAATGTGGAATGCGCCGTCGGATCGTCTTTGGGCGTCTTTGCAGGACATCGTTCTCATCCGAGGAATCAAATTAATCCGAGCGATAAATCGCGTGAATTCATCATCAAAAACTTGAATAACAATAAACTATATATAAACTATAATAATAAACTGTGAACCAAACTGTAGAGGTATGAGGAATCAGCTGTTGGTGCGCGGCCATTTTGCTCGATATCATTTTTATCACTAATCTGAGATTGGCAAGAGTTAACTGGCCGAGATTGGGAGATTAACCTCAAGCCACCTCGTTAGGAGTTTAAACTCGTAAAGTGGTTTGGTGAAAGACGATTAGCTGGAATCTCGATTATTTGTTAATCTTTTTTAACTTAAACTCGTTTATGTTGTTGGTGAAAGTGGCCCTTACAAATTCAATTCAACCTTTTACAAATTCAATTCACCTTTTTACAAATTCAATTCAACTTTTTACAAATTCAATTCAACCTTTTACGAATTCAATTAAACCTTTTACAAATTCATTTCAACTCTCCACCGGAAGGGGTGGATATGGAAAGTAGCTGATTGATTAGGAGGAAAGTAGCTGATTGATTAGGAGGAAAGTTATTAGTAGTAGGCTACATGAGGTAGGTAAGTACTTACAAGTACGTACATACTACCTACCTACGTGACCTCAGCGCCTTGCCAATTCAATGTCTACTGTATGGTCAGAATCGCTTCTGTTTGCAATGCTGACAATCACTTATGTTTGCATGCCCTTGAAAGCGATAACTTTTACATTAGTCGCTCTGTATCGCTGTTTACGATTTTTTTTCTCTCCATAACCTGAAGTAATTATGAGTGTTAGCGATTCCGAATCAGAATCACTTTCTATCACAAGTCTTCTACGTCTTCCTCTAACAACAAAAGAGTCAGCATTGCAAACAGAAGCGATTCTGACCATACAGAAGACATTGAATTGGCAAGGCGCTGAGGTCATGTAGGTAGGTAGTATGTACGTACTTGTAAGTACTTACCCACCTCATGTAGCCTACTACTTATAACTTATTCCTAACCAATCAGCTACTTTCCATATCCATCCCTTCCGGTGGAGAGTTGAAATGAATTTGTAAAAGGTTGAATTGAATTTGTAAAAGGTTGAGTTGAATTTGTAAAAAGTTGAATTGAATTTGTAAAAATTTGAATTGAATTTGTAAAAAGTTGAATTGAATTTGCAAAAGGTTGAAATAAATCTGTAAAAGGTTGAATTAAATCTGTAAATGCTATACCTATATAACAAAGAGGAACTTCAGCCCAACTTCAACCTCCTCCCTACCCCACCCTGTTGGTTAAACACCGATTTTCTTTGCAAATTCTGGGAGGGGTGCCTGGTCTGAGTTACCCGATGCCAAATTTGTAATGTAGGATGATTCTAAGTTACCTAAAACGATGCGTCAAAACGGTTGTTTTGGGACTTTCTTATTGTTTTTCTTCCCTCACCTGCCGAGTATACTAGCCCAACTTTAGCCCTCTCCCTACCCCACCCAGTTAGTTAAACACTGATTTTCTTTGCATGCACTGGGAGGGGCACCTGGTCTGAGTTACCCGATGCCAAATTTGTAATGGTAGGATGATTCTAAGTTACCTAAAACGATGCGTCAATGCGCATGTTTTAGGAATTTTCATTTTTTTTTTTTCTTCTCTCAACTGATTATTTATCCTACCCTTTATCTGCCAGTTCCCCTGGACCGATTCCGATGGAATTTTGGATATAGGCCACATTTATCATGAGGAAGTACCTTTTGTTACGTTTCCACCTTCTATGCTCAAGTGGAGGCTGGGGGTTATGAGGGAAGGGTGGGGCTGTTTATCCGTCCATCTGGAGCAGCACGCTCAGCCAAGCGGGGGGATCGCCCAGTGACAAGTGGGATTTGTTCGGGGACCCTCGGAAAGTGGCCACCAGGATTTGAAATTTTTCAACCCCCTATCACCCCCCCCCCCTATCACCACCACCTATCAATTGGTGGTGGGGTGGAGGGGGTGGAGGCACGTTCAACCTGAACATTATGATAGGTCCAGCGGGTGGATTTGTTGAAGGACCCCCAGAGAGTGGCCAGCAGATTTTAAAATTGAGGGTACAATGTGATACCCTTGGTACACTGTGGGAGGTATCCAGAAAATTTTCAGACCAGAGGTGATGTGTGGGGTAGGTGGGAAAACTAAAAGTCGACGGATTTCGACGGGATCAACTCCTATTGACACCACACCACCCTGTGTACACTGTGGGAGGTACCCCAAATATTTTCAGAGGGGTGGGTGTGGGAGGAGGGACCTAGGGTCGGCGGTGGGCGCTCGACACCATGGTCTTGAAGGATATTTTTCGAAATTGAGCTACAGGGCAAGTGTTATAAATGTTCGGGCAACGTCCATTTATCTACTTGGTTGGCTGTTGACGAAATCAGCCGGTGCATACACCACTCCATTACTCCAATACCGCCAAAAATGTGTGATATCTCCCCAAAAAAGGCGCACCGCGTACAAAACATGCCTAGCCACAAAATGCATGATATCTTCCAATTTATGCCAAGTACACGCCTAGGGATAACAACATACCACTTGCTACCTATTCACCACCTTTATAGTACAACCACTCCCGATTGGTTTGACCGATTTTCGTTATTATTCTGATCACAACTCCCGATTCGCACAATGTCATCCTAACGGACCTACATACAATACACAAATCCCTTATCCCTCATGTTCATCTGATCACAAACTTCCGTTGAAGGAAGTTTATCAGCTTATCAGTACAAACCCAAACGAAAATCGGCCAAGCCGTTCGGGAGAGGTTGCACTGCAAAGTTGGTGAATAGGTGGACTGCAAGTGGTATCCTGTTCTGTGCTTGGAACAAATTGGGTGATATCATGTATTTTGTGGCTTGGCATGTTTTGTACTTGCTTGTACTTTTTTTGCTTTTTATACTTGCTTACTTGTACTTTTGTCCTTTTTGGGGTTTAAACTATGAGTTTTGGACGGTCTCTCGGCGGAATCGAATGGTAACACTTGCAGATCTCTCAAACTCCGTAATTCAAGTGACTTTTAAACGTTAGCTAATACCAATTTAATTCATATTTTATTGACTATTTCATGAAATCACATGACCTAAGTAGTTGGTTCTTGATCTTCGGCACTTTTTTTTTTTTATCACTTCTACTACTGCTGTTCCTTATCCATGTTTTAATTTGTTATTTTCGACGTAGAAATTACTCAAGATTTTAAAACTGATCTCTGAAATAAATTCATTCGGTTAAAATTTAATACTGAAACGAAACTGCCTTGGACGTAATTTAAATTGAGCGCATCATCCAACGCAGAACAGAAAACCTAAACAGTTTCGTTTCTTCTCGCATAGGATTCGATTTGAATTTATATTTCAAATTAATTTCGATATAGCGAATGAATAATGATTTGATCCTATTAGGTTTACTACTTGCTTCCAGTTCATAAATAACTGTAATATCACGCCAAATAGTTATAAAATCGATTATTTAATTTAGTTCATAAATCAATTTATTACTTATTGAAATCAAGGAGGTTTATGAAAATAATCCTATTTTGCACAGAGCTTTTGGCGATGTAATTAGATCTATGTCATATCCAAGTCATGAATTTTTTTCAAAATACCCCTACATAAGAGAAAATCCCTAAGAATCGGTCATTGAGTTGGTAGAGAGTGTCCAAAGACCCAAGGATCCATGGAGGATGAAGCTTAGGAGAGGTTGAACACAAATAACCAGGGCAAGACACCTTATAGCAATCAATTCAGAGAAATCTGACAACGCTGCTTCTACCTGGACTCCGCATCTTGTTCTGCACCAATGCTTCTTGGGAAGACTGCAACAGCCAGCGTTGACCCATCTTTGTTCCCACTGCCTCCGACTACTCAATAGCGAAGAAACTAAGGAGAGCGCGGCCATCGCACTAGAAGAAGTTACTGTGAGCCCCCTCCTCTCCCCTATTTTGCACTGAGCTGTTGGCGATGTAATTGGATGTATGCTAGTGTAGCCAAGTCATGATTTATTTCAAAATACATGGAGAAAATCCCTAAGAATCGGTCATTGAGCTGGAAGAGAGTGTCCAAAGACCCAAGGATCCATGGTGGATGGGCCTATGAGAGGTTGAACAAAATAACCAGGGCAAGACACCTCATAGCAATCAATTCAGAGAAATCTGACAACGCTGCTTCTACCTGGACTCCGCATCTTGTTCTGCACCAATGCTTCTTGGGAAGGCTGCAACAGCCAGCGTTGACCCATCTTTGTTCCCACTGCCTCCGACTACTCAATAGCGAAGAAATTAAGGAGAGCACGGCCATCGCACTAGGAGAAGTTACTGTGAGCCTCTCCCCTATTTTGCACTGAGCTGTTGACGATGTAATTGGATGCATGAAAGTGTAGCCAAGTCATGAATTTATTTCAAAATACCACTACAAGGAGAAAATCCCAAAGAATCGGTCATTGAGCTGGAAGAGAGTGTCCAAAGACCCAAGGATCCATGGTGGATGGGACCTAGGATAGGTTGAACACAAATAACCAGGGCAAGACACCTTATAGCAATCAATTCAGAGAAATCTGACAACGCTGCTTCCACCTGGACTCCGCATCTTGTTCTGCACCAATGCTTCTTGGGAAGACTGCAACAGCCAGCGTTGACCCATCTTTGTTCCCACTGCCTCCGACTACTCAATAGCGAAGAAACTAAGGAGAGCACGGCCGTCGCGCTAGGAGCAGATTTGCCAGGTGTCCCTAAGAATCGGTAATTTTGGCCCGGACAGTCCGGTTTTTTACCAAGCTGTCTGGACTCCGCATCTTGTTCTGCGAAAACTTAAAGTCGCCACGGCCGTCGCGCTGAAGGCCAAATGTCCGGTTTTCACAGGATGGGCGGCAAATGTCCGGTTTTTGTAGTAGCTTCTATTACTATCCAACGAACTCAGCCGAGACAAAAATCATGACCATGTAGGTATTCTTGTCGTTAACTACATAATTGGTATTTTATAAAATTTCTCGAAATATTTCACAAGTTGGTATGGTCTTATTTTACGTTAATAATCGCTGTATTAGTATTATTCAACTCTTCCTGACAGAAGTTCTAATTAATCAATAAAATCAGAAAAACATTATTTTGTGTAGATTGTTTAATTAGGTACATTAGGTACATTAGGCACATTATAAATCACAAAATCGAGATAAGAAGAATACAAGCAATTTTAACCTCAAGGTCTTCTTGGTCCATTTGAGAATAGGATGAAAATCTTGTGCCCATTTGTTTTCCAAATTATGGACAGCAGTTATATAGTCAGTTAATCTTGAACATTCTGATTACATGGATACGCATAGGTACCAACCATTATTGTTCAACTGTACTTGCACTACTTGTAGTAGGGATGAATAAGTAGGTAGTTACTTGCTGGTTGAAATTATCAGAGCACGAATATTAGTCTAACTAAAAGATCACATAAAATTTAAACAAAAATGATTTAAATTGAAGAAAATATTAATTTAGTAGAACATAATAGAAAACGCATATCATTATTGAGCTGCATGATTGGCATTTCTCATTGTATATTTTTTAAATGAATTTGTCCAATCTGCCTTTCCGAATTGTCCGGTATTTTTTCCCATACCACCTGGCAACCCTGACGAGAAGGGTTACTACGAGCACCCCCCCCCCCCCCCCCACCCAACTTTTTTCGCCAGTTGGGGAAATTGTCTTAAAACTAAAAATAAAGTCTACCAAGTGGGGTGGGCAGTATAGCTTCCTCACATATTATGACATGGAAGTATAGAATTAGTTGAAGAGCAAAGTACGAGTTGGAATGATTGATTAGTCGACGTTATAAAATTAACGTTTGCGCATGCGCCCAGACTACTATTAGTCCAAAGGCAATGAAATTTATAGGGGTCTAGGAGCTAAACCGCACAATTCTTGAAAATTTCATAAAATATGGTCCAGTTCTCTGTGTTTTGTCTGTGTCGATCAATTTTAGTTTTGCACATGCGCTATGGTTATTACTCCACCAATCGCGATATAATTCATAGGGAATTTTTCTGGAACATATACCCATCTACTCCCCGAGTTTGAACGAAATCGGACCAATAGATGATAAGAAATCGACGTTGTAATAAAAACGTTTGCGCATGCGCATAGACTACTGTTCTTGTGACGGCAATGAAAGTTATAGGTTTGATCGAAATCAGAATAACAGGAGATGACAAATCGATGTTAAGAGAAATTCACGTTTGCGCATGCGCACAAGCTACTGTTTGTTCGATGGCAGTGAAAAATGTAGGAGACCGTCTAGGAGCTAAGCCGCACAATCCCTGAAAATTTCATCGGAATCGCACCTAAACTTGGTATAGTTGTGGGCGTGACAACGATTTACCATAGACAGACAGACGGACATGGAACCGAAATTGATCAGAATGCTTTGAAACGCAAAAAGCAAATGGAAATTTTGATTTTGGAGGACAAACATTTTTCGGTAGTGAGGAAGAAAATCAACAGGCTAAGTTTCAAAGTAATCCGAACTCTGTTTATTCATAGCTTGCTAATTTTTCATTTTCTGATTTTCTTTCCTCCAAATCCTCCACTATCCACTTTTATTTTATAATTCGGAAAATTGTCCATAGCTCAACTCGCTGGGATGGAATGTATTGTATGATTTTTCAAATGATTCCATTCCCGACTTGCCAATTCGTCAACTTCTACTTTCGGTCCTCCTTCCTCAATCAGCCTTGTCAATTTTTCCTACCTGGAAAATGTCTAATTTGTCTATTTCGAAGGCTGAAGAATGATTTCCTATTATTATTATGCTAATCTTCCAACATGCAATTTTCTTGAATTGAATCAAATTATTATCAAATTCCAAAAGAAAACTCAGCTATTGCATTTGTTTCTGTTTCGTACTCTGTCTCTGTCTCTCTCTCTCTCTCTCTCTCTCTCTCTCTCTCTCTCTCTCTCTCTCTCTCTCTCTCTCTCTCTCTCTCTCCCTCTCTCTCTCTCCCTCTCTCTCTCTCCCTCTCTCTCTCTCTCCCTCTCCCTCTCTCTCTCTCTCTCTCTCTCTCTCTCTCTCTCTCTCTCTCTCTCTCTCTCTCTCTCTCTCTCTCTCTCTCTCTCTCTCTCTCTCTCTCTCTCTCTCTCTCCCTCTCTCTCTCTCTCTCTCCTCTCTCTCTCTCTCTCCCCTCATTTCGTAAAGAGTAAAGATGTAAAATTTATCTGTATT